>CM057171.1:16441934-16518200 GCA_029962745.1 Echinometra lucunter
ATGTATCTGTAATACATAAATGTACCCAGAACCGTACCTACATGTACTGTATACTGAGTACTTGGAGTAAGGTCAGTGTTTATGTTGGCTGGCTGTGCATGCATCTGTGAAGCTTGTAGAGTAACCTATTTTTCTTGTCTTGGAACAAAGTAAACTTGATAATTCTTCTATTTCTATCCCTGCCAGTGTTTGTGAAAGGGATTATTGATAACCGATCTTGCTGGTCAGCAGTCTGCGGCTACGTGTACTATTGAGCATGTCTACAGGTGTACATTTATGTCATTGATCATGATTTAACCCATTCGTGACAGGAATTATTTAAAGCCTAATTTGATCAGCTTTTATTCTTCAAATTGGCAACACCAACATTTTGATTTTATTGCTACATTTTTCTTCTAAAACGTCATGTATCTGAAATGAATATAAATTGATAGAAATTATGATGAGAAGTCAAAAAGTTGCCAATTTGCAGGGGAAAATGGTGATTTTAAACTTTCTATCACATTGCCAATTTAAGGATTTTAATGCTTATTTTCCTTTTAAAAAATTTCAGCATCAGCAACGAATATTGATGCAACCAAAATGGGCACAGTTTGTGTAATTTTTTGCTCTTTCTGCTTATGTATTTTGGTATGATTTTTAGGGCTTTGCATTAAAAGATATTAGGCCAAACCACAAAATGCGGACCTCTGTCACGAATGGTTAATTTCAGTCTAACATGCATTTTCCATAGACCCCCAGCTCAACTGACAGTTTGTACATGTATCTTAGGCTTTTTGTTTAGTTCATTTCAGTGTTGTTGATTATAGTCCAAAAAAATTGATATACATGTATTGGGTTTTTAAATTCAAACTTTTTATATACTCTGTGAAAGAAGATTTTGTTGAACTTGAAGTCTAATAAAAGCACATCATGTAGACAGAATTTCAAAAATCTTGAGTGTTTGCTCCTCAATCCTCATACATAATCCTTCTTGACTTGGCTTCTGGTAACAATCTACAAGTACATGTACATGTAGGTAAAGGAATGTGACACATTAAAGGCATTGGCTAACTTTGTGAGCAGCCAATTTAAAAAAAATTATCAAAGTAAGATGAAACATATGTATGAGTATTTCTATTTGTACTAAAAAACCCTGAAACCAACCATAATTTGGAATGAAAAACTGTTAGTAAGACGTAGGGTTGGCGGATTTAAATCGCGATTTAAATCACCATGATTTTTTTTTTAAATCATTGATTTAAATCACTTCCATTGAAGCATGTACAAATCATTGACAAATTGTGTGTTCAAGGCAGTTTTAATTCTTCAAATCAACTGAAAAACTTTGAATTAACTTTATATCAACTGAAAAAACTTTGAATTAACCTTATATCAACAAATCAACAGATCCTTCCTATCTACTTAAAACAAATTAAAATCAAGTCAATAAAATCAGCTAATTCCTTAAAAATTAAATATGTATGTCATCAACAGTTACTCCATTTTTTGTAAATGTCAAGCTCTTCTTCTGAAATTTTAAATTCTTTGTCAGCTATTAATAGTGAAACAAGTTTCTTATTTCTTTCTTATCATTTATCACACAATCCAAGACTTTTCAGAGAGCAGTTTGTAAAAATATATATATAAAAGTCAGTGAGAAAAGGTTTGTTAGCAGTTTTCCAGTTTTGATCCTTCACATAAACTTCTTCTTTCATGTATAATTAAAAATAATCATGTAATCAGCAGATTTAAAATGCTTATTTCTTCTTGTTACATTTATCATGCAAGTGGTGTTTTAAAGAACATGTAAAAATCGCATTAACATAATGTAGTACAGTTACAATTTGACTGTTGAAAAAAGTTTTCTCTTATAAACCTTTTAAGTCACTGTCAGCCCATTTTATGGTCAGTGCTATGAATAATAACAGAAGTTTTGTATCTGCATGTGGAAATAGGATCTATAACAACAATTTGCAAAACTCAAAATAAACTTTTAACACTACATTTAATGTTAAGATGTAGACACAGTTGTAAGTTGTTTCTGATTTAAAATAAAATACTTATTTTGTAATACTGTTATGTTGTAGTATAAGCAGTTTTGCAGTTTGTTTATCCTTTAAGTCAAAAGTACGGTTGTATATGGTCAAAAGACTAAGCATGTTTTTTTTTTTCCTACTTCATATATCAAACAGATTTTGAGAGAACATGTGAGTAAAAGTTGTACATTAATGTAAAAATCACAGTAACCTAATGTGGTGTAGTCACCCTTTGACTAAACTGTCAGTTTTGCATCTCTGTAGCAATGGAAGAGCTTTAATACCAATTTGTAAAACTGTCGCAAAGCTGTTGTGTGCACATTTAGATACAGTTTTCACTGAGGAGTTCCTTGGGATTTTCCTTTTGGATTTTTTTAATATTGAGTGGAAATTCCCAGAGGGGAATTTTCTCTACTCACTGGGAATGCTCTTGGAAGTTTCCTTCGTAGGCCTAGGTATGATAGAATTAAGTTCAGATTCATACATGATTCCTCAAATTGATTTTTATTTGCCCATTTTGACTGGATTTAATTACAAAATATATGGTTTTAAAAGAAAAATATCAGGAGTGAAATGTATGATAACATTAAAATTAATGTCATTGTAAGGGTAAGGTTTTTGGTAATTACACTTCTTTTTGAATGAACTTTTAAAAAATTCAAAAAAAAAAAAAAAAATCTGATTTAAATAAAAAAAATCGCCAACCCTGGTATTCCTTTTGGTCTCAGAGACATAAATAAGAGGACCATTTTGCTCGAGTTCAAGAAAACTGTTATCTGCCTCCCTCCGCGTGATATGCCAATACACACAGTATGGTCCGGTGAGCCATGCACGCATGCGCACTCCTTACGTCTAGTCTGTGCAACTGATCCTTATACATGGTGTATGTTTTTCAAACATTGTTTCACATTTCTAATATTTTGTGGATATTATTGTTTGAAACTTTCAGACTGGTATTTTTACACTATAACCCTCACGTTTATCCCATTTTCATCTATCAAAATGAGTTTTTCAAAATTATAACGAAAAATAACCAATGCCTGTAACTGAAAAGGCGTTTTTCAGTTACTTTTGCTTTTTGGCTTTCTCTAAATGCATACAGTGTTTGTTGTTGTTTTTTTTTCTAATAAAAACACATAATATAGACAATTTCAAAATATCTTGAGTGTTCGCTCCTCAATCCTCATACATTATCCTTCTTGACTTGGCTTCTGGTAACAATCTACAAGTACATGTAGGTAAAGGAATATGACACATTAAAGGAGAATGGAACCCAGGCATCAGTGTGCTTTTAGTGAATAGAGATGAACAAGAAAGATAAACACTGAAAGTTTGAGCAGAATCAGACAATATGTTCAAGAGTTATGAATTTTGAAAGTTTAGGCAAATCCCTATTATAGGGATCCTTGAGTTGGCAACTTTGCCATCATCTGTGATGTCATCGTGGACAACTCTCCATTCATTTTATGCACAGAATTTAACATTTTCTTTATTTTCAAGAAAAATAGAAATTCTTTTGAATTTACTTTTTGGTATGACATGGCTACATCAATTCTGCAAGCATTTTGGGAAGAATTATGTTGATTCCTGACTCGAAATTTTATATAAATCAATTTTTTTGAAAAATCATACACACAATGAATG
This sequence comes from Echinometra lucunter, assembly GCA_029962745.1. NCBI lineage: Eukaryota > Metazoa > Echinodermata > Echinoidea > Camarodonta > Echinometridae > Echinometra > Echinometra lucunter. The sequence continues at coordinate 16,445,597 of CM057171.1, forward strand.
GAGAGTTGTCCACGATGACATCACAGATGCTGGCAAAGTTGCCAACTCAAGGATCCCTATGATAAGGAATTACTTAAACTTTCGAAATTCATAACTCTTGAACAGATTGTCCGATTTTGCTCAAACTTTCACTGTTTAATCTTTCATTTTCATCTCTATTCACTAAAAGCACACTGATGCCTGGGTTCCATTCTCCTTTAACTGAAAAGGTGTTTTTCAGTTACAAAAAGCATTTTGGCTCTTCCCAAATGCATACAGTGTATTTTTTATTGGCGTCTATGGATGATAAAAGCCAATGGCTACTACAGACTGACAAACAGGAGAGAAGTACCAGGAGAATACAGGGTTTCTGAATCAATAAAAATGCTGTTTAGTTAAAATAGGCCTAGAGTACAGAGCATCTTTGCTGGTATGCTGGGAGTACCATGTTGCCATTGAACAACTTCAGATTTCAGCATTTTGTAAGAATTCTGGAAGCATACATGTACAAATGATGATCAGGGCCCACCATTGTTCCGAAGGGAAAATACATGTAGTCTTGCACAAATTTTACAAAAATAAATAGATGGAAACGTGTGCTGAATTATAGGCAACACATGTACATGTATATATAAAGGAACAGCAAAATCTAGGGTCTAGATTTGTCAAAATTTGGGGGTTTTTTTCTTCTTTCTTACTTATTAATATTAGTGCAATGTCAGAATTCAAACTTGCATTGTATCTCAATCTCAAATACATACATATGTGTAAGAATTCAAGCTTGTGCAATGAAATGCTGGATACCAGTCTGTACCCAAAGTATTGAATCCATAACAAGATTGATTTCCTTTGAAGCTTTACTTTTTTCCTTTTTTTTTTCCTTTTTTTAAAAGTATTAATTTTGGTAAAAAGCATACACTTTTGTGGAGAGGAGAGGGAGGGGGAGAGAAAGAGAAAAAGAAAGACAAATAGAGATCTGTGAAAAGGAATTGATTTGAGTAATCTTGCTGTGGAATACTCCATTTTAAAAACTCAGAACTCCACTAGGCACTAGTGTGGCCCTTCAAAAATCTCACCTACAGTGTTTTTCATTTGCTTACTGTACCTTCATGTGAATTGTGGAGAATGAAGAAAAGTATATATTCGAAGTGAATACATGTACATCAAAGATTTTACTACGCATACCAGTTACTTGGTCTGTCTTGGTGAAATCATAATTTGGTTTTATAAGTGTACTATACATGTACCTGTATGGCAATGAGAGAAATTCCTTTGCACATGTTTGTAGCACGCAGTGTGCCATGCCAAGTTTTCTTCTACCCTCATATTTCATTCATAATTTTTCCTTCTTTCCTTTTATGACAGCAGTTTTCATATTATGATACCCCAACTCTTCCTGTTGGCCAAAAGTAATGGTATTTGAAGCCAAGGAATCTAAGCTACAAATACTTGTACCAGCATCTTAGAAATAATGGTACATGTACAGGGTATTTTAGGCGCTGGGGTTGGGTTTTGAGACTGGAGAAGGTCTGAGGGATATCTGTTTGAAGCTCCTTGGTAGAACACTATTCTCTGCAGAACTTTGCCCAAGTGGACACACTTTGGAGAGTTGTGGATTTTGTTTCCCATGCACATGTAGCCTTTTGTTTGAAATATTTGAATTTTTGTAAGTATTCATTTTTTAAAATTCACTTGATGATGTGTAGGCCAGCTCTGTTTGGTGTGATGGTTCTTCTTTTCTTGAATCTCTGTAAATCTATTGAAAATGGTTTGATATTGGTATGACTTCTTTGACCCTAACCCAAATTATCTTAAGCCCAGTGATCAGTGTGGTAAGATGATTTCCAAGTAGTATTTTAGCTAGCTTATTAAATGTATGACAGTTTTACTTGGAAAGTTGTTATTATGGAATGTTGCTGTGAATGCTGATGGGTCTCTTTTCGAACTTCTAGTCATTTTAACCGTTTTTTTTTTTTTTTCCTTGAAGATTGAATAGTATGACCATGGGGGGGGGGGGGGGAGGTGTTCATGTTTACTTTAATGTTTTATTACTGTTGTTTGTTGCTTATTTCTGTTTGTTTCGGTTTTTTTTTTTTCAATTTGAACTTCTTAAACATGTACATGTATGTAACATGTATGTATGCCATGCTGCACTGTCCATGGTTTTTGTACTCCTTTCTGTTGTATATCTAGCAGCAGTTGAGCAAAAAAAATACACGAAATACAGAAGTATTTCATGCTTGTTAATTTGTATGTAGAGCCCTTCGAAAACAATTTAATTAGGGAGAAAAAAATCACATGCTAAGAACATGATTGTTTTCATGTTGCATTTTAGGACTTTGATCCCTAGATATGGAGTGATCTCAAGGGGCATGCAGTTCTCTTTATCTTTCGTTAGACATCATGTATCACCCTTGTGCTTATGATGGATTTTTTAATCTTTTTTTCGATTCTTATGATAATGTTCCCTCTTTTTTTCCAAATGTTTCAGCACAATATATGATTATTGTTCTCAGATCCCAGACTAATATGTTTATTCTCCCGATCAGTCTCTCTCCCTCTCTATCTCTCTCTCCCTCTCTATCTCTCTCTCTCTCTCTCTCTCTCTCTCTCTCTCTCTCTCTCTTATAATTATTTCTACACACGTTCGGTTGTAAAATGATGAAAGGTTCAAGGTTCTTTGATGGCGAGGTGGTTTACAATTAGAGTGGATTCTAAATTCTCTTTTCATTGTCATTAAACAGCTCCGTCGTGATCACTTACCTAGCTCATGATCTCGAATTCTGAATTCATGTCAAATGTACAGTATGTGTCCATGTCATTGTGAATCTGGACATCATGGCAAAATTCATTTCGTGTTTATGGTATTGTTTGTTTTGAAAAAGGTGACTCCTCCAAGTATTCAGTAAATAAAATGTACGATTGGTGTCTTGTACTTGCAGTGACTGCATTTTCAAATCTTTCTTCAAATGCTCCCAATCTTTTCGTTCTCTATCACAGATACTTGGTATCATCAAATTGGCAACTCAGTGCTACGACTAGAAATTGACTAGCAGTCTTAGCAGAGGAGCAGAAAACAGTCCTTGAGATGTCTGCTTCGGCTGGCAAGGAGAACGGGAAGTCCCAGCCCAGCCAGGGCGGGGCTACCGCATCCAATGGAAAGGTACCCCTCTGCCGGAAGGGGTCATCGGACACGTCCCAGAAGAGGGTGCTCTTTCAGATTTCGGAGGATTCAACGATGGACGAATCGCCCCCTCACACGCCCAACACTACTGGGGATGCGTCGGACAGCGTCTTTACGTCGGATTCAGGAGTCAATGGCAATGATGCTGGAAGCACTAGGCAGAGGAAACCCGGGAGGTATGTGCAATGAAACGTAGCCAAGGTATATCCAGTCTCACTATAGAGGCTAGGCTCTTTCAGATATTCAGCGGCAAACCCTTGCGGAAAACCCCAGCATTTTTTGGGGGGGGGTTACCTTGCCTCTTATGATAATAAGGTGCACCTTATTGTGGCCAACTGGCCATAATAGTATACAAGATTCATGCTTTAACAGATAAAAGAGAGTTTTGCCAAAAATTGCGCAGATAAACTCATGTCATATTTTCACCAACCTTTCTAACGATTTGATTGGTGCACACCTTTTTACTACACAGCAGCTGGTTCTAGACAATTACTAAATACATGTATGTAGAGGTTGGTTTATAGATGATATTAAGCATTCCCTCTCTATCTGTAGTTTGACAGAGTTTGGAATGTTTATTTTAATAGCATGCTTCTAGACATACATGGTCTGTATTCAACTTACTTCTTTACTTCCTATTTCATTAGAGAGTTCGGTTCTTTGGTTAGAACTAATGAATTAACATTGAAGTTGATAATCCTTTGAGGAGAATGTGGTTTCTTAATAATATGAGCATTCTGTGTTAATCTTTAGTTAGACAGTTTTGCGTGTATAGTCTATTATCATGCCTCTAAAGATGTAACTGTTGCTACTGTTCATCTTCTTCCTTGTCATTAAGCCTAGTAACCAAATTTGTACTTCAACCAAGTTGAAATATTTAATCTCTAAATGTTCTAGGCCAAATGAAAAACTCTGTTAAGACTAAAGATACCAAGTGGTGTCTTTAGTTTTACAGTCACTTGGTAGTTTGATAACATGTAGATGTAAAAAAAATAATACTTAAGTGGAAAAGAAGGTAAAGATTTATTTAGTAATCATTTTCTTATCATAGGATCAAGTACCTATATAATTTGATCACCTACATACATGTACATATGTAACCTGTGAGAGAGTTTCATTAAATAGTAGAGTTCCAGGGTGTCTGTTGATAATGAATGATATTATGTTTTTGGAAAAGGAAGAACCAATTTATGGTAGCAAAGTAGAACACCCGAACACAGAGCATGTGGCAAATTTGAGGATGAAAAAAATAATAGAAAGGAGAAATTATGATTATTGCATTTACATTTAATTATTATTTACAATTCTGGTCCAGGTAAAATGTTGTGCAATTTTCATGAGATTATTTTTTAACTTTAAGAAATGAAATTGAAAGAAAAAAAAATGAAAATTGAAAATCAGATGTGAAAAGTCATGTTTATTGTCGGAGCATGGATTTTAAACTTTGTTATGATTGTGCATGTAAACTAAATTCTATCTTTAGTATTTTTTGTAATAATGACGTATGTCATTGAAGCTTTTCCTCTGTGAATCATTGTTGCCATTGCAAGCACTGCTGGAGCTCGATTTTACGAAACCTATTCAATCCTTCTGTCCATGCCGTTTCTTTTGCTGTATCCTCCCTCCCTTTTATTATGTACCCCCTTGAGTTCCGTCCTTCAATCTATCCTGCCACATTTCTCTGTTCTAGTCCAGCGAAAGATGCAGCCAAGTGCAGACTTAGCGCCCTCAGTGCCCCTCACCTCTGCCACGTCGTTCCCCCTGTTATATCAATGGTGTCGGATAAGTAAGGGTCACGACCTTTGTAGTGGGGTCATCGTCCCAATTTTAGTTCTTGTTGAATGTTGAATGGCTTTTAGTGGTTGTTTTTGTATTCAACTAGCAGGGCATCACACTAACTTTTTTTTCACAAGGGATCTGCATGGCAATATTTTATGCTTTGAGCCATACTGCTCTACTTTGGCAAAAGGAAGCAAGTGACAAAAGTGACATATTGTGTAAAAGAGCAAAATGTATCTGTCATTTACACTGACTCCAATGCAGTACTGTCATGTCTTGCCTAACCTACATGTATATCTCACGAGGATGAGTGTTCATGCGTAAAATCTGGCCTGGAAGAAGAGCATGTTATATAAAATAAGAAAATTCATTAATAACTCAGATTTTGTTGGTATGTCACTTGCTTCATTTTGCCAAAGTAGGGCAGCGTACATGTATGTGCATGTTGAAATTATGAAATTGGGAGGGGGAGGGGGTCCAGAAATAGATTTTCAGTGCCTGTGTGTTCCAGGCACCTGTTAGTGTCAAGCCCTGCTACAAGTCTCTACCATTTGCAGACTACTGTAAAAAGTTTGAATTTAAAGCGAATAGAAAGGCATTGGAACAAACCTTCAGAAAAAAAAAATGCATCCCAGTATGCACAGGTACAGTGTCATGTAGAGGGAAAAGATCTGGGGCCCGTTGCATAAAACTATAATAGTAACTTTGCTATTATAGTAACTCTTCATGGAATACTGGGTTTTGATTGGCTGTTGAGCATGGCATGTTGCCCAACAGCCAATCAAAATCCAGTATTCCATGAAGTGTTACTATAATAGCAAAGTTACTGTTATAGTAAGTTTTGTGCAATGGGCCCCTATAGGGATCTTTTTCCCTTTTTATTCTCTCTCTCTCTCTCTCTCTCTTCCAAATAACCCTACAATGTTTGGAAAATATTTACTGGTATTCTGCAAATGGTTGATTCCATATCATTGTATTTTAGTTTGATATTATATATTTTGCATCTTTTCCCAGTTTTACTGCATTGAAAGCCTGCAAGTTAATGCTCTTTACTTGTAAAATATTGTTGTTTTTTTTTATAAAGTTATTGTGAATGCTTGATAAGGCATGCTCACTTACATAGTACATTCAAAAAGATGCTTTTATCACATATTTTGCTTTTCCCTCTGACTTAGCAGTGTTCAATGTTTGTCATTTTCCAGCATCTTTGTTCATTTTTCCTTTTACCAGTTTTGTTCATGTGTATTTTTCCCGTTGTATCATTTTGTAGTCCACTCTTTTACCTTTTGTAATTGTATGCAGTGCACATCTGTCTGGTGACCTGTCTGACTAGGTCTACTTTTCTTTTTTTATTTTTGTTAGTACTGTAAAAGGGCATTGCATTTTAGCGGAAGCAAAAAAATGTCACTTGAAGGAACTGATGTAACTCCGTGACCAGCTGCAGGAGTTTTTCAAGATGAAATGTTAGAGCGGAAATGCACATTTTATACCTCTTCTGTATTTCTGAAATCCAAGTTTTTATTCAAAGATCATAATTATTGAAAAAGTTACAGGCCGTCATTTGCTGAACCACGCGCATTAAAGTCACTGAATGTTTACCTTGATGAGCTTGATCAGTTTCTCACAAACAAACATTTGACAATTTTGAAAGTTTGTCAGCCTGTAGAAAATAAGTACTTAGTTGGACAACAAGTTCATTAGGTTTTATATGTTTAATCACTGAAGGAGTTAAAGCTTGATAAAATTTGCTATTGTGGTGCTTCCAAAAATATAATCCACAGAATGTTTAATGTCACAGACAAACAAAATGCAATACAGATCAGGCTGTCATAACTGTCATCCCTACATAGTGTATGTTAATTTTTAAATGTAGGGTCTTTGCTTTGCTGTATTTCACATTCTCTCTCATTTTCCCCTACATTTTGTACGTTGAGAAACAGAAGAGCGTTAACTCTGTATCAAAGCATATGGGTTACATATACCTTGTATTAAGGTCCTTGACCTTTTGTTTTTCAACCAACAATTTGTAGTTTATCCACCAGTCTTTGGTTTTCTCCCTAAATTCGTGTATTTCTTTACCTTGCCTAATTCACCCCTCATTTAATAATCCGATACTAAAATATTGTTCTCTTTATTATGTTTAATTTTGTATAGCACATTCAACGAACTTTGCTCCACATTATATGATATGAGACATTATACAATACATCCAACAAACCTACCCCTGTCAAAAACATTGTTCAGCAGAGCCAAGAAAAACATTCATGAATAACAGCTACATGTATGTTCTCTAACAAAACAAACTGACCTTCAAATGTTCCGGCCTTTTCAAAAGGCAGCTTCATTCTCTTTCCTTTCACTTGATTATCATGTCATATATCTACTCATTTTGTCAGTTTACCCTTTAATTTATCGGCCTAGCCTGTATGTACAAGTAGTACATGTATCTAATAGATAAGTGATAATTTCAATTAAAATTCTGAACCCACTCTCATAAAGTCGAAGGCCCGTATGCACAGAGTTGTACTAAGGTAAACCATGGTTCAGTGGTCTCACTATGGGTAGCCAAATGTAACACAAATCTCTTTAAAGCAACAGTGAACTGACCATTATTATGATGTATTTACAACAGCACCAACTTACGGCTACTCAAAACCAGAGACTCTTAGAAACATTATATCCTATGTGGCTTCTCGCGAATTTCCTTAGTATGAATACAAAAAAATTTTAGCCGATGTTACTAAAAAAATAAAGCTCTCATTGATCAGAATAGAGCATGCTGGGAGCAAAAAAGGGGACAAAATCAGTAGTTTAGGACTGAGAGGACACTATTTCAAAATCCCATATAAATGTGCCAGTTCGCTCTGGGCTCTGGCTTTAACAGTTGATGTTCATTTTATCAGCATTTTTAGTACTCAAACTATTAAAAAGAGTCTGGGAATGAAAGTACAATAGTTTTCTTGACCATTAAAGCATGAGACCAGAAGTAAAACATAAGGAAACATAACAGTGTAGACAGAGTTGTCACATTTGTTTACCCATAGTTAAGCCACATTTGGCTACCCATAGTTAAGCCGCAGGTTTAAACCATGACTAACTTTGTACACTTTTGTGAATACGGGCCAGTGAATTTTTTTTTCCACCTTTGAAACCTGAAATTAATGACATGACACTGCTATTCAGTGTATACATGCATATTACTAAGAAACAAAGAAATCCTTAGGCATTAATTTTGCTCATTGATTTTGCAATAATCTTGGCCGCTGAAAGTTGCATGTAAATGCCAGACTGATGTCCTTCCCCCCCCCCCCCCCAATTTTCCTATTCAATATGTGAGAACCCAAATTTTTGCATCTTGCGAACTGTACTGTTTGGGGGTTCATCTTTTACGGCATCACAGACTTTGATCACAAGGGAAAGTCATGCAGATCTTTGGTCTGTACATCACCAATATGTATGCAAATGAACAAAATAATGCAAGCATTCTGAGGGGAAATCCCTTTGAAGAAATTGTAGTCTTATCCTCAGTGATATTCACAGTGGTTTTGACATCCTAGTAAAAATGAAAATTGATCACATGATCATTGATGCAAAATGAAAGTTATAGAGTCATTGTATTTCAACTAATTATAACTACAAGCCCAAAATGTAGTCCTGCATATATATGTATCTGTGTTGTTCATTGTTTATTAGCAAAGACTGAGTCATCCTTAGAATGGTAGAATGTCTACCCCTCAACTTCTGTTTCGTTCTCACCTTCTCATTTAATGTTTGTTTATCTGGTCCCCAGTGATAGCTTTAGAGAACCGTAAGTACAGAGTTAAACTGAAATAATGCATGAAGCTGAATTGCTTTGCAGTGAAAGTAGCGGAATGTACAATTTGCTCCTGAGTGCTGTTTCATAAAAACTTGCTACATACTAGTTGATTAACCTGTTGATCCCAGTTTGCTGTTATAGTTATGTACTTTAATAGTGACATATATTGATGGGGACTATCAAATCAGCCTCTCCTTTAAAACCATTTGGCATACTGAGTTTAGAAAAGTGCCCCCCCCCCCCTTTTTAAATTACGAACCAAATGGCACCAGAAAAATCTAACAATTATATATGTGAGTTGTTTGTTTATTTGTTTATTTATTTATTGATTGATTGATTGATTTATTTATTTATTTATTTATTTGATTACATGTATATATTGTTGCTGTGTGTGTGTGTTGTTGGTGGTGTTAAGATTCCTCTCCAAAGTGATTATGATTTCAAACATCTTTGAACCCGATGGTGTAGCAGTTGAAAGCTTTACATGCTTACTTAGTCTGCTGCAGTCATCCTTGCATTTTGTCTTTTGCAATTTCCCATGCAGTGATAAATTCATTTTCACTCACTTTACAAGTTTTACTTGTGTGCTCTTTTGTCTTCCTTGATGTTGTGAAATCTAGTCATTGATGGCTCATTTACACCACAAATGCATTGTTGGATATTACCACAAAATTCAGACTGCAATGCACTAACTTTGCTTTTATCTCTGTCCCTTTTGTACAGTGCTTGTGCTTCATATTAATGCAAAAATAATTTCTTCATGTACATTGTTAAAAGAAATACAGTGCACAAGGACTGCAAGTTTCACATGCTATAACTTTATATACATGTAGTTGCATGAAAAATGTACTTGAAAGATAATTGTAGACTTTGAATGTTACTCCTTTCAAACTTTTTCCTTAAACTACATGTATTGCATTTACATGTATGTTAAAAGCTAGGATGAAACATGGAATTTTTTTTTCAAAATTTGGAATCTAGGTGTCTGGAGGCATAGTATCATTTTACATCAAATTTTCTGATTTAGTACTCAGAAATGTATTCACTTTCTTCAAATTCATTGTGCTTACAGTTATTTTACATGCAACATACAATATTTACACTTTGCCTGTATACGTGTGTATTAGCAGCAATAAAAAAAAACAGAATGCTGTATTCTTGCTTTCTTTTCCTTGGGAGGGGGGGGGGTGTTTATAAGTTTGGTTGCTTTTTTGTCAACAATTTTACAACTGAGAGAGAATATGGCTATGCCAAAGGTTGCATACGATATGTTAATTCAGAAAAAATAAGCAAGAAAAAATGAAAGCAAAAAAAGAAGTGAACAATGGTTTGGAAGCTTAAATATGGCTCAAAAGGTATACATATTCAGTACATCACAGAACATGGAATGGATTAGTAGCACAGGCAGGATTGGACCTATTTATTAGGGCTATTAGATTAAGCATATTTTAGTCTTAACTTTATTCTTCTGCACTTTCTAACTTGCATTTTAAAATTTTGCTTTTTAAAACTTTGCTTTTGAAACTCTTACTTTTTGACAATTTTAATACATTTTGCTTTATTTGAGAATTTGCATTTTGTATTTAACATCTTTTTTTCGATTGGCTTTCATGGACAGTCATTAGCCCTTTTTTATCGTTTATACATTTCTGCAACAATCTTATTATATTTTGACTGTACAGTATACATAGTATTGAGTATAAATTGCGTAGCGTTATATAATTGAAGTAAAGAAAACCAAGTATGAAAACGCTTGGATGAGATGTACAGATTTACTTCAAAATAATACATTTGAATGGTGATTAAACTATTGATAAGATTTTGAATAAATTTTGTACTGTTTAACGTTGATTTGAATTTGAACAGTAAAAGTTATTTTCATATGTAAAGTTAATTCAAATTTTGATAATTTTTCATCATTTCATGTAAGCCCATGTTGCCTCTAAGAAACTGATTTACTATAGTCGATATTATTCCCTTCTGTGGACAATTAAAAGGTCTTAAAAGAATGCAATTTCTTCAAAACAGTTAGACTTAGATTATCAGATTGCCTGAGAGTTTTACAAATGATGTAGACATGTTTACATATCACCTATTCACCTTTGACCTTTGACTTCTGACCTACAGCTTTAGGCACAGCATGTCAGGGATGAACCTGGTGGAGATGGACAGCAGGCGGCCCGTCAACAATCGGGAATGGCGCCAGGGACGTCGCGACAGCAAGGACTTTGCCGTGGCTACGTCCCCGGAGTTCGTCAAGAAGTATGGCGGCAACTTTGTTATCACAAAGGTAAAGGTTAATCCTATTTTTACTTTATGAATTGGCAGGATGTTACGATTATGAATTCAGTAACATTCCACAGTTGGAAATGTTAGTTTTCTGCAGCACTTGCCAAAATTTGATGAAACAAGATGTTTATTGGCATACTATAATTGGGAGGGAGGCACAGAAAGATGTTGAGTCATGTTTTGATTGAGTTTGAACGAGACTGGAAGGCAGAAAATATTCTTGAATTTTGGTGAGTAAGAAAACAAGAACGGCAAGTTGGATAAGGTATAGAAAGAATAGAAATAAATTGTAGAAACTGTTTACATAAGAGGTGAAGGAAGAAGGGAGTCAGAGAGAGAGAGTTAAGAGTCTGCAAGACAGACAAAAGAGTAGAGAAAGAGAGAGAGAGAGAGAGAGAGAGAGAAACAGACAGACAGGGAGACAGAACTAGTCTTTTTTCGTGTCCGACATCTACACATATCCAGAATATTAGATATTTGGCCACGACTTGGCACATCACACAGCCTTCTCGTATGCAGCCATCAGATCTTCTTGACTACAGAACTAGTGCCAAACAAGGAAGGTATTTCTGGTGGAAATAAGAGAGAGAGAGAGAGAGAGAGAGAGAGAGTGCAAGAGACGGAGGAAGACAAAGTCCAGAGACAGGATGAGGAAAGACAGTTAGACAAACAACAATCCAGTTCGAAGACGGAATAAGGGAACAAAAATGGAAATGGGAAGAGAGTTAAAGACATTGGTTGACATTGTTATGATTTAAAAAAATCTTGTTTTGTTACTTGAAAATGGGATAAACATAAGGGTTATAGTGTAAAAATACCAGTCTGAAAGTTTCAAAGCATAATATCCACAGGAAGTATTTTCAGATATCAAAAATGTGAACCAATGTTTGAAAAATACACGAGGGTCGGTTGCACAGAATAGACATAAGGAGTGCGCATGCGCGTATGACTCACCTTACCGTACTGTGTGTATTGGCGTATCACGCGGCGGGAGGCACATAACGGCATTTTCAAATTCAAGCAAAGTGGTCCTCTTAGTGATCGTCTTGTGAGACGAAGGATAATAAAATCGCCGTTTGCGTCTAACTTACACTTTTTCATTCCAAATTATGGTTGGTTTCAGGGTTTTTGAGTACAAATACAAGTAGTCATACACAGGTTTCATCTTAGTTTGAGAATTTTTTAAATCAGCTACTCACAAAGTTAGCCAATGCCTTTATGAGTAATTACCTCTACAATTTTTTTAAATTATTATTATATTTATAATTTCTTGTATTGTAAATTCCAGGTTCTCATTGCTAACAATGGAATCGCTGCTGTCAAGTGCATGAGATCAATCAGACGATGGGCTTTCGAAGTCTTCAGGAATGACAAGGCCATACGATTTGTTGTCATGGTGACACCCGAGGATCTCAATGCAAACGCAGGTAAATTTGAGTGCAGTTTGGAGCAGAAATCAGTTAGTGTATGTTTTTGGCTGTAAATGCCTGTGTATTACAGGTGTGACCTCCATGTAGTAATTGCTTAAGAACTTGTAAGGTCTTTGATTGAGAATCTATTGAAATATGCATGTCGTGAGAGACAAAATAGCTGCTAAACTTGGTACACTGAAAAGATCAAGAAACATGTAAATAGATGAATAAACACATTATACATATATCTGTTTATTTATCTGCACTTGTATTTTTGTTGACATTGTATTATGTAACACATTGAATAGTACATGTACTAGACTAAAGTGCACTCTAGAGATATTTGTTTATTTATTTTTATTTACTTTTCCAGAGTATATCAAGACAGCTGACCACTACGTACCAGTACCCGGAGGGGCCAATAATAACAACTATGCCAACGTTGAGCTTATCGTCGACATAGCTACCCGCATGCAGGTCGAGGCTGTGTGGGCAGGGTGGGGCCACGCCTCGGAGAACCCCAAGCTGCCTGAGATGCTGCACAAAAGCGGCATAGCTTTCATTGGTAAGACCCATTTTGTTTGAAGGGAGTAGAGGGATATCAGTTTTTAGGCATTTGTTTGATTTTGGGCCAATTTTCCTCAATGTTTCAGGCTCTGTACTTGCACAGTGTTTGGAACTCGAGCATGACAGGGCATTTTATTTCCACTGTTGGAACCAAGCCAGCTAGTATCCTTCATAAATATAATCCTAGTGTTAGATAGTTTGTGGTTGATGCAGAATTTGTGAGCCCCTCCCCTCCCCTTCCCCCACCTCTAAAACCACCAATAGTTTCCCAGGATTAAGTTTTAGCTGCATGTGTGTACCTGGTGTACATTTCCTGAAAATAGGGATTCTTTCATAGTTGTATGCCTCCTTTGTATGCAGCCTTATGAGGCATGTTGTAATGTTTGATGAATCTTTTGAAGATGAACTTCCATTTGCCTATAAATGTACACTATTCATGTGAATGGTACACTGGGGTTGCACTACACATGTGACAGTCACTCTGTGTTCAGCTTCATATACTTCATGTATCTTTCTTCCACTTTAGCCCTTGACAAACTGTATATGTAACCTTTACTCTAAACCTAACCCTAAATATGTGTATATCTTTACTGAAATAAAACCCAGGGGTGGTATTCTGAGACTGTTTTAACTCTGTTTTAAGTCTGTTTTAGCAAATCAGTATTCTGAACACCGTTTTATCTCTGTTTTAAGTTTTGTTTTATCTTTCTAACCGCGCATCTTACCTTGCATGCCTGGCGCAAGTCGTGCGCAAGCGCGTAAAAATACCATATGTAATAACACGGTATTCTGGAGACCGTTTTATCTCCTGTTTTAACTCTTTCCGCTTGACATTTCATGCTCATGAGATAAAATAGGGTGGGAGGTGTTTTAACTTTGCATGCGGTATGTCATGGCGGCAATTTATCTCGCTCATAAATGTTTTTGGTTGGAATGAGGGGGATAACTAGATCCCTATGGGAATCAGAAAATTCAGTAGTCAACAGGTTAAGCATTGAATCAGAGCGGTTAAAGCTGGTCTCTAGTTTTGGTAAATCTCAGAAAAGTATTTTTCACTGTTTCAATTCATTGCCAAATGAGATGAGAGACCGTATCACAAAACCTTTATGATGTATAGGATACTGAATAAAAACTCATTTGTGTGGGTGTATTTCACAATTAAAATGTCAAAATTTTAGTTTTTGGACCCCCAAAAACATTGTCAAAGGAACATCACACAGTGCCCGCACACACATAGAACCAATGGGCATTCCATTTGCCCGCAGGTACACAGCGAATCGCTATGTGTTTTACGCCGAGCTCGTCGGCGTAGAGGTGTCAGAGCGTACCGCTTAGTGTGGCCGTTATATTGCATTCCACTGAGACATTTACACTAAAATTCATCGGAATTCATGAAAGGAATGTCACACGACTTCACACATATCTTTTCATGCAAGATGGACAATATGAGACTATACTTGATCAGTTTTATGTCAATTCTCCTTTTGCTACCAAAACTAGAGACCAGCTTTAACCCATTCGTGACAGAGGTCCACATTTTGTGGTTTGGCCTAATATCTTTTGATGCAAAGCCCTAAAAATCATTCCAAATACATGAGCAGAAAGAGCAAAAAAATTTACACGAACTATGCCCATTTTCGTTGCATCAATATTTGTTGTGTGATGCTGAAATTTTTTTAAAGCAAAATAAGCATTAAAATCCTTAAATTGGCAATGTGATAGAAAGTTTAAAATCACCGTTTTCCCCTGCAAATTGGCAACTTTTTGACTTTTCATCATAATTTCTGTTAATTTATATTCATTTCAGATACATGACGTTTTATAAGAAAAATGTAGCAATAAAATAAAAATGTTGGTGTTGCCAATTTGAAGAACAAAAGCTGATCAAATTAGGCTTTAAATAATTCCTGTCACGAATGGGTTAATGCGACTAAAATTATAAATAGCACTAAAGGGTTGAATTCCAATGTTTCACTCTGTTCTTGAATAGGACCACCTGAGAATGCGATGTGGTCACTCGGGGACAAGATAGCCTCCTCCATTGTAGCTCAGAGTGCTGGGGTACCCACCTTGCCCTGGAGCGGAGACGGACTGACCATCGAGTGGTCCGAAGAAGATGCCAAGAGCGGAAAGGTCCTGACGATCCCGGATGAACTGTACCGCAAGGGGTGCGTGGAAGATGCAGAGGAGGGCTTGCAGGTAAGATCATAGCAGTGTTCTTGTTTCTAAATATTCATCAATGCATTCATGATGTCACTAAGCATTGTACAGATATACATTCATTATTACCTGGTCATCAAGATTCGGGCTTGCCTGCATACAATGTATGCAATCTCTCCACTCAGTGGGAGGTCACTGTGGTGCCAGTAACATGAGCTGACAAATGTTGGTGAATGATATTTTCATCTTTCCATTTGCCTAGGATAGCAAGACTCAATTAACATAATTTACATTAAAATGCATTGCTGGAGGACACTGATGCTATGTCAGGGGTTGGATCCATCATTTTGAAGGAGGAGGGAGTGGTGATTTACATGATGGGGATGATAGGAAGGATGGTAATGATGATAATGGTGATGGTGATAATGTTACTGATGATGATGATGGTAATGCTGATGATGAAGATGATGATGATGATGATGATGATGATGGTGGTGATGGTGATGGGGAGGAGAAGGAGGATTATGATGCCAGTGCAAACACTGACAACATCCCAAGTGTCAATACAACAAAAGTTTAGAATATTCAGTGTTTACTTTGTTTTCTTTGATCTCTTATGATCCCTCTCCAGGCTGCAGAACGTATTGGATTCCCTGTCATGATCAAAGCTTCTGAGGGAGGCGGAGGGAAAGGAATTCGGAAGGCTGAGAATAAAGAAGACTTTGCTAGCCTCTTCAGGCAGGTGCAGAATGAAGTGCCGGGCTCCCCTATTTTTGTAATGAAGCTGGCCAAGAGGTATGTGTCATGATGGATACCAGAATGTACCATTATTGTACATTGGTTGTAGGGGAAATTGGGAGATCTTTTGAAGGGATAGGAAAAAAGTGTTACTCAGAAAGAGTCGGATAAAAACATGTTTGCCTGTTTTTCAAGTTGTTACCACAAATTCTCATGTTGGATACATGTACATTTGAAGGAAGATACAGTACTTGCATTTGTCCGTTTACATTGCATCTACATTACATGTACGTGGTCGAACATCAAAAGGATTATTCTCCCCTTAGGAAATGCATTATACAATGTAGGTCAAATTTTTTGTCTCAAATTTTGTATGTAGAACTGTTTATTGGTGTTCTGAAACTGGGCCTTCATTTTCATTTTTTCAGAAAATTGTCATTAATTCATCATGGAGAAGGCACTAGAGAGGAAGTGAGTTTTAGGAGAAATTGGGAATCAGTTTTAGTCTGTCCTAATGACACACACCTCTTTCCTTTTCTTTTTTTTTTTTCTCCAGTGCTCGTCATTTAGAAGTTCAGCTGCTGGCAGATAAGTACGGCAATGCAATCTCTCTGTTTGGTCGTGACTGCTCCATCCAGCGTCGTCATCAGAAGATCATTGAAGAGGCCCCAACATCCATCGCTAATGATGAAGTCTTTAAGCAGATGGAGAAGGTATGTTTTGATCCAGCCATCTGTGGAATCTTTTGAAGAGCTTGATAAGTCATCTTCCTGTAAAGTCGGCAAAATTTTCAGTTATGTAGTACTTGACATACAATTGCGCCGAAAGAAAACATGAAAATAATAAAAACTTGTTTATCTAACATGATAATGCTTGAATAGTCTAACTAGAAAGGCGTTACTGATTGCCAAAGGATGTAGAAACAGTGATGTTGAAAAAAGGACAAAGGGTTCCTAATTTAACGTTTCGAAGGCTTTTAAGAAAAATTTTTATTGTGAGAATTACAGTCATGAGAACAAGATTGTTGGAGGATATGGGAAAAAAGAACAACACAAAAGCGAAAGATGGCTCACAACGTATTGATGGAGGAAAAGATTTGACGGGGGAATAGAAAAGAAAAAAGTGATATTTGTCACAACTTCTTTATTTGCCTCCACACATTCTCCAGGCTGCTGTCACACTGGCTAAGATGGTGGGCTACGTGAGTGCAGGAACTGTGGAGTATCTCTACAATGATGAAGATGGTACCTTCTCGTTCCTTGAACTCAACCCCCGTCTGCAAGTGGAACATCCCTGCTCAGAGATGGTCGCCGGTGTCAATCTTCCAGCCTTGCAATTACAGGTCAGTGGGAAGGTCATATTAAATACGGTACTTGTGGAACCATCTAAATGCTATGACAGCCTCATCTCTTGACCAGTTCAAGAAATTTCTCAAGTCCTATCTATTCTGTTGGATAACAAGAGATTGTACTGGCTGTGAAGTGATAAATTAGTGGCCTAAACAAGTGGAACGGTGTGTGCAGTGCTTTGTAACCGGAAGGAAAAGGTGTTATATCAAACACCTTTTGAATTGTTTTGGATCAGAGATGCATTGTTACGGTAAAGGCTGCACAGTTGTTACGATAAGGTGATGTGTTCGGGGTGAGGACCTGATTTTGGTTAGTGTAGGAAAAAAATGACCATGTAGCAATTGTTGTCAAACATGCCTGAAGATGCGTAGATGCCTTCAGACCATTTGTTTGTGTTCTTATTGCTTCACTTGAACAGGTTGCGATGGGAATTCCCCTTCATCGGATCAAAGACATCAGAGTCTTGTACTCTGAAAGCCCATGGGACGATACGCCCATCGACTTCGACAAGTAAGTAGAGAGTATGAGAGGGAAGAGAGAGGGGGGCATTGGAGAGATTACAAGGGGTGCACACAGATAGTGAGAGGGAGAGAATGATACCTGCATGGTGGATAATCTTAATCTCTTCTGATACACCATGTTTTTGGATGTCAATCATGGATGAAGTTTTAAGATTCAAAGTGGTTTGGTGTCACCAATAACTTCAGCAGAATGAATATATATCTCATGTAGATATAGAATTCATGATAAAGTCAGCTGCTCCTGTCTTTAGAGAAAAAATTGTTTACCTTCATGTACATGTTCATGTAGTCAGACGTAACAAGTTTTTAGGGTTTAGTTAAAGACATGATTAGCTGGCACAGCAGAAAGAAAATAATGAAAGAGTGAGATGGCAAGAGTTAAGAGGTTTAAAAGTTGAGGAAGAAAGGTGAGACTGAGTAGCATTATGGGCTATTACTTATTGTTCTGTGATTGGATACTGATGGACGTTGCTTGCTAGCTTTTCATACTCTTATGAGTTGCTGCTGGTGTTGTTTAATTGTGACTGAAGATCTATAAAGTTTTATCCTATTTCCTATTTCAGCCCTCCTATACCTCCATCACCCAAAGGCCATGTGATTGCTTGCAGAATCACCAGTGAAAACCCTGATGAGGTAAATAATTCATAATCATTTCTATGATGCCTTCCATTGAGTATTGCACTTTGGACTATAGATTGAAGCAATGAAGGATGATTATGAATTTTGCTCTCATTTGTAGTCCATGTGTTACAGTTGTTTAACATCAGTTTATTGTTTCTGTAGTACTATGATTCTTCAGCATTCTGAAATTCTTTTGGTATATCTTTCTCTTGCTTCCTCTCTTTTTCTCTCTTTCTCTCTTCCTCTCTTCCTCTGAATCTCTCACACTATATGCATCTCATGACATGTTTATCACTCCTGCTCTCTTTCCTTTTCTCTGCCCTTATTTTCCTTCTCTTTCTCCCTTTTTCTCCCTTTCTCCCTCTCTCTCCCCTTTTCTTCATCTTTTTGCTCCCTATTTCTCTCTCTCTCCCTCTTTTTTCTCCCTCTCTCCCTCTTCTTTCTCCCTATTTCTCTCTCTCTTTTTTTCTCCCTCTTTCTCTCCCCTTTTCTCCATTATTTTTCTCCCTCTTTCTCTCCCCTTTTCTCCATCTTTTTTCTCCCTCTCTCTCTCTCTCTCTCTCCCTCCTTTTCTTTCCCTCGCTCTATCTTTCCCATTTTTCTTTACCACCCACACCTTATTACTCTCTTCCTTTCTCTCTCTCTCTCCAGGGTTTCAAGCCCAGCGCGGGTACCGTATCTGAGCTCAACTTCCGCAGCAGCAAGAACGTCTGGGGCTACTTCAGCGTAGCAGCCGCTGGAGGGCTCCACGAGTTTGCCGATTCTCAGTTTGGACATTGCTTCTCATGGGGCGAGGACAGAGAAGATGCAAGAGAGTAAGTCCATCAAATCTTGCTGATATTGTGTTTAAGATTTGTCTGGCTACATGTACCTTTAAGATTTTGCATGGACAGGCCCCAGAGTACCTCTCTGAGGTGGTGTCAGTAATGCGGTCATTGAAGTCATTGAGGTCCTCAGAGGCCACAAGACTGGTTGAACAGGGACGAGAACAGTCACCTACGGAGGCAGGTCCTTCACTAAAGCTGCATGCGCTCTCTAGAACTCCCTTTCTTCTTATCAAAGACAATTAGACTCCATAGAACAGTTTCAAACACAACGGAAAACATATCAGTCAGGATATGCTGCGCACAGTTGAATTTTATAATTGTGCATACAATGCGACACACTGATTGCGCATTATTTGGGATGGACTTAATGGCCGGAATTCACAAAAGAGGTTTAAACCATGGGGTAATTTAAACCTCTGTATAAAGTGTACTCAAATAAGCCTAAATTGGCGCATATTGGCCATGCGCATGTTTAAAGGCATTGGCTAAGTTTGTGAGTAGCTGATTTAAGAAATTCTCAAACTAAGATGAAACATGTGTATGAGTACCTGTATTTGTACTCAAAAACCCTGAAACCAACCATAATTTGGAATGAAAAAGTGTAAGTTGGACGCAAACGGCAATTTTATTATCCTTCGTCTCACGAGACAATCACTAAGAGGACCACTTTGCTTGAATTTGAAAATGCCTTATGTGCCTCCCGCTGTGTGATACGCCAATACACACAGTACGGTATTGGTGAGTCATACGCGCATGCGCACTCCTTATGTCTATTCTGTGCAACCGACCCTCGTATATTTTTCAAACATTGGTTCACATTTTTTGATATTTAAAAATAATTCCTGTGGATATTATACTTTGAAACTTTCAGACTGGTATTTTTGCACTACATGTATAGCCCTTATGTTTATCCCATTTTCAATTAACGAAGTAAGATTTTTTAAAATCATATCAGTGTTAACCAATGTCTTTAAAGAAAATAGATAATTGGACTGGCTTTGTTCGCATGTTTACTTTAAAAAGCCAGGAGGGGGGTTTAAACCACCTCTTTTGTGAATTCTGGCAGTTGTTGAATGCCCATGACAAATTTTCTTGCTCTTTCTTTGGTTTGACAGGAACATGGTAGTTGCTCTGAAAGAGCTGTCTATTCGAGGAGACTTCAGAACAACAGTAGAGTACTTGATAATGCTGTTAGAGACGGATTCCTTCCAGATGAATGACTTCAACACTGCCTGGCTAGATAGGCTTATAGCAGAGAAAGTACAGGTGAGTTCTTGTCTTCTGGAACTACGTAAAAGTACCATATTTGCTGACCTAAGCCCATCGCACACTATACATGTACGATCCGTCTGCAATCCGATTTTGGAAAAAATTGTAATAGCATTTGATATGAGCATTCCAACATGTAAAGTCTTAATCAAAGTTCTGAACTGTCGTATGAACACCGAAATCGAAATTCCAGGCTATTGCGAGCCTCCCTGTCAGAATGAAATCGAAGCCCATTCGAATTCATAGTGACGTCATAGCATCTTGCAATCGGCTACGATATTGAAGCCCATCTGGCCTTTACTCCTACCAAAAGGTTTGCAGTTAACCCATATTTCAATTTTAGCATTCCTATCATTATCCCATACCTCAAATAAGCTATTTTTCCTTTCTGAAACTTTCATGTTTTATGCAAAATGCCATTTGTTTGAAAATCGAGTCGCAGTCAGATCGTATAGTGAGCGATGGGCTTTAAAGGCAGCATTGCTGTAAAGGCTACACCCTGACTTCAACAATTCCTTAGAAGAGGAAGGCAAATTGTATTATTTTTTTCAAATAATGCATCCTTAGGAATATGAAAAGAAAGGAGAAAGGGAGTTCAGCTTTTCATGAAGCCAGTCTTTTGATGAAATTACTCCTTCTTTTGATTAATCTCACAGCAGTATCGTTACTGTGAGAACAGTACTGTATAAAGTAGTAGAATTAAAAAGGGAGAGAGGGAGTCGTAATAAATCTAATATGTTTTGATGTAATACAATTGTATATGTATTCAAGTTTTAAAACTCATTGTTAGAGTATGTGAGCAGTTGCTTTAGTGAGTGTGTGTGTGTGTGTGTGTGTGCGTGTGTGTGCACCTTGTATGTGATCATAAAGAAATGACCATCTTTTATTTTACGTTGTTGATACTTGAATTATGACAAGCCTCTCTTTATCTTTCTTTTAATTTTTTTTTTTTTTTTTTATAGGCAGAGAAACCTGACCCCATGCTTGGTGTCATCATAGGGTCCATTCACATTGCTGATGCTTCCATTAACGAAAGCTTCTCAAACTACCTCACCAATCTTGAAAGGTATGTATCACAAAATGACAGAGATTTTGAAAAGAATCAACTTAAGGCAATTTCAGTAGCCACAATGCTACAACAGATCGTGTAAGAGGTCTGTAATCACTGAGAAAAGAACAGAGAAGGCAACTAGTGCATGGTGTTGATGGTACTGGTGTCGATCCATCTCCCAGAATTAACGTGCTAGATTGACTGTCACAACTGAACCGAATGAGGGCGCAAGGTTTACGAAATGCGAGAATTACAGGCTATAATAACCTTTCATTCATCAATAGTGCCGGTTGGCACTGTCGCTCATATGCCACATGTGCAAATCAGCACAAAGCACAGCAAAATTTGATGGAAGGGACTGCTCTGACAAATGCAAAAGCTTTGCAAAATTACCCATTTCTGGGTTTGATTAGCTACATGACAACCCTTTAGACACCCTGTAGAGATTCATTTCATGCTTGGAACACATTGATAATCTTAAAAGTCTATGGTAAATCTCTCCCATGGCATAAACAGTATGGCAAATGGAAATCCCATGGCTCAAAAGAGTTGATAGAAGTTACCAGAAGTTAATAGGGTTTAAAGAAGAAATTCAGCCTAGGATATTGTCATAAATGTTCCCACTGATTTTGTTAACAGAGGCCAAGTCTTACACTTACCTGCAAGCACAATAAGCAACAGTTTAATTGGCAATGCCCTCAATCTTTAAGAAAGATTCAGTGCTAACAGTAACATTGTAGCTCTATGGAAAATTGTTGAATATTCTTCGGTTACCAAAGTGTTCTTTTTGTAAAATAAAAACTCTAGTATACATTAAATATTCCAGCGGCCATAACTGTCCTTCTGATTTATCTACAGAGGCCAAGTACTACCTGCAAGCACCCTAAGCAACACCCGAGAGGTGGACCTCATCCATGAAGGGAACAAGTATGTCACAGAGGTAACGAGGCAGGGGCCGACCAGCTACCATCTGTGCCTGAACAAGTCGACGGTGGAGGCAGAAATCCACAGGATGCCTGATGGAGGACTTCTAGTCTCCTATGACGGCAGCAGCTACACATCCTACCTGAAGGAACAGGTTGATAGGTGAGAATCGTGTGATATCGATGGTAGTCCCTTTTTCCTTCTGAAACTTCACTCCTTTCATA
Source organism: Echinometra lucunter (assembly GCA_029962745.1). Classification (NCBI taxonomy): domain Eukaryota; kingdom Metazoa; phylum Echinodermata; class Echinoidea; order Camarodonta; family Echinometridae; genus Echinometra; species Echinometra lucunter. The sequence continues at coordinate 16,468,308 of CM057171.1, forward strand.
CTGATACTTGGCAAGTCCTTCTCAAGAACATTGCTATGTTCCAGTGTTAGTATGCAATAAATTTGGACTTAGGCCTGCTATTTCTTTGTAGCCCTACATGTACAGGAAGTTTATTTTTTTCTGTAATAATAAAAAAGTGTCTGTATTTGAAGTTTTAGTTACAATTTTTAAGTTTACCATTTGAACATTGAAACAAGTCACAATTTTTACTCTTTTAATTCATCTGGTTTGACAATTGCTAAACATATGATGGCCTAGACGTGATTGTGAACAAATAATGTATTCCAGAATGTGTACAGTGACTTCTTTGAGGCAGAATGATATGAATCTCAGAAAGTCACCTTGCTTTCTGCTCTCCTATCATCTCTTTCCATAGTTACCGCATCACCATCGGTATCCAGACCTGTATCTTTGAGAAGGAGAACGACCCGACCGTCTTGAGGTCACCATCGGCAGGCAAGCTCATCAACTTTGTGGTAGAAGACGGGGGCCACGTGTACGCCGGTCAGCCGTATGCCGAAATCGAAGTCATGAAGATGGTGATGAGTTTGAGGGTCAATGAAGCGGGATGGTAAGAGAAAGGATTGGTTTCACGTGATCGTGGTGGTGTTGGTGATGATGATGATGGTGATGGTGCTTCTGATGATGATGATGATGATGATGGTGTAGTGATGATTGTGTTAGTTGTTGTGATAATACAAGCCATTGACCTATATTTTGTTGGTGATGATGGTGATGGTGATAATTCTGTTGTTTACTGCAGTAATGCTATCGAGGGTGATGATGATTATGATGATGATGTGATGGTGATGATTGTGTTGGTTATTGTGGTAATGCTATCAATTAACTTACATTTTGTTGATGATGGTGACGATGAGAACATGTGGGTTGCTGATTGTGATGATCTTGATCTCGATGATAATGAAGTTTTTGGTATTAACCATAAACCAACATAACCACTAAAGAGGAAGAAACATTGATGGTACACCTCATCTTTCTCTTACAGCATCCACTATGTGAAACGACCAGGAGCTGTCTTAGATCAAGGAACTGTTGTGGCCAAACTAGAACTTGATGACCCAAGTAGAGTTCAAAAGGTATGCCCAAACATTTTGTTTTCCCCTGAATGTAATACTTATATACAAATCTATGAGGAGCATGTTAAACACTTCAGGAAGTTAAACTGGAACTCTGTGTTGGTGTGCTTCCAAGATCTTCTAAACAGGGAAACAGGTACATGTAAACCTTGTACATTCTTGTCTTACCATGAAAAGCAAGGGATCTATATAATAATCAGCTTGCTGTCTTCAGATTCCAGAATGAAGGGATTTATTCCAAGGTTCCCTAAGTAAAGGTGTGAAAGATTTCCTTGTGGTCGGGTTCCTTTCTGTAGATCTGTGTAGGAAAATTTAATGTCGGTGATATTTTATTATACCAGTAAAGTTTCCTACTCACCAAAAATTCTAATGGCTGTGGAGTCCGGTTGTTCTGGCTCAGTAGTGTCGACGAACACCGAGTTATAACATAACATGTGCGTATCCGCGAATAATTATGAGAAGTTCAGGAGTTATTGCACAAGTCCCGTAGAAATCAATAAGCGATTTTGCTGAGTTGATAAGGAAAGAAAATGTGCGGAGAGGCCTACTTTTGCTATCCCGCTGATCTGAATTCCTCAGTCAAACTAACTACGTGTAGATAATCCAAATAAAGAAGAGTATATTCCAAAATTATCCTTGTGAAAATATCAAGTAATGAAGTGAAGATAATATTCCTTATAATCCATGCAAGGTGTGGAGGGCGAAAACGTAGAAGTCCGTTCTTTTCGAAAGTTTCGTGGAGAGTAAAAAAGAGACGAGCCAGCCTCGTGGCTCTTATGCGGACGCTCCGGGAGACAAGAAAACCTGGCTATACGATTGGCCCAAATTTCGAAGTTGGAATGTTAATTGGAAAGATAACACTAACTGAGGAACGCGAAGTACGCGGTAAAGAATTTAGCCAGGTGATAATGAATAGACAATTGCTGTATATTTCTCTTGCGGAATTAGGTCGACTGCTGCAACTTACATTCAGTCCAAGTTCGACAAAATATTTCCAGTTCATTAGCATACCAGTCAAAACAAACTCAACGATATGAAACAATATAGGGGTCACTACATCTGCATTGTTTGAATGAACAGAAGTACTTCACACCTCTCCTTATCCCACAGAGGGATTATCCATGTGCTGTAATAGATCTCTTTTCTTTGTATGAATCCAAGTACACCTCCTAATCCTAAAGAGGGATTATCTACCCTGTCTTCTTTGTTTGTGTAAGAATAAAGAGATTTGTGCACCTCCAGTTCATGATACCCCATAAGGGTAGCTCTTTCATTTGTTCTATTGAACGTGCACTTTTTCTCATTGACTCAAGGCAGGATCTTTGGTTTTAGTATGGTAACAATTATAGCACCCCTACCTGCTGTATTAACCCATAGAGGTACAGTGTCACCTTTAGGAGACGCTTTTGCAGTGTCTGTTGGTCCAGAATGTTGGGCAGTACGTATCATACATGAGCAGAAAGAGAAAAATGCACTGACAAATTTGAGCCCATTCCCATCGCTGTATGGTGTGGCGTACTCGAATAAGAGCAGTTTAAGTGTAACTAATCATTAAACTCTTTAAATTGGCAATGCAGTAAATAATATATAATGATTATCACTATTTCTGTGTTCAAATTGGCAATTTCTGGTTTAGTTTCATTTTGGTTTATGTTATATCCATATTTATTTTTTTCAAGCTACGTAAATGTGAAAAAAAATAATTTGTGTTGCCAATTTGAGGATTGAAGATGATTAATTTAGATCTCAAGAAAGCTCTGTACTGCTATGGGTTAAAGACATGTTTGATTAAGTTTCTTGTCTCTCAAGCGAGCAGTATCCTGAACTCCAGACTGACTGTAAATCCACAAGATCTTGCCCCTTCAGGATAATGGAATATATTTATTGTAGGTCTAGTCTCCGTCTCATTGCTGTGACTGCAGTATACGATTCGGCCTTGTTGTGGCAGAATCTCAAATACCGTAAGTAGATAATAGCCCAAAAAAATTACAGAAATAAAATTTGTAAAAATAAACTTAATAAATTGTGCTTCTATGTCATTATCAGACGTGTAGGAGAAAGAGAATAATACGTTATTATGATGGAATATACTACATTCAATATTCACAGGCTCAGCTGTACACTGGGAAGTTTCCCGAAGCAGCGAACCCACAGAACGTTGGATTGAAGCTGAACCAGATGTTCAAGAAGACCCGAGAATCCGCAGAGAATATCATGAATGGATACTGTCTGCAGGAGCCACACTTCACCAAGAAGGTGAGATGATACTTGATAACTTTCGTTTTGTAGATGTTCCTCAGAAGTCCTCCAAAGCTTGTACAAGTCAACCCTTAACCCTAACCAGGCCAGGCTTTTTGTCTGTTCAAGATCTCGGCCATCGACCGTGCGATCGTGACGAAAATAGGCATGCATGTCACTTGTCACGTAATCTACAAATTTGTATAGCCGAATATTCTGAAAAATTCAATTTTGATTAATTATGAATTAATTATGCAAATTTATGCATAAAATCATGTGATTGTTCTAAATCAGAAAATAAAGCTCCTAGAATCATAAGTTTTGATGTAGATATTTCTTGTAGCATTCCTCACAATGTACTTGAAAAAAAAGTTGGTATCAAAGTAAATTTCTTATGTATTTCTTTGTTTTTTGACCATTTGTTTTTGTTATTTTGGGGGGCTAAATTTATCACAGAACCTTTTTCAAGCATAATTATGCCAAAATTAATTGATTTCAGCCAATAAAAGTGGAAATAATCATATCTTTATGAATAAGATGAGAAAACTCAATTTAGGTTGACTTTGTACACAAAATCACTTTTTTGAGCCATTTTTGGTCTGACGAGCATGTATAAAAGGGCGTGCAGCATCGTAACGGCTGGCCCGATTTTCGCAAAAATGGTGTCAAAAGATGCGCGAGACTCTAAAGTAAAAAGTCAGCAAGTGGCGCAAAAAAAAAAAAAGTCAAAAATTTTCACGCGGCAGGATCGTCACAGAAAATGTCGAGGGGGGGGGGGTTGATTCAACCCCCCCCCCCCCGGCCGTTTTAGGGTTTTAAGCTGCCAAATACACATATAGTGGCATATGCACACTCAAAAGCACGTATGAAATAAGCATGGCACAGGAGGGATATGCAGCTGGCATAATAAGGGTTAAGGTGAAGGTGTGAGAGGAGGGGGGGAGCTTTCAAAAGAACTGCCCTATAATTTGTCAACTGAGAATACATCTATGATCACTAGATAAGAGACACCGAAAACCCTCTGAAACACCTTTGCTCCCATCGCAATAACACCCTTGTTTTCACCCCTCTACAGTGTAACGTGATCACCGATCAGCTGATGACATCCCTCAGAGACCCTGTGCTGCCTCTCCTAGAGATGCAGGAGATGATAGCCAGCATCTCTGGGCGTGTCCCCAACACGGTGGAATCAGAGATCAGAAGGCTTCTCAACAACTACAGCAGTAACATCACGTCGGTCCTCTGCCAGTTCCCAAGTCAGCAGGTATGAAAATGATTTATGAATTAGATGTATTTCTCATGTACCTGACGGCTGAGATAGCAATTCCGCATTAATACTTGCAACCCAGTAGACCTACTCTCAGCAGTAATTTCCATAGGGCTTTCAGCATTTACGTTTATTGAGGATTTCTTGCTCACCAAATGGCACCAGCACATATTTGGTTTAGTTAAGTTCAAAGTTTTATTTCCACATCTCTTTTGAAATGTATTCAGCAAGCATGTTCAACATACATGTATATACATTTTGGAATCGTACACAAAATTGAAATTTGAAAAAGGAAGATCATACAAATAACAGCACACAAGACATTATAAACAAATTTTATAAGCTGAACGTAAAACCATAAAAGATATAACAATACAGCATTTTCATGAGATTTGCAGTGGATGTTGGGGATCAAACCTTACTTCATTGCTTTACCTCCGAGGTATCAGATTAAAAGTGGTAGTGCGGTGATTTTACTAGTATTTTTGTTCATATTTTATTGGTCCTAGATACATAGATAAGCATTTATCAGCTGCTTCTCTGTCTGAAAAGGATTATAATTTTCTTTGTTTACTTAGCCCATAGCAGTACAGAGCTTTTTTGAGGTCTAAATTAATCAGCTTCAATCCTCAAATTGGCAATACAAATTATTTTTTTCCACGTTTACATAGCTTGAAAAAAATAAATACGGTATGGATATTAAACCAAAATGAAATATAATTGTAAAATTGAATCAGAAATTGCCAATTTGAACACAGAAATAGTGTTTATATATTATTCACTGCATTGCCAATTTAAAGAGTTTAATGATTAGTTACACTTAAACTGCTCTAATTCGAGAACGCCACACCATACAGCGATGGGAATGGGCTCAAATTTGTCAGTGCATTTTTCTCTTTCTGGTCATGTATGATATGTACTGCCCAACATTCTGGAACCAACAGATACTGCAAAAGCATCTCTTAAAGGTGACACTGTACCTCTATGGGTTAAATGTCTTTCTACCTATCTCTTTTGTCCAGATTGCTAATGTGTTAGATCGCTATGCAGCCACCATGCTTCACAAAAAGGCAGAAAGGGACACTTTCTTCATGCACACTCAGGGAATCGTCCAACTTGTACAACGGTATGTACATGAAATAGGAGTAATACAATCCACTAGACTAAAATGAACGGTTAAAGGTTACCTTCAGTTATGATAATGGAATTGCATTTGGAAAGAAACTGACAGTCAGTAGATACAGAACTAAATTCCCATATTCTGAACTTCGGTTTTACTTCCACTGCAGTCTAAGTTAAACCAGAGCTTTAATTAAAACTGACTTAAACCACAAGTCCAATCTGAATTTCTGCACAAAGTTTAACCACACTCGACTGGAGTTTAAGTTAAACCAGAGTTCAGAATGTGATTATCTAAAAACTCCAGTTTAAAGGGCAGGTTTAGACTGGGTTTAAACCATGTTTAGACCGCAGTTTAAGTTAAACCGGAGTTCAGAATATGGGCCATTTTATGGTTTGGTAGATAGTACAGTCATTGATTCTTTTTGCATTTCCAGTTCACTTAATGGAGAAGAAGTGCCTAGAATTTTAAAAATTGAGAAATCATTCCCTGCAGACGGAGAGATAAATGTTTTCATGGAAACTGTCAGCCATGCAGGAAACATTCTTGTTTACATACCTGTACAATGCAAATACTGTGAGTCTATTTACTCTAACTGTCTATCATATATTTTTGCCCCCCTCATTCCCTGCAGCTATCGTAATGGAATCCGAGGCCACATGAAGGCAATCATCCAGGAATTACTGCGTCACTACCTGGACGTAGAGAAACGCTTCCAACATGGCCCCTACGACAAGTGCGTGTTTGCTTTGAGGGACGAGTTCAAGGGAGATATGTCAACTGTGTTTAACATCATCTACTCTCACTCTCAAGTCCAGAATAAGAACAAGCTGGTTGTTGGACTCATTGTAAGTACATTTTCAGGCATATTTAAAGTGCACAATCCTCTTCTGTTTAGGTTATTAGTCTCGCTGATACTACTGCTACTAAAGGAATGAAATTAACACATTTCAAATGAAAACAAGTTTTAATTCTTATCATCTTAATTTTATCCACTGTAATATTCCAGGATGGCAAATTTATTTGAAATACAATTCATGTAGGTTACTAGTATGAGATAAAAGTTCTTTAAACTTTAAAAAAAAAATTAGAATATTGATTGAGGCTTTTAGTTAGTTTTTCATCATTTTAAGAAGGTAATTTCTTGGCTTCAAAAATTTTTTGTACCAGTATTAAATGAGAACTCAAATACACTGTCGAGCATTGCAACTGATATTCTGAAGCACCACTTGCAATCCATTGTCAAAAATTTTGAACAATACGGCTTAGCAAAAGGTTGCTGGAAGCAACAGGTTTGCATTTCATCTCTTGCCATATCATTTTTTCACTGCATGACATGTCTATTCATGCCCAAACCAGGATCGCTTGAGCGGCCGCGAGTCTGGCCTCACTGATGAGCTCACCCAAATCCTCAGCGAGCTCACGACGCTCAACAAGACCGACAACTCCAAGGTGGCACTGCGATCACGCCAGGCCCTGATCGCTGCCCACCAGCCATCCTACGAACTCCGTCATAACCAGGTGGAATCCATCTTCCTGTCTGCCATCGACATGTATGGACACCAGTACTGCCCTGACAGTCTCAAGGTACGTCCTTGCTGGTTTTCTCAGCAGAAAAATAATAATAATAATAATAAGCTCAAGAGTGAGTGAAATAATAGCTGTTTGGCATCTCAGGGAGCTGGTTTTGGTATTCTAAACCAATTCTGCAGGATGAATGTAAATATCAGTATATTCATTGAGAGAGGATAAAAGAATTTTGCAAGACAGTAAAGTTTGTATTAACACATTTATTGGTCGAGATTGAATGAAATATAGTCTGATACAGTAGCATCCCAGTTTTGCAAGATGAATGTAAACATCAACATAATATTATGTGGCCTGTCACTACTCTTGTTCGGGAGGATTTTCCCTTGGCCTTTATCTTCTGAAATCCCTCGTACTTGGTATTAGGGGAAGTGGTTACTCCAAAACTATCAAAACTATAAATAGGCATCATGGTTTATTAATGAATCATATCCTTAGATTTTATTTGTTTGGCATTATGTGTGAATTTTTCTTTCTTCCTCAGAAACTGATCATGTCTGAGACCACCATCTTTGATGTTCTACCAGACTTCTTCTTCCATATGAACAGTGTTGTGAGGCAAGCTGCACTGGAAGTAAGTCTTATGCTTTTATGCTAGTGTACCCTCAAGTACATTAATAGTAGGGAATGAAGAATGGGGAGGGGAGCGAGGGAAGGGGGCTTCTGTAGTGTTTTTTTATTTTCATGGGTACTTTTTGTTCATGCCTTATCTCGGTTCCCAATGGCTTCACCACACCCCAATCAAATTTGCTCTCATTTTGTACATAGGGATTTAGGGGTCTTTACATCCCGAAATTGTAAGCCCTATCAACAAAAGAGATCCTTTGCATGTTCTGATTTTTGGGGTGGTTACAGAATTTTTCTTATAGATATTGATAATTTGTGATATACTGTAGTTTCATTGTGCTACATTTCTACATTACGATGAAAAGTTTGAATTTATTTTACTGTTTTTGCACAGCTTCTGTTTGTGTATTTCCTAACACAAAATTTGCTCAAAGTTTTTCAGTAGTGCACAACTTGTTAATAACTTTTTCCATGCTAAAAATACCTGTTTGGAAAGTAGCTGGCAGGATTTTTCATTGTCAGTATTTTGCGAATAATGGCGTATAATTTCTCTTTCACAGGTCTACATCCGGCGTGCATACATCGCGTATGACCTCAACTGCCTTCAGCATGCTATGCTCTCCAATGGTCTGTGCCTTGTGGAATTTCAGTTCATGCTTCCATCATCTCACCCCAACAGGTAAATGGAACAGTCCAAAGTCATATGTCCTTAACAGTATGTGTGTGTGTGGTGATTTCAGCTGATTCATTGTTCATAAAAGGGGTGTGTTGATTAAGCCCGTCCGAACACATGCTTTCATTGAGCTGTTGTCAGTATGACCATTTAGAGCGCATACATGTACGTGTGTGCATATATTGTGTTCAACATACGATCCAGTGACAGTGACTGTTGTTGGTTAATTTACCTGGCTGCTATGAAAGAAAGCATGTGTATGCTTGTTGGTAAGCAACCACTTTACTTTGTCAAAGATATTGGCCCAAAGCCGTGAAATAGGTTTTAATAGCTATTAATAAAACTATGGTTTGAATTTCCATGATTGTACTAAAAGCTTGTTCTCTTGTCCTGTGGGCAGGCAATACTTGTAAATGTACATGTATTTAAACCATGATTTAAACCATGGGTTAGGATAATTCTCTTCTGTGAATTTGGGCTTTAGGGTAAGGGATCTAATTGGATTTTAGGACAGGTTGAGGGTTAGGGTTAGGTATGGCATTTTCCTCAGATGTACATGTATTTAGTGTGGAATATTGGCTGTGGAGCCATTGGCTCAGATTTACAAAGAGGTTCATATTATAATTGTTCCAATTTAAAAATTTAAACTTTGGTTTAAACTGGTTTTTACAAACCTGTATCTGGAAGATATTTCGATAAATCAAGTATGTGATCACAAAAAAAGTAGGGGCAACGGGATTAATTACGCTTATTTGCGCTTATTTTAGTCATGGCCGAGGTGTAAACCATTGTTTAAACCATGGTTGAAAATAAACTTCTTTTGTGAAATCGAGGCATTCTCACCCGAGCATGTGCCCTGTATGTCCCATAGCCACAGGGAGATGGGATTAAAATTCTCTAAGGAAAATGCAGTCCAGTTTTCACTCTTAAAGAGAAGCCTGAGTTCTGGGAAAGATGGAAAATAATTTTGCAAGCTTTCAACTACTTTTATGTCATTTTGGAATAATTACATAATCTAAATATTACCTGAAATATGACAAGAAACTGCTTGAGTATCCTGCTCGAACATGGGTGCCTAGTCCCATAGATCCATTTTCGTGTGAAGTGCATGTGCTTTTCAGCAAGGTCGAGTTGATTTCTCCTCATTTTAAAGTTTTATCGCAAAGTTTAATGCACTATCTTTCCCAGTTACTTAGAAACAGTTTATTTGACATTGAAAGCGCATGACCAGAAGTCAAGATTATCTTTAATCGAACCGACATTTACTCGCAACATGCATATCGTTTGTTTGTTTTTTTTTTAAAACATAAATAATATTATAACCCACTCCCCATTTCATTTCTTGCTTACTTCCCAAGGTTCCTTATTACCGACCGGGGCCACAATGTCCCCGGCACCAAGAGTGTCAAAAAGAAAAAGTCTAGTTCTGGCTCCAGGTGAGATGCAGAAGGCTGTAAGAGCCAAAGGAGCTCTTTTTCTTTTTTCACTACTTACCCCCTTTTTGCAATTGTTCTGCATGCTACTGTTTGCTGAATATTTTTCCTTTCAGTGTACTAGCCTATCATTCACTGTAATTTGTCATTTGATTCAACTTTTTGCTGTGAACCTCTTTTTCCCTTCAATATAACAGCTTCTTTTTCACCCTAGATTTTTTATGTGATTCCAGAAAAGCACAGCTTTGCTTATAGATCCCTCTGCAAAACTCGCAATATAAAAAAAAAAAAAAAAAAAAAAACAATCTTGCTCATTCCTTAGGCCAGCATACACTTATGGTGTAATACTAGAAAATTTTGCGAATTTTCCTTGTGGTTTAGATTCACAAGAGTTTCATAGTGTGAAAGACATTGCATTTGAACAAGATTGACTCTCAACACAAATATTTGAAATTCTCGACCTAGTTGCGGTAAGTAGCAGTCGCAGAGAGTTTTACAGAGTCTAGAAAAGAGGACTTTTACGCTTGAAAAATACTTCTATTTTCTGTCTCTCTTTAATGTGCAGCACACGCACATGTATTTCCTCCCATTTTCTTCCACTTTGTCTCAACATTTCTACCCAAATTTTTAGGGATTTGTGTCAAAGCTGTCCAAGTGGGATTTACATTTACAAGCACGAGCACATTCTTGTTTCTCTTTTCTTAACCATGTTGTTCTTAACCCTTAACCAGCTTGCTGTGCTGAACTTTTTGTCTTCAAATCTTTCCTGCATTTTAAACTACACTCATTGCTTGCATTAGTCTCGTATTGTGACATTGCTTCTTTTTAACTTTAACTTCCCTTTTTGATCTACATTAGCATTTTGATTGTTCTATTCATTCGATATTTTCTTTCTTTAATGTCAGCTATAGTCTCTATTTTTTTCTTGTCTTTGTGTATTATAACATATTTGCTGCTCACTAAATCTTACTTTCTTTTCTGATGTACCTGTACATGTACTTTTAAATGTACAGTACATGTTGCTGTATTACATTTACCATTTTGTACTCCTTTTCATATCTTACCACTTTTAATGATTCTCAATCCTTTTAATCTGACAGTGGGGTTTATTAACACTATGAACATGGCAGACAAAGAAAGCGGACAAAATAAACAACCTCTCATTCTACCCTTCACAATGGTTCTGGTAGTCAAAAGAACATCCTTCACAGCTATTATGTTTAATCGTATAGTTCCAGGTGAATATGCATGTGACACCTGTTCCACATATTTTAGGCAATAGCAGTGAAGGGATGTTCTTTTGACTACCAGAACCATTGTGAAGGGTAGAATGAGGGGTTGTTTATTTTGTCCGCTTTCTTTGTCCGTCATGTTCATAGTGTAATGCTTAGTATAGACCAATTTGGTTTGGGTGCTGTTTTTTATGGTAATTTCTAACTGGGGGACTTCCAAGTATGCCTAACAAAAGATAATTTATGCACTGACATAGCAACGCACCTGCCTCATTACACAACCCATCAAATCAGTTTTTGTTCTTCTTTGGAAGCCCCCAGTTATGGCCGACATGAGTTACAGTGTTTTGAAACCAGATTCATCTATAGCTTAGTGTAGTTTTATTTTCTTCATGCCTTTTCTCTTTTTTTTTTTTGTTTTGTTTACTTCTATTTTCGTTATAAAGCAGAAAAACGTACAAATATATACACAACAGATATACACGGCGGATGGCCAATTTCAGTCGTTTGTACAGCATACACCCGTTCGTCCATGGGGTCTGAATGAAATGCTATTACATATTAAAAAATCTTGTCATCAAATATTCCACATCCATGTGCAAATTAGAATTAAAAGGGTATATTAAATACATACTTCATAAACAAAACAAAACAAAACAACGCATTGAACATGTGTGGTATAATTTCCTAATCTAATCAGTCCTATGTACATTTGTAATTCATATTCAATCCATTTTGTAAGGGCTACAGAACTGCATGAACCCTCGACAACTTATTTTCTGTAGATGTAGCATCTCTTTCAATTTAAGCCATACATGTATATTTGCTTGTTTTCTCCTTATTTGTTCTTTCATTTCTTCACCTTAACTTATAACTTTTGCTAATTTCTAATTTCATTTTGTGTTGGCATTGGTCCAGATATACTGTAGAGCAATTAGAATAATTACATGTATCTTCTCTTCTTGATAAATGTAATTTGCTTTTAACCCATTCGTGACAGGAATTATTTAAAGCCCAATTTGATCAGCTTTTATTCTTCAAATTGGCAACACCAACATTTTTATTTTATTGCTAAATTTTCCTTATAAAATGTCATGTATCTGCAATGACTATAAATTGACAGAAATTATGATGAGAAGTCAAAAAGTTGCCAATTTGCAGGGGAAAATGGTGATTTTAAACTTTCTGTCACATTGCCAATTTAAGGATTTTAATGCTTATTTTCCTTTAAAAAATTTTCAGCATCAAACAACAAATATTGACGCAACCAAAATGGGCACAGTTTGTGTAGATTTTTTTGCTCTTTCTGCTCATGTATTTGGTATGATTTTTAGAGCTTTGCATCAAAAGATATTAGGCCAAACCACAAAATGTGGACCTCTGTCACGAATGGCTTAACTGTCATTGAATTTTCATTATCGATTCTCTCGCTTTCTCTCTCTCTCTTTCTTTCTGAACCTGACCTCTAGCTTTGTTTCTACATGATATTTTACTTTCTTTCTTGACTGTTAAATCTATGATTTTAACCCTTCTCATTCTCTTATTAAAGGACTACTTTTAATTTGATCTCAATTACAATCCAACTTAATTACTTATTGAAATTCATGTTTTCTTTATACATCATTTATTGCATGATAATGTTAGACAGTTTTATGTGGCTAAAGTATGAAAAAAAAATGGTATACATGTTCTACATGTCCAGTACAGTTTTATATCTTAGTACAAATTCAACTCAGAATGCATTGTTCAAATTATGACTTTTTCATAAATATTTTTGAGCTGAGAAGTTTTCAGTATCACAAATAAAGCATGTATATTCCAGAAATTTATTTCAACCTCTGATACTATTTGAACATTACACACATATACAGTGTAGTTTGATATCACTAAATTTCAGCTCAAGAAAGAAATTAAAAATCTGTTGAAAATAGCAACAAGGGAAATATGTGTCACATGTGCAATCAGTTAAGCAGGAGAAAGAACAGTCAATGTACATGTACATGTGAATAGTTTGATCACAAAAATGAATAAAGGCCATTTTCACACTTTTGAGGTACATGTACTGTAACATTACCATTGTATGAAGCCCCAAAAATGTCTTTAATTTGATACCTCAATCACTATATATCGACAAAAATTTTGGAATTATGATCTAAAGTATCATATATTTTCTTATTACTTTCTATATACTTCAGCAACTTATGTTGCAAATATTGCAGATCTTAATACAGAAATGGAATATCATTTTTTTTTTAAACCAAACTCATTATGTGTTTGTGAAATTTATGCATCTCCCTGCATTCATGAGCCCAAAATGGACCTAAAATGCTTTGCTCCTTGTTTGTTTGTGATACTGAAAACAGTACCAGTAATTAAATTTTGTTCATGCCTCCCCCCCCCCTTCCCCTCCCCAACCATATACCACCCCACCCCATCATATCATCGGTGTTATCCATTGTCATTTTGTTCTCTCTTTTATTTTTCTTTTTTTGGCAGAGGAAAAACCCATCGTGTGTAAGTCACCTGCTGCTTAATGATTACCACATGCTCCTCCATATAAGATATTGCCATGAGGGCTTCAGTGTGTTTGAATTCTCCCTACCCACAAATATGAGAGTCAACAGTAGAGGGCGACATTTCCTGCATACTGCCAGAGCCCTTTATTACAGAGTTCGGCCAACTCAGTAGGTTACAACATGGTGCGTATTGCTTTGTTAGGCAAGCACAATACAAAAGAAATTGCGCCGTGTTGTAACCTACTGAAACCGAGTTGGCCAAACTCTGTAATAAAAGGCTCTGCATTCCGCGCCGGTCAGCACATGCGCAGATACAAATCCAGTACCGACGAATTGACAAGATTTCTTTCAGCTTCCTTAGAAAATGTACAGCCTGGTTAACAAATCCCTCATTTGATGAAAATATTGTTCAGCTTTCATAAACTCTCCTGATTATTTTATTAGATCTACATGTATGCAGGTAGCATCAGAATTTGTTGCTTGCATTTTCTAGGCTCAAAAACTATAAATTTTTATGGGACTTGTTAGGATTCGACCCACTGTGTTCGCATGGAAACCGGAAGTGCCTTTGTGTACGCTTTGCGTGTGCATTATCGCCCCCTACTGTTGAATATCATTAAATTTTGTGGTAGGGAGAATTGCAAGCTGCTTGTATCAGTACACATACCGGTAGTACTTGTACAAAAGAAAAAAAATCATTGATTTCAAAACTTGTGCATAATACAAAGTGATAATAACTGGTTACTATGCTGTTACCTAATAGTGGTAGGAGGCATTTTGAGTACCTGGTACGCATACTGTATGTCCTTGAACTTCCAGTTGTATGAATATGAACATCTAAATTGTACATTTACGTGTACAGTAATAGATTACAGTGTACACGTACATGTTGCGAAGAAGCAAGTTTTGTGTTACGTGTACATGCCCTCTATGTGAGTATCTTGTATGGAGCAGGCTTGCTGTGAATGACGTGTATTGTGGTAGTGCATGTCTGTAGTGCAATTTGCATTGCATCATCATATATTTGATATAAAAAGATATGCAGTGTACTTTTGGAATACTGGTACTTGTTTAATTTTTCTTTCTTTCTTTTTTTCTTTATAATGATAATAATGATAGATAACATTTATGTAGCGCTTGATACATTTTGTTTCTAAGCACTTACATAACAATTAAATCAATACAAACATTAAAAAAAAAAAAGAAACATACATAGAAATACAATACAAATATAAAGTTATGTTTAATTAAATTAAATACTGGGGAGGGGGAACAAACTACAACTTACATTATACTTATCATACTTTTTTTTTTTTTTTACTGGGCAGCATGAATTCAGTGTCATCATGTCAGATTCTATGGAAGAGAAAGTATGATGAATTTTTTCCCTATATTTAGAAAAAAAATTACTTTTAGAGTAATGGGTGTTTGAGTACAAACTAATCTACATGTAATCATTCTTATTCTGGATTGTGGGTTGTTTGTCTTCTAGTTTTAAGGCTTAATTAATACTTAGTGGTATATGTTCTCAGTCTAAAGTACAGGTTATCTAGCTTCTCATTTTCAATGACTATGAGCACACAGGGTCACAGTCTTGAAAACTGAACATTTGTGGTCATATATTGCTGCTGTATAGTCTATTAACTGCAGACTCTGTCTTTCACATTTTAAGTGTATTGTGCAGTCATCAAAATACAGTTTACATGTACAATTATATTATCCCAGTTTTGTCTGAAATTTGTTACTTTCAGATGGTGAAAAACTCACTTTGCCTTGAAAAGAACATGTTCATGTATTTTTTTTATGTTTTTATTTTTTTGGTAATGTCCAGCACGGATGACTGCAGTGCATTTTAGAAATATGCATGTATGACACATGTGTATGTGTACATATACACTTGCTCGATTGGGCTACTGTGTCATAATAGAGCGTTGTAGATTTCGATTTTAGCTTACATTATACATGTACACACATGTACCTCCAAATATGTACATGCACCGGGGGGGGGGGGGGGGGGGGGGTTCATAAAGCTGTTTCTAAGTTAGGCACAACTTTACGCACAACTGGCGATGTTCTTGTGCTTCATGTACATGATTGAGAATCTGATAAGCACCCAAGAACATGTTCCAGTCGCGTGTGAAGTCGTGCATAACTTACAAACAGCTTTATAAAACACCCCCCCCCCCCCTGGAGATTTTGCTAAATTACATGTAAATTTATTAATACTAACACATTTACTAATACTGTTCATGTACAACTGTATGTACCTATATACATCTTTCTATAGTTCTTTGCACCTCACAGTGTGTTCTCGGGGTGGTATTCTGATAACAATATCTTTTCAGTATGTTCATTATCACAACAATCCGATCAGGACGAGTAGTCTGTTAATTTCTGCAAAGTTGGGCTCAAAAGCTGACCTACACACCCAGTAGAAAAACAGATTTTCTCACATTTTTACCTATATCATTACTGCTATGAACTATACGTGTATGTCTTAGTGATTAAATGTACAGTCAAGTAGAGACTCAACTTGTTTGGCTGCATGAGGAGGAAAGATGTGAGGAATGAATTAACTGTTTATCCGCCAGGCGTACAATATATGTAAACCTTCGGACCCAAATGTATACAGGGAATGGCTTGGCTAACTCCATTAAAAGTGTTTATTCTGTTCAGCTTCTTTTGACAATTATTGTACCATTTGCTAATTGATATGAAAGAACTAAACAGGAGTTTACACCTGTTGATCATGAGCACGATTTGATGTCAGTATCACACACATTTTCCATAGACACCAGCCCGAGTCATCTCAGGCTTAAGTGAGTGTTCATCGGGAAAGGAGTTTCCCTTCTTTTAGGCTTAAAAAGACAGCTACCAAATTAGATTTTTTTTTAAAGACCTTTGTTATGTATAGTATCTCTCAGCATAGTCATAGATATATAGATGGGGGCCTTTATTCAAAATGAAGAGTACTGTGATTTAGGTTTGTAATAGTGTGGTGGTATAATCACTGCCTTGATATGTAGCAGCAGGGTATGCAGGTCATATCCCCCTCAGTGAAAAAAAAAATTGTACTTTTTTTTTCCACCTATTCATGTAGACTGTTCAGCCATGCAAAAAATCTCTCGAATTTACAAAATGCAGTAAATTAATTTTTTTAAATGAAACTCTTCATATGCACTATGAATTGGCACTTTTTTTAATACAATGTAGATGACTTCATACTAATTCTGACCTTCCATAGCAATGCGTGACTTATTAAGTCCATGGGATGTATTTGTTTGTGTACATGTAGATATAAATTTCAGGTCTTGATCTCACAGATTTGCGTTGCACATGAATCCATAACACAGCCTTGTACATGTTTTTATAGTTAACTGATCCATGCACAGCTACAATATATGCTATACATATCACAACTATGTATGTATATTTGCACTGTACATGCACTAACCCTTTCTAACATTTCTCTAGTGTTTTTAGTGGTTCATGTACATATGCTCATGTATTATACTGGACAATAACACTTATTAATACGGTGTTTGAATTGGGGTCTGAAATAGGTCAGACTAGGTGCATAATCAGTGCTTGTCTTGAAGGTGGAAGTGGCCCTAGTCTTGCCTTAATATTTCAGACCCTGATTATTGGATAAGTTCTAACCTGTTTGTTTGTGTATTGTGCTTGTAGGATTGTCAAGTCTCCGAGGTCAGATGGTCTACCGAGGGTGGCTAGCCTAGGGGAGGAGCTGACAGGGGCGTACCTGCCTCCCTGTCAGAGGACTGGTCTCATGTGTGCCTTCTCCAGTATAGGAGACTTTGAGAAGTAAGGTCAAAGGTCACATCACGGGCCCCGTTTCATAAAACTTGTTATCAATAACGAGTTGCAATAACTGTTGTAAGCTACTGAAATCCTTGCATCTGATTGGCTGAGAGCAAATTTGTCATAGAAATGTGGCAGTTGTTACTGATAACAAGTTTTTTGAAACTTGGCCTTGGCCTGCAAAGGTCACAAAAGTCAGAGAAAGTCTTGGTCATGAGATGGTTGTTACACTCACTCTCTCTCTCTCTTTTCTTCTTTTGTTTTAAATATGAAAAATTGAAAATAGAAAAATAAATGAATTGAATTGAATTGAATTGAATTTAGATAATCTGTTCACTTGTAATTTTGAGGATTTAATTGTATTGAGATCCAGTTTTGTAACATGAGTTTGCCCTGTCAAGGACAGTTGAACGAAAATTTTCTTCTTTCAGGAAAAAATGATACATAAAAATTTTTTTAAACACCTCCATGCCATAGGCAGCTAATTCCATCCAAGAATTTAGGTGTTTCAGATTGCATGTAGGTACTTTTATACCGTGATATTTACAAAGTATGTCCTACAAAAGATATTTATTGCTACATGTAATTTAGCAATAAGACCAGGGGGGTGTAACATAAAAAATACAATCAATCTTACGATTGATATCAATCGTAAGTCTATGGCAAACCATGTACTAAAGAGATACAATTGATTGTAAGATTGATTGTATCTCTTTATGTTACACCCCCCAGGCTTGATAAAGTCTGGAGTTATGATTGAAAGTTCAGCATAACATAAAAGTCATTTTCTGTTGAAGTTTGGTTCCATTTTGAGAAGTCAAAACTAACATGGAGGAGACCAAACTTACAATACAGTATATACCTCTTTCTGCCATTTGGTCATGATGTCTTTCTTATTTCCCACTGTGCAGGTCCTTTGACGAGGTCATTGACCGCTTTGCTGACATGCACCTCAACTTCTCTCATGGTGTCGATGCTGACAACAACCCTGAGAACAACTGCGAGATTGATGAACCCATCCACATCGTCAACATTGCAATCCAGTACAAGGAACTCAAGAGTGATAAGGATCTGGCTGCCATGTTCCTTGGTTTCTGTCAAGACAGGGTAATGATAGTAATGCTTAATCCCTATAATCCTCGGGTGAATTTGCGATCAGCAGGTAAATAACTGCTTGAGAGACCTCGAACACATACTCTGCTGGGTGATAGATCAATCGCTGCTTCCGCGCCTAGGTTGTGGAACAGTCTCCCTCCGTATCTTCGCCCTTGTGATTTGCTGTCTACCTTTAAAACTAAGCTTAAGACATATCTTGCCTACAACAACAACTAGCCTCTACCCAAGTCTTTCCCAGAAGAATCATGAACTTGTATACAGTATTTTTTTCATTCTCATAAGTGCCTTTGATTAGACAACGAGATATTGGCGCTCTATAAATATATCGATTGGATTGGATTGGATTGGATTGGCTTGGTAATGAGTTGGCTCAGTCAGTCAGTAAGAACCAAAGATCATGGGTCCGAATCCAGCCAGACGATGGAAGCCTGTGTTAACTTGCCCCTTCCCTGTTTCATTGATGTACACATGTAGGCTACATGTACAGTATGTTTCAGTGGAAAACACTCTTGTCCCTCATATGAGACATCAAATTGAGGCCCCGTGCAGAGGAGTCACCATGTTTGCACATTAAGGGGTAAGTTCACCCTAGAGGTTTCACTGTTTCAATAAAAGGAGATAAATTTGTACAGCATTTTAAAAAAGAAATGAGCAAAATCGGTCAAAGAATAAGAAAATTACACTCATTTACATTTTCTAGTAAATTACTCTCGGCTCTGCAAATTGGCAACACTGATGACATCATATGCGAGCAGGTTTCCATTCACTTTGAACATGAAATTTCACATTTTCTCAATTTTCTTGGAAGTTACACATTTTCCAACCCCCATAATCAATGTATGTTCAGAAGAATTGCTTTTTACATAACATACTTTGACTATGGGGTAAGAAAATGTGTAACTTCCAAGAAAATTGAGAAAATGTGAAATTTCATGTACAAAGTGAATGGAAACCTGCTCGCATATGATGTCATCAGTGTTGCCAATTTGCAGGGCCAAGAGTAATTTACTAGAAAATGTAAATGAGTGTAATTTTCTTATTCTTTGACCGATTTTGCTCATTTCTTGTTTCAAATGCTATTCAAATTTATTTCCTTTTATTGAAACAGTGAAACTTCTAGGGTGGACTTTCCCTTTAAGAATCCACTGCACTATTCAGAGATCTAGGGGAAACCCCCGATATTGTGGTACACCAGGGGTCCGTTGCATAAAAATTTTGCCAGACTTTTTTTCTGGCAAAAAAAAGTCTGGCAAATTTTTATGTAATGAAAACTATGGCAATTTTTTTTTGCCATAGTTTCCTCAAATTTTGCCACAAAAAAACTCCGGCAAAAGTTTTATGCAACGGGCCCCTGCACATCCCGATTAGTTACATTAGGAAGAGAGACCCTAGGGACACGGGGATTAAATTCGCTTTTCCCCTTCAGGTGTAGGTGGCGCTAAATACTTAATAATGATATTGGATATTTACATAGGGCTCATCCCACACTCAAGGTGTTCAAGGTGCTCCGTGACGGTTGTAGATATAAGCTATCGATTTAATGGAGAGTGGCAGATGTTCATTATTATGTTTTCCAAATTGATACCAATGCCATGCCAGGTTTTGAACTGTTTAAACCAGTTGACTATGGCCACTAGCCTGTGTTACTTGTTACAAAAAATTGACACCAACTGGTTCTGTTTCATAGTGACAGCACTTCATCCTTTAAAGAGCAGGGTGATTATTTAATTGCTTTCTCTGCTTTATGGATGGATTTGGCCACCAACAACCCCAAGATTTCGAAAAAACCTGGGCCGTTATTCTGAAAATTGTTTTATCTTTCATCTTATTATAATTGCCATAGCAATCAGAAATAGCATACGCCATTGCACACATAGCGCACTTTTGTCTTGCGTTCTGGTCATTTGCGCAGTTCAAACCAATCATAAGTACGCATTTAAAATTTTTTATGACAATTAACACAGTGAAGATAAAATAAAAGATAAATAATTTTCAGAATACCGCCCCTGTGCACAGAATAAGGTCCACTTTTTATTCCACTTTAGGACACACTGGAATTATTCTCACAGATTGTGTTTTTTTTTCTATACTTTTAAAAATGGCAATGTATGTTAACCTGTTGTCCCCTGAATTCTCTAGTTCCCATAGGCTTTATACATGGATCACCAGGTTCCAGTAGCCGATGGTTAACTTTATAATTCATTTGTTTTTATCTTACAGAAGCAGAAACTGTTTGAGAGGGACATCAGACGAGTCACATTTGTTGTCTTCCAGAGAAGGGAATTCCCCAAGTACTTCACATACCGTGCAAGACTCGATGTGAGTTTCGTAAATAGATCCATTCGCACCGATAGAAATGAGAATCCATTCACATTTCATCTCTCTTTTGCTACTCATTCTCATTGATATATATGTTTAATCACTCAATCTCGATTCAGATGTGCTTAACACACATTCTGTTGCAAGTAATCATAGTTACTCAACAAACAAAAAAAAGAAGAAAAAAATCTTAAGAGTAAACATAATGATGTCAGTCTTATTAATCGGTAAGATTTTATCGTGGTTCATCCGGAATCGATTTGTCCTTTTTCGTAGTTTATGCAGGCTACTTGTGTGTAGCATATGAAATAGGGAAATATGACATGCAGGGTTCTCACTAGAAAAAAATCCACACACGGTTCCCACTCTGCGCAAAGCGTGGAAGTTTCGAAATTTTACGGAATAACACCTAAAGTTGGGTGTGGCGGCAGTATATGCTATGGTAAAAGGATGAAAAATACTTCTTGGTAAGCAGGAGTTGTCTACTAATGGCATAAAAGTAAAAATACATTGCCAAAAAGCAAAACAATCTGTGACATTTATCATTATTGTTAGGAATATATATTCCAATATTTTTTTACCCTTGTTGCCACGTATGGTGCAGCAATTTCACACATGGTTCTTCCTTGTCTGAAACCCTTTACGCATGGTAATGGAACCATGGGTGTTATGTACTGGCGAGAACCATGATGACATGCACATTTACTTACAATACCTTAACCTGCTGAGCATGATTTCATTTTGGTATAACAAGTATTTTCCATATACCCCAGCCTGAGATCTCAACCTGTTAAGACAAGTCATCATGCTAAGAGGAAAGCGTATGATACGATATGACTAGAATTTCAGATTTTTTCTTTTTCTTTCTCAGTTCCATGAAGATCATATCTATCGTCACCTTGAGCCTGCCTTAGCCTTCCAGCTCGAGATCAACAGGATGAGTAACTTTGATCTACATCTCATGGACCGGGCTAACTACCGCATGCATCTCTACCTGGGTTCAGCTAAGGTATGAAGATAATTATGATTGATTTGCATGTGGAGGTTATGGCAGAAGAAATGGTATTAGAATAACTATGATTGGTTGTACCACACTAAAGATGAAACAGTTTGGAACCGCCTCTCAAGGACATGGCTAGCTGCATGTACTACCGCATGCACCTTTGTCTGGGTTCAGCAAAGGAATAGTCACAGTGATTATGGTTGATTTGGGTGTAAAGTTTGTAGTGGAGAAGGTTTTATGATAGTGGCGTAGGATTGTCTGGATTATGTTGAGACCTGAGGAAACAAATTTGATCTTCATACACACGGACCATGGTAAAGATCACATTCGTCTCTTATCTGGGCTCAGCTATGAAGATAAGTATGATTGACTTCCATGTGATTCTATATTCTAAGAAGGTTGTGTAGTGATGGTTGTGATTGTCTAGGTTATACGAAGACCATATTTGATAGTAACTGGAAATGGGGCATATTTTGTGTGGGACAAAAAGTTGTCATGGACAGGGCATGCTGTAAATACATATTCCTATTTATTTTACCAAGAAATGTGATGATGAATTATGATGAATTGATTAGTTATTGAGTATGTTACCCTACATCAGTTGATGGCCCTGAACAAAACTTGCATTAATTTTGTGTTTATTTGTGTGGGACTAGGAAATTCTCTAAAATGTTTTTTTTTCTAAATGTTCAAGTTTATTTTCCTAAAGAATTTCTGTTCACTTTGTTTTGTGTTATGCATGTAGATAAATTGGTTTCAATTTTTGTTGCATTACATGTGATTCTTTTTTTCAGTTCATCCAAACTCCAGTTGTGCAAGACTATCATGCTGGCAGTGCAGATCAAATAGCCCGGCCCCCTGACCCGCATGTAAATCACTGTGCTGACCCTTAACCTATGACCTTTCTCTCCTTGCCTTCACCTTGTAATGCCATTTCCATTTCTGCAATAATTAACTCAGTCTACCTACATGTAGAATAAGGTTTTCACCTTGCCAGCTCATTTTCATGTGTCAAATCTGTGGCCCAGGACACGTTGTAAAAATAAGCAAAAATATTCTAGTCTTAGTTTATATAATACTGTATAAGCAGAATCTTTTTACAACCTGAGGTTTTATGGGCACTCTTATTTTTCCTTCTTGAAAATTGAGAACTGCAAATATTAATAATTCACTCATTCAAATCTCGACATGAAATTTACATGATGCTGGATACACTAACATGCATTTACTTTCATTATGACTTTCACTGTACTAGTTCAAGGGTTTGATCCAAATTACATGAGTAGCAATCACTATTCACATTGTTTGATGTGTTTTACTAATCAATGATATATTGCAATTACACATCGTTTACAGGAGGGTTGATTAGTTTCTCTGTATAGACTCTTGCCTTTTTATGCCTCCGCCAACCGTAGGTGGTTGCCGGAGGCATTATGTTTTCAGGTCGTCCGTCCGTTCGTCCGTCTGTCCCGTTTTCGTTCTCGCGATAACTTAAGAACCATTTGACAGATCAACTTCAAACTTGGCTCGTGTATGCATATGGGAGGGACAATGATCTGATTAGATTTTGGAGTCTCAAGGTCAAAGGTTAAGGTCATAGAGGTAATAATACACATAAAAATGGCTCGTTCTCGTGATAACTTAAGAACCATTTGACAGATCGGCTTCAAACTTGGCTCATGTATGCACATGGAAGGGACAATGATCTGATTAGATTTTGGGGTCACAAGGTCAAAGGTCATAGAGGTCATTATGTACATAGAAATGGTTCGTTTTCACCATAACTCAACAACCATTTGACCGATCAACCTCAAACTTGGCACAGGTATGCATATGGGAGGGAAAATGATCTGATTAGATTTTGGGGTCTCAAGGTCAAAGGTCATAGAGGTCATTATGTACATAGAAATGGTTCGTTCTTGTGATAACTCAGTAACCATTTGACGGTTCAACAAACTTGGCTCATGTATGCATATGGAAAGGGCAATGCTCTCATTAGATTTGGGGGTCACAAGGTCAAAGGTCAAAGATGTCATTGTATAAATGAAAATAAATCAACAAGTGCCATTTATTTCTGATTTGGTAATGGTGGAGGCATAAAGTTCGACCACGCGTGGTCGAAGATTCATCTAGTTAATGTTCATGTTGTATCTTTTCTTCTTCTTCCTCTCAAAATGTACAGCGTAATCCATGTACTGGTGTATTGATATTCTGAAGCAGTTGTGATGTTTCTCTGCACATGCTCCTTTATATACATTTATGTGTACCTTGTACATACATGCATACATTTAGTGCTGTTTGATGCGTCTCTTTCCTTATGAAGCCCGCGCAATAGAATGTTTCCTACTAACTTTTTCTCACTACAACCTTCAAAATGGGCAGTTCATGTACCATGTCTCTTGCGACAGTTTGTTATCCGTCTGTTTCATCTGAAATAGAAAACTCTTGAATCAGCTGTGACAAAAAGTTGTCTTTTCTGTCACCGTAATTGACCATCGGTCATTTCAAGAGATACTTTTTTAATTTTGGATGAAGTAATTGGATAAAAGACTCGGTCGCATTACAGGGACACATGGCACAGAATTGCCCCAAATAGAGATTGGGTAACAGGTATACTAACACAATTCATACATTGTACTTCTGGCCATTGATCCACATGTAAATGTGCATGTACTGTACATGTACGTAAGAAGTATTTATACGTCTGTATATTTTAAACAAAACAAAAACTTTATTGTACTCTGACTGATGTGATTTATGTAAATATTAATTTAGATAGCAGGTATGAATTGCAGAAATGAGTAACTGGTATTCATCTTACGTTTTGATGTGCAATAATGTTTTCGTCCTCAAGAAGCATTGTAAGTTGAAGCCATAAAAGCTATACACAGTAATTTCAATTGTCTGTACTTTTGCTTACCTACAAGTACATGTTTAGTGCAGGACAAATGTTCACAGACTTGCTGGAGAGCAGTCTTTTGGCTGATGTCGGCTTTTACCATGATGGAATAAATTCAACAAATCAATCAATCAGTCAGATTTATTTGAATCTTGTACAGTGATAATTCTCATCATGATGTGTACCTGTATTTCATGTGTGGTGTTTGTTCTCTGAATTCAGGTGGAGAAAGGTCAAGAGGTCACGGACTATCGCTTCTTCCTTAGGGCCATCATCCGTCATTCAGACCTCGTCACCAAGGAAGCGTCCTTTGAGTATCTCCAGAACGAGGGTGAGAGGATGCTGCTGGAAGCCATGGACGAACTGGAGCTGGCCTTCTCTCATCCAGATGTGAGTAGTCAAAGCTTTAGGATGATGGTGATGGGGAGGAGGAGGAGGAGGAGGAGGAGGAGGAGGAGGAGGAGGAGGAGGAGGAGGAGGAGGAGGAGGAGGAGGAGGAGGAGGAGGAGGAGGAGGAGGAGGAGGAGGAGGAGGAGGAGGAGGAGGAGGAGGAGGAGGAGGAGGAGGAAGAGGAGGAGAAGGAGGAGTAGGAGGAGGAGGAGGGGGAGGGGAGGAAGAGAAGGAGGAGGAGGGGATGAAGGAGGAGGGGGAGGAAAAGCAGGAGGAGGAGGGGATGAAGGAGGAATAGGAGGAGGAGTATGAGAGGAGGAGGAGGAGGAGGAGGAGGAGGGGGAGGAAGAGAAGGAGGAGGAGGGGGAGGAAGGAAAGAAGGAGGAGGAGGGGATGAAGGAGGAATAGGAGGAGGAGGAGGAGGAGGAGGAGGAGGAGGAGGGGGGAGGAAGAGAAGGAGGAGGAGGGGATGAAGGAGGGGGAGGAGGAGTGGGAGGAAGAGAAGGATGAGGAGGGGGAGGAGGGGGAGGAAGAGGAGGAGGAGGAGGGGGATGAAGGAGGAATAGGAGGAGGAGGAGGGGATGAAGGAGGAGGAGGAGGAAGAGGAGAAGGGGGAGGAGGAGGAGGAGGAGGAGGAGAAGGAGAAGGAGAAGGAGAAAGGAGGAGGAGGAAGGGGCTAATGATGGGGATGATGAAGATGATTATGCTGGTTATGGTCATGATAAGGATGGCCACCATGGTGATGATGAGGATGGTGAGTATGATGATGACGATGATGTGAGGAGGAGGAGGAGGATTATGGTGGTAATGGTAAAGATGATGATGGCCAATATTGTGATGGTGGTGATGATGATGATGATGATGATGATGATGATGATGTTGTTGATGGTGGTGGTGGTAGTGACTACAATGATTTTGATGATTATGATAATGTTGATTATCTTTTACATCTCTGCATCCCTGTGTATTCCTTTCCCCTCAGTCCAAGCGAACAGACTGCAATCACATCTTCCTCAACTTTGTACCGACTGTATACATGGACCCTGTCAAGGCTACAGACAGCCTTCGCAACATGATCAGTCGATATGGATCCAGGTTGTGGAAACTACGTATTCTGCAGGCAGAGCTCAAGCTTAATGTCAAGTATGTTCCACCTCCAATTTGATTTTTAAAAAACAAAACAAAACAATATCCCTGTTCCAAAATTTGAGATATTTGCAAATGAAAATTGAAAATAAAATTTGTTGATACTTTAGATCATAATTCCAAACCTTTTACTTGATATATGATGAGTAAAGTATCAAATTGAAGGGATTTTTTGTTTGTTTGTTTCTTACAATGGCGGTGTTATTTCAAAATGTAAAAAATGTGCGTAATCGTTATTTGCAATCAAGCTCTTCCTGTATTTAATTTTACTGCATGTTAGAGCTCATAATGCAACTTATCTCCTGTGAAATCCTGTTGCAAATCTGCCCAAATATTGAACTTGATGTTTTTGGTAAGACTAACTAATTCTTGTGTCAAGAAACTAAAACATGTATACATGTAATGTATGTGTATTTTGAAAATTGCTGCAATGATACATGTAGGTACAAGATATTTTGTGCCTTGTCCAACAATCCAACATAAAATGAAAATTCTACATTGACTCTCGAATTCAAAAGTTCTTTACCATAAATGCCTGTAAACCCAGTGGCATGGAAATGATTAATAGGGAATTTTCTTGAAGAGATCACTTTAGTCTTTCGTAAAGGAAACCCAAATCATCATTGATGGCACACAAATGATCAGTCTTTATGCTTGAAATACGTACCCGTATACTCTTTGTGCCAGTTGCATATTAGGTGAATTGAAAATTAGGTGTACTTGTTCACAGTGATCAGAAACTAATTTGTAAATGACCTGTGTCCCCTCAGTCTTATTAAAGGAAGCTTTGCACTTTTCTGATTCTCATCATGATTTATGCTTCTGACATCACAGGCTGAATGCTCACAGCCCTCTGCTTCAGATCAGAATCTTTGTGACCAACGAGTCAGGCTACCGACTGGACATTAGTACATATCGGGAGGAGACTGACCCCTCAAGTGGGCTGGTAAGTTGGCAACATAGAAATAGAAGGGTTAACCTGTCAAAACATTTGATTTTAGTATGACACGTTCTCCATAGACCCTAGTCAGAGTTAACTTTCGCTTTATAGTGCTCATATGGTTGAGTGGTGTATACATTGACTACGATACAAAGATAATAGGTTGAACCCAAGGGCCGGTATTCAATTCAATACTTCAGTCAGAAATATAAGTATTTTACTTAGCTTTTTACTTAGATGAAATACTTAGCAAATTTTGGTATTCAGTTCAATATTTTGGCTAAGTATTTAACTCTAAATCTAAGACACCTACCTAGGAGACTTAAGCCAATTATTTTGGAGGCCTTGATTGGGTTTTTATGCACAGTAACCATGAGCTGAACAGAATTATATCATAGCGTATTCGAGCGTATTTGATGCGACATGTTAATTGCGCATTGAAAATATGACGTCAGAATGCTTATCATTAAGATTTGGCTTAAATTTGGCTTACGAATTCAAAGTAAAATTCAAAGTATTGAAATGGATACGACTTCAGCAAATTTCTTAGCCAAGTAAAAAAATTAGTAAAAGTTTTACTTAATCCAAGCATTGAATTGAATACCAGCCCAGGCAGGCATAAAAGATAAATCTACCCTTTCAACAATATAGAGAAACTATGTTGTAATCATTTATTGTTATACAGGCATTTCTTGTACTCTTCTGATACCTGTAGCTTCGGCCGATTGAAGTTTACTCATGACATATTTCGGTGGCCACGTTATTGTTTATTACCACTTTTTAGAAATATTGAATTTTAGTCACTTTAATTGTGAGAGCAAATGGGAGAGTTGAATGACGCTTCAATACTGGGAGATCACAATGTACCACCAAAGTACTTTATGCCCTGTAAATGGGATTTGAAAATTTTAGAGTTAATTCCTAATATTTCAACCTAGTTTTGAATTCAGGAGGTCTCAAAGACATCATAGCCTCTCTAACACTGCTCTTTGTTAAATGCTTGTCAGCAAAACCCTGTGTGAAGCTTTACCCCTTTCGCATGTCTTTGTCACAGGTGAAGTTTGTATCATACGGCTCCCGGAAGGGAGTGCTCCATGGCCGTCTGATCAACGCTCCTTACATGACCAAAGATCATCTGCAGCTCAAGAGGTACCAGGCCCAGACTCTGGGTACGACCTACGTCTATGACTTCCCAGAGATGTTCAGACAGGTATGGTAATAGCAATAATGATACAACGCACTTGTATTGTGCCAGTGGGTTTAGTTGCTCTTGGAACCAGGTGACCCCTGTATTAACCCTATGGGAAAATCGAAACTCAGTAGTCAACATGTTAAAATTATTCCAAGGCGCATGAATTAACTAAGAGACAACAGAAAAATAGAAGAGAAATAAAGTGGAATAAAGAATACCGCTACTGCAAATTTGTCTTGAAGTAAATTCTACAGTATGCTTTGATGAAGAGGACCGTTTTCAAGTTTGACTTACATGTAAAAGAATCCAGTGTATTTACCGCATGAATATCAGGAGGTAAATGGTTCCATATGGAGCTACAGCACTGAAAGCATGATAATGGTAGGTTCACATAAAAACTGCGATAATTCATAAAGGAGATTATAACATTGATGGTACTTGCACTATATATTTCCATCTTTCATGCAAATTTTAGTTGAAATAAATGCATTCATACCAGGAGTAATTAATGTTCAGTTCAGGTACATTTCAAAATATGTTCTGTGGGGTTGTGATTATTGTGAGAAAGTAACTCTGTTTATTCTAATTAATACATGTATCTCCATCTCTCTTCCTCTTATCATCATTCTATATCACTGTCCATTACCCTCCTTTACTCTCTCTGTTTTCTCTCTCTGTTTGTCTTCCTCTCTTTCCATCTTTTCATCTCTCTCCCCTGCTCCTTCCTTCTTTCTCCCTCTTGTTCTTTCTATGACTTTTTTTCCCCCTTCCACTCATTTCTCCCTCCCTCTCCCTTTCTTTCTTTCCCCATCTTCTTTGTATTCCATACTCTCTTTATATGTCTCTCTCTTACCTCTCTATTTCTATCTCTCTCTCTCTCCCCTCTTTCCCTCTCCCCCTCTTTCCCTCTCTCTCTCTCTTATCTTTCTCAACTCTCCATAGAACCTAGCCATTCTATGGGAGCAGCACAAGAAGGCTCGTCCTGATGTTGAGATCCCAGAGGAGCTGGTAAGTTCATTGCTCTGTTCATCCTGAAACACTTTACATGATCTGAAATATGAGCACGTACAACAATATATTCATTAAGTGCCATATAAAATGTGATTTATCATTATATATTTATTATATATAATTATGTGACAAAGGGAGTGGGCTGCTCTGGAATTTCTTTGACTGTTCTGCAATACATACAAATTATGCAGTGCACTTATGCGACTAATATTTCAAGTCTAATGCATTTGTAGACACCAAGCTACATGTATGTATCCTTCTATAGCATTCTGTCATCCTAAAATTGAGAATTCATGTATACAAAGGACTGAAAAAATGTACTAATGTTTCATTACTCATTCTTTGAAAGAGAAGTTTGAGTCCTGGGATAGGTGAAAAAAAATTTTGTGCTTCTCATTTATATTATGTCATATTAGAAAAAAAATATATTAGAAATATCCCTTGAAGAGGAGTGCTTTTCAAACTATTCCTTTGCATTTGCTTCAAAACAGTTGCTTTCATATGGTAATGGCATACCTGATATGCAAGTTTATCTTCAATTATTTTTTTAATGTGACTTTACGATCTAAGACTATATTTTGAGTCATTACCAGATTTCAAGATCGCTAGCATTTCATTTTTATCTCTTATGTTTTTCCACTATTCAGATGACAGGCCATGAGTTGGTGTATGACAGGAACAATGGGCTTCAGCACATGAACAGAGTGCCTGGAGAGAACACGGTAAGTTCCAACCTTTCTCATTCAGCCATCCAGCGACAAACCCCTGCGACTTTTTTAGTGTTCACATATGGTGTGATAAAACCGCAACACTTCTAATAATGAACAAACATGAATGGGTCATAGCTCAAGTAAAAGAGAGTTTTGCCTAGAATTGCGCAGACGATACCTTGTGACGTCATATTTTACATTAGTTTTAGAAGACTTTGATTGGTCCACAGTGTATGACCGCAGGGGCTGATATCATAGTCTGATTGGATGATTGCAGCAGTCCTTGGGTTTGAACCAAAGCCATCAAAGAGTTCATTTCATAAGAAATTGTAGAGGGCTGCAAAACTTGGAAGGAGAGAAATATTGCAATCTTTTGAGGGATTTCGTTGAAGATAGTCAGCAAAAACGTAAACCTTTATGTATTGCATGTTTGTTACAGATTGGTATGGTTGCCTGGCACTTCACTTTCCTGACCCCTGAGTACCCCAAAGGACGTGATGTTGTCGTCATCGCCAACGACATCACCTTCAAGATTGGATCCTTCGGTGTTGATGAAGACAGCCTCTTCCAGGTGGGTGTTCAAACAGAGTTTGATGGTTAGGTAGCTCAGTGAAATGTCCTGAAATACATCCATTTGATTAAGATAAATAGCATAATTCTCCAAAACGATTTTGAAAGAATTGTTTGACAGCTCAGTATTGACAGTATTGAACAAGATTAACGAGGCGTTTCATTAAATTCAAAACTTTGTGTAGTATCTAAGCCATTGTGTTATGTGTAAATATTTGTGTTTGCAATTTTCGTAGTATGTAGTTCTTAGTATTACCAATTCCACATGGACACCTAAGAATATAGAAGAGTTTGATGTAAGAAACTGATCATTTCCCTTTTTGTAAATTTGAGGTGCAGTTCAAGTTGCTTAAATATAAAGAAAATTATAAGAAAATGTATGATGCTCTAGATCATGTTTGCAAACTTTTTCCTTAAAGGTATTCGATAAATTTGTGAGCAGCCGATTTAAAAAGATTCTCAAACTGTGATGAAAAATGTATATGAGTACTTGTATTTGTACTAAAAAACCCTGAAACCAACCATAATTTGGAATGAAAAACTGTTAGTAAGACGCAAACCGCGATTTTATTATTTTTCGTCTCAGAGACAAAAAATAAGAGGACCGTTTTGCTCATGTTAAAAAATACCATTATCTGCCTCCCTCTGCGTGATACGCCAATACACACAGTATGGTCCAGTGAGCCATGTGCGCATGCGCACTCCTTACGTCCAGTCTGTGCAATCGACCCTCATATAGTTTTCAATCATTGGTTCACATTTCTAATATTCAAAAATACTTCCCGAGGATATTATACTTCGAAACTTTCAGACTGGTATTTTTACACTATAACCATTATGTTTATCCCATTTTCAAGTAACACAATGAGAATTTTTTTGAATTATAACAATGTTAACCAATGCCTTTAATGTATCATCGTGAGGTTTCAAATGCAATGGCGGTGTTATTTTAAATATTCTAAAAATGTAAAAAAATTGCCTGTTTATCGGTTTTTGCAATCAAACTCCTTCATATGCTCTTGTACTTTGGAATATTGACATTTACAGAAAGCTTCCGACTTGGCCGTTGAGAAGGGCATTCCCCGTATCTACATCTCAGCCAATAGCGGAGCGAGGATTGGACTGGCAGATGAGGTCAAGTACCTCTTCAATGTGGCCTGGGAAGATCCTAAGGAACCTGAGAAGGTAGGATACTGTGAGATGGAGGATGTTTCATAAAGCTGTTCATAAAGTTACGCATGACTTTACAAATGACTGGAATATGAAGTGCCAAATGGAATGCCCAAAGTTTTGCCTGATGTTTTAACAAAGTGTGGCCGCATTTCCCATAATCTCAATTAAATTGTGGCAAAAAATATACTTTGCAATAAAAATGTTTGTAAACAATAATAATGTTAATCTCCGTCTGCACATTTCACCTTTTAATAGCTGATGCGATTTGTAATGATTGAGAATCCCGTTTGGCTTGCCATATTCAAGTTGTTCGTAAAGTTATTCGTAACTTTAAGAACAGCTTTATGAGACACCCCCCAGGGAAGCTGAAGGGGTAAAGAGGGAGAAAGAAGAGAAAGGAGAAGATTAAGGAGATGATTACTAATATCAATGAAGTCACATGTGCAAAATGATTTTGCTTCTAATTATCATGAGTGACAGTACCCTTGAACTCAAACTGATGGGGTGAACAAGAATCAGTGTTAATAACAGAAAAGATGATGAGGAAGAGGAGAAGGAGGAGGAGGAAGAATAAGAAGTAAAGGTTGAGGAATGAAAGGAGGAAGGATAGGAAATGAGTGGGGTGAAGGAAAAGGGGTAAGAAGAGTAGTAGAAAGGATAATTATAGGAGAAGGGGAGTTCACAGTGCCCCCTTATGAGTCAACCAAAGGATTTCCCTGCTCCACTCTAATATATTTCTCATGAGGGAGATTTACCATAGGCATTAGGATTTTTCAAGTGTTACACTACGAAATGAATCTACACAGGGTGTCTAAATTGTCTAATCAAGCGCACATTTGGTAATTTTGCATCCCTTTCATGTTGAGCAAAGCAATCCTTCCGCTAATTTTGTGTATATTTTTGTGCCAGTCGGTACATGTGGCAAAGCCCCAAACGTGCTGTACAGCTATAAAAGAAAGCAATCAAAGCGTTACTCTTATGGTGCCAAGGGGTTTTGCTTGTTCCAAGATTCTACCAAATCCTGAACAATGCTTACTTTTAAAACGTCTGCAAATCTTCAACAGTAACTCCTATACAAATGTGTTTGTACACAAAAGTTGTAGAAAATCTATTACCCTTTCAAATGACACGAAGTATTCATATTAATTCAGTGTCATCCATGAAAATTATTGTGAAACAGCACCGAGCTTCCCTCTTGGCCTTTACGTTTTGATTTCTCATTTGTTTGCTTTTGTTTTATGCTAAAGTGACAATGGATCCTTTCCAAAATTTGCAGTTTTCTTTTAAAAATCCTTTGTTAGAATATAGTGGCTGATAGATATTTTAAATTCAGTATTCATCCTCTAAACTTTGACATATTTTCATCACCATATACTTCTTTTTAAGTGGAGTAATGGTCCATTAAAAAAGTCTCTTTGTCACATATACGTGACATCGGCACAGATGTTAATAGACAGCCTACATATTACTTTTCCAGTCTTTTTCTGCTGTCATCAGCTTTAATGATCTCATACAAATATTTCTCATTGTCCTGACAGGGATTCAAGTACCTGTACCTCACACCAAGCGACTTCAAGAAGTTGACTCCCCTGAACTCCATCAGAGCGGATCACATCGAGGAAGATGGTGAATCACGCTACAAGATCACGGACATCATAGGTAGGCCATGAAACATTATTATAATAATTTGTGGGGGGGGGGGGGTACCCATGGTAGCCAGATCAGTATTACTACTGCTCTTGTTTTGGGCCATGCAGTAATTATTACCCCAGCAATGCTAGGTACTGTATATGTGGGCAAAAATGATACAAGTACCAAGCAAGGATCGAACCCATATAGACCTCTCATATGAAAGGCAAAAGCCTTCTCCAGTATACCACATTGCCTCACCATATGGACATAATTGATAAATTTACAGTGATACCAGACAGTTGTACATGTATGTCTTATGCTCAGGCAGCAAAAGCTTAGGTAGTCAAGTATCCACACTTATGGAATTCTCAGCATGATCCGGAACTAAACATGAAACCTAACTCCAGTCCTAAATCTTGCCTGAAACCTGATGGCAACTCTAACCCTTAACCTGTATCTTTGACAAAATAATGATGGGGTAAGTTTTAACCCAAGAATGTATTACAGATCGCCTACCAGTATCACAGGCGAATCATTCATACAAAACAATTAGCAATTCAGCAGTTCATTGCACAGTAGAAAAACAGATTGTATACACAGAAATGGACACAAGTTTTGTAATATTTCCCATGAAAACTTTATAGCGTATTGTGTCTCTTTGAAACAAGCTAACATTCATTGATTTGTTTTATTGGTATTTTTAAAATTATTACCAGGCAAGGATGAAGGGTTAGGTGTTGAGAACCTTAGAGGAAGTGGAATGATCGCAGGAGGAACTTCCAGAGCCTATGAACAGATCATCACCCTCAACATGGTGAGTTTCAGAGGCGAATAGTAATGATTATGATGATGATGGTGTGATGAGGAAGAGGAGGAAGATTGAGCTTCAGTTGTCTAATAATTATATGAATTGTCGTAGAGGTGTTGTGGTCTTTAGAGGTGTTGTCTGAACTGCGGATCTCATGGTCCGAGTTCTTGACCCGCCGTGGCACTAATATCCTTTGGCAAGATATGAATCCACATTTGCCACTCTTCACCAAGGTGTGAAGGGGCATGGCTGGGAGGAATTCCTTGAATGTTGTGTCTGATGACACTAGTAGCCTAGCTGAGCCATCTCTGGTGGATACAGTTGTATGTGCGCAATATATCCAATATCACTGACTGTTCTCTTACCAGGTGACCTGCAGAGCCATCGGCATCGGTTCCTACGTGGTGCGTCTGGGCCAACGCATTGTCCAGAACGAGAACTCCCACATCATCCTCACCGGTGCGGCAGCACTGAACAAGGTGCTAGGTCAGGAGGTCTACACCTCTAACAGTCAGCTTGGCGGTATCCAGATCATGCACAATAACGGCGTCACACATGCAGTATCAAGGGACGACTTTGAAGGGGTTGGCACGCTGCTCAAGTGGCTCTCGTACATGCCAAAGGTGAGTGCAATTTGGTATTCCTGCAGAAAATGGAAGAGTCTGTGGTATGTAACACTGACTCACCGAATCTTCTGTTTGTTAGGCTGTGGGAATGAAAGTCCATTCAATCTGCAATCATTTTGTGTAGGTTTCAGTACAGATGTTGAGACATGGGATGATTAGGGACAAAAACTTAAGAGATACTAATCATGCGTGGTGTATTTGAACTTTTAATAATTGTTGAATGTTTTTCTTCCTGAGTGAGAAATGGACAACTATATGTTGAGTTTATTGGGCACATGAGTCATTTATTAATGAAACAAGGGTTAGTCAAGTTTTCATTCTTGAAGGGTCATACCTCATGATCACCCCAAACACTTGTGGCACGGAAGAGTTGAAGTCATAAACTACATGTGTGATGTTATTCATGCTTCTTAACCAATTGACTACTAAGCTCAAAACGACTTTGGCTACGGCATATGGGAAACGTGTGTTGAAACAAAATTAAATAGTAATCAACAGGTTAACTGCGAACTAAGGGCATAAGCAGAGCTGCCAATTAGTAGGATTTCATCCTATTTAGTAGGATTTTTAAGGGGAATATGACACTGGATGGAATTTTTCCCATTGAAATAGGATTTTTGAAACTTTTAAGAATGATTCTTTAATACGCATATTTTAAGGAGTTTTTTGTATATTTTCTCAACATTGAAATTTACCCCACTGCTCAGTATGTTCAACCTATGTATTTTGTACTGTAGATCATTTTAATTGAAGAAATACAATGTAGAAGAGTGAGGATATAAATAATTAAGTAAGCCCTGTATATTACTAATGTTGCATTTCAGTTAAAATATGCAGAGTGGCATAGGAATTATACTGTTGGATGTTTCGAAATTTGAAACAAAAAATAGGATTTGGGGCTTGAAAATGGGATAAAAAGAAATAAAGAATAGGATTTTTACCCGATTTGGGTTGGCAGCTTTGCATAAGTAGTACTAAATACTCAGAGACTTGGATTGGATTGGAATAGATTCAGATACTCTTTGAAAATTACCCAATGAGGGCCCCATTGCATAAAAATTAACCATTGATGGTAACTTTACCACCAATGGTAACTTCTATGGAAATCTTGAATTTGATTGCCTGTTTAGCAATGTTACCATGGTAGTTACCATTAATGGTAAGTTTTATGCAGCGGGACCCTGGGCCCTGTTTCATAAAACTTGTTATCAGCAACAACTGCCACATTTCTATGACAAATTTGCTCTCAGCCAATCAGATGCACCAGATTTCAGTAGCTTATAACAGTTATTGCAACTTGTTATTGATAACAAGTTATATGCAACGTGACCTTGGATTTACTATTTGTGTTTTATGTCCTAGACCCGAGACAGCCTTGTACCCATCATACCCAGTGTGGATCCAATTGATAGAGAGATTGATTTCATTCCAACCAAGGCACCGTATGACCCTCGGCACATGCTTGCTGGTAGACCTAACCCAGGTAGGTACAGAGTTGACTGAATTTCTGCCCAAAGATTGGTCAAGGGCAGACAGTATATTCACATTATGTTGGATAGAAATAGATGTGATGATGATGATGATGATGATGATGATGGTGATAATGATGATTGTTATGGGGATGATTGTAAGCGTTTTGGGCCGTATGGAAAAAGCGCGGTATTAGTAATAAGTAATAATAGTAAAGATGATAATAATAATGATATTGATGATTGTTAGGGGGATAATTGTAAGCTCTTTGGGCCGTATGGGAAAAGCAAGTATCACTAAGTAATAATGATGATGATGAGGATGGTGACAGTGATGATGGTGATAATGATGATGATGATGATGATGATAGTGATGGGGATAATGATGATAACAGTGGTAATAATGGTACTAATGATGACTATTGTAAAAATGATGATAATGATGGGAATAATGATGACAATGATGGCGATGATGATGTTGATGGTGATATTATTGATGATGGTGATAATGATGTTGACGATTATAATGATGTTGGTGATGGTGGTGGTGGTGATGATACTGGGGAATTTTTATGTTGATGTTAATATGAAGAAATATATTTGATTTGATAAAGTTTACAATGATAGAGAGAATGATGATGAAACAGTGGTTGAGCTCATCAGTTTGGTTTGTTTCCGTATGACCATTCATGTAAGGGCATGATATTTTAGAATATTTTCCTGATAGGTAGATGCAAATGCTGTCACTTCTACATTCACTAGCCTGTAAATGCCAAAGTATGATTCTGCACTTTGTTGTTTCAGATAAGAGCAGTGAGTGGCAGTCAGGATTCTTTGATAAGGACACTTTCTCAGAGATCATGGAACCATGGGCACAGACTGTAGTAGCAGGTCGAGCCAAGTAAGTCATTAACCCTTCGTTTGCTGCGAGTGCATATTGGCACAATAACAGGTGTGCCAATTGGCACAATAATACGTAACAATAGAAATAAGGCTATCCACTCTTACAAAAGATATGCGTAATAAGTAACAAGCAATTATTGAATCATTTCATCTGGGCTTTAGTTTTAGTTCCAAGAACGGTTTCCCATCCCGTTTTGGAGCTTCATCAGCTAATCTGATTTGGTGGCGGGAGCACGTTGTTGCCGATCAGCGCAGATGCATTATCAATGTGATTGTTTTGAGTCAGATGACGAGGAATTCTCCAGATAACGGCACGGAACACCCGGGAAAGATTATGTCGCAGTCCCCCCTTATAAAGAATAGTTCTCAGCATTGACATAGACAGCTTCACGGACCCCCCTCTCAAACCAACGAGACTCTTTGTCTAATATGAGCACATCCTTGTCTTTAACCCTTAAGCTGCCAGATCTCCCCACAGTGATCTGCACAGGGTCGCCAATGCTACGTATAGTAGCACACTCCCGCATGCATATTAAGTACCCCTGGAATAAACTTGGCAAAGGGGAGATGAGTTGATGGCACAGTAAGGCTTAAAATCATGTTTGGGTGTGTTCAGGTGGGAGTAGACAGGAGGATCTGTTGTTATGTTATGTTTCTGCCATCATTTCATGTTTTTATTCACTCTGCTTTTTTTATATCCTTTGTTAAGGTTGGGAGGCATTCCAGTTGGGGTGGTTGCCGTTGAGACCAGGTCGGTGAACATCGAGATTCCAGCTGACCCAGGCAATCCAAACTCTGAGGCAAAAGTGAGTTAATCCTAATTCATCTCTCTCTCTCTCTCTCTCTCTCTCTCTCTCTCTCTTATGATGCTGTTTTTGGGGGGTTTTTTTTCTTATTCATTTCATCTACAGAAAATATTCAGTTATACATGAATCTTAGATATACATGTATCATCAGGGGGGTGTTTACAAAGCTGTGCGCAAAATTGCGTATGGCTTTAGAGTCGGAAGGCTCTTAAGTATCCGTTAACACTCTTGTGACTCCACTCAGACTATGTATATTTTTTATGAGACCCCTCATTGAAGGAGATCTGTTCTTTCATTGACAACCAAGAAACTATGATATAATATGTAAATTTGTAAAGCGCAGAAATTCTGTACATTTAGTCTTCTGCCCTGCAAGAGCTCCTGTTATGCTTAAACAATAGCCAACAGTTAAATAAAGAGATGTGTTTTAAGTTGAATTAATTTAGATATGTATCTACAGTTGGAAAGTTTGTGAATTTTTATCAGTGTGAAGCAAAATGAAGAGATGCTCATGAGTTAATACTTCACAGAGTTTTCAGTTTGCACTTGATTAATTACCATGATGAAAATTCTTCACTTTCAAATTTCTTCATACTTTCTTTGATCTTCATCTTTCATTTTTACCTTAAAGGCAACAAAATGTTAGGGTTAACCTCTTTTTTGAATATTTTTAAAGCAAAATTTGATATTATTTATTTCCTGTTGCCTTCATATTTAATAGTCCATTTCTCAAGCTGGAATGGTGTGGTATCCCGACTCAGCCTTCAAGACTGCACAAGCCATCAAGGACTTCAACCGAGAAGGATTACCACTCATGGTCTTTGCCAACTGGAGGGGTTTCTCAGGAGGAATGAAGGGTAGGTTTTTCAGAATTTTATTTGAATTTTATCTAATGTACGAAAAATTTCACATATTCTTTCTTTTCTCGAAGAACACATGTTTTCATTGTCCGTATCCCATATATTTTTGTGGAGAAAATGTACATTATATATCTTGATTTTGACTTTAAAAAATGTGCAAATCTAAAGCAAAGGAAAAATGTTTAATTATGTGTGTACAAAACATATTGAGAGTTGTCCACAAAATGATGTCATCAATAGCTATGGTAGTGTCAAAAATTGTCATAAAGAAAATTTCTTATTCTTGTTGAATTTCATTCCCTTTTTTTGCTGATCTGTCTCATTTCGTCATACTATCATTAAAAACTACTTGACTTGAGGGTTTTGGTTAAACTGTAGGTACCACTAAGTATACAAAACATTGTTATATAAGACAGGTGCAATGAGATGTACTATACAGTGCATAAGGAATAAGTCAAGTATTGTAGCTGTAACACTTTTCCAGGAGGTTGTGTGTGAGTGAAGTAGGTATCACTCATAATTATTGATTTACTTTGATGCATTCTTTATCTCATTTCATCATTTATTAGATATGTACGAGCAGGTGCTGAAGTATGGCTCGTACATTGTGGATGGTCTGTGTGAGTACAAGCAGCCCGTCATGGTCTACATCCCACCGTTTGCTGAGCTGAGAGGAGGGTCATGGGTTGTGATTGATCCGTCTATCAACCCGAAATACATGGAGATGTATGCCGATCAGGATAGCAGGTGTGTTGAGCAGTTATCAGCTAGTCCTATAACTCGTTGCATCAGTGCTAACCTGCCCTTAATTCATTGCAGGCACATTACGAAAATCCCTCGTTTAAAATAGACCCCACCACTTTAGCACATGATCCTATGCATCTTAGGTGGGATATAGCTATCCGCTATCCAAAAGGCCTGTTAAAGTCTTCTCAGTACTAGCATCTTCGCATGAGAGGTGGTGGTTTTGGATTACAAGTAGGAAATATATCTTTCACCTATTTTAAGATATTGCCATGTCCAAAAGTCACTTATAATTTAGATGAAAACCAAACTTCGAACGAAGCAAAATGACCCAGAAATTGCGATTCTAGCAACATTTTTAACTCCATAAACTAGCCCGTCGCGAGTGCACTAGGCATGTGTAGCTCCAGCGTGTTTCTCTTTCTCCCTTCCTCTCTCTCTCTCTCTTATCAAACTGTGAAGGTTTATCGTTTCTCCGGCAAGGGGATTAAGTTGTTCAGCGCTTTTGTTTATTTAGGCTTACTGCAATCTCAGGTGTCAAGAAGTTGCAAAAATGAAATCGGGGTTTCAGTTTTATATGATGGGTTGTCATCATGGAAAAGCCCATACCAAATGTGACACATTTTAAAATTCTTCCCTCTTCTAGTCACAATCCAGTTGTGACACTCTGTTGTTTAAGAGATAATGATACTAGTTTTTGAAGAAATAATTGTTGTAATACAGATTTTTTTTTTTTCTGTGGTGGCCCTGAAGGAGGCTCATCAACAGGTCATGTCCGCCATGAATTTCGCGGCCAAGTCGTGAAATTCGCGATTTTGGTCGCAAAGATTGCGTCCAGTGGTTGCGAATTTCACGACTCGGCCGCGAAATTCACGGCACACATGACCTGTTGTTGAGCGTACTTCAGGGCCACATATTTTTCTTTGATTTACAAGAGAATTCCTTTCACATCGTGTAAGGGCATTTCTGCGCTGATGCGACAAAGTTGCATGTTTGTGCATAGGGTATACATGTACTTCATGATAGATTTGTGCAAATAGTGAGTGATGAGAGCGATGACAGTCGTGATGAAGAGGTAGAGGAAAAGGAGGAAAATATCAATTACTGGAAAAAAAATGATTGGAGCTCTTTATAACTTGTTTCCAGTGTAATTGTGATGTGGATAAACTACTTGTACATCTGTTCACATCTGTGAGTTGAAGAGTGTTGTAATGTGAAATTTATTCTTCATCCATTTTGCTCTGTACAGAGGAGGAGTGCTGGAACCCGAAGGCACTGTGGAGATCAAGTTCCGCAAGAAAGACCAGGTGAAGGTGATGAGGCGCATCGATCCTGTCTGTTCCTCCATCATGGAGAAACTAGCAAGTCCCATGCTCAGTAAAGATGAAAAGACTGGTAGGTAGCACTGCATCTTTCCATCTCTCTTTTGAGGTTGCTCAGTACAGCTCTTGAGCTCTGTCCCTTTTTATCTTTCATTATATTGGCTCTGTGTTCTACATTTTTCTTATTTTTTAACTCTGAAGTTTGTGGATGCCCATTTATTTTTACCTTTTCCCTTTTTTTTTTTATCTTTTCTGTGCTGCTAGACCAAAAACCTGTGCACATGTTTAGCAATGGACCTTTTGACATCCAGAAACTCGCATGTTTTTGGACTGCTCGTTAAATTGGCACTTTTCTTTTACAATACAACATCTTCAATTTCATCCTCTGTTCACTCCTCTTTCTCTATTTGCATATGTCATTCACTCATTCTCTCTCTCTCTCTCTCTCTCTCTCTCTCTTTCTAGCTCTCACAAAGCAGTTGACAGAGCGCGAGGATGTGTTGCTCCCCATCTATCACACCGTCGCTGTGACCTTTGCTGACCTCCATGACAGGGCAGGTCGCATGCAAGAGAAAGGGGTGATCTCGGTAAGTCGTCACTGTCTCGCCTCTCTTTGAATGATACTTTTTTTTTTTATTCATGAAACTGCAATTCTGCTACCTACAGTATCTGCAAGCCAGGCTTTCCAGCTAATCCTGGAAATTAGGGAAATCTTGAAAATTGGTCTACTTAATTTCCAGTTAGGGAAAAGTCAAGGAATTCACGAAAAATCACTGAAATCAGTGAAAAATGTGGGAATTTCATTTCCCTCTGAAGATGGTATTTAGTCCCTAGTTTGTCTTACATCCATTGTATAATTGGTGGTTCTTTATCACTTGAAATGCTGGGGAATAGCCCACAATTAAATCCCAGTCCATCAGAAAAAATCTTGATATTTCAGAAAAAATCTTCAACCCATTTGTGATAGAGGGTCCATATCATGTTGTTTGGCCCAGTAACTTTTGATGCAGAGCCTTCAAAACCATATATAATGAGCAGGAAGAGCAGATGATTCTATACTGTGACCATTTTTATTGCGTCAGTATTTGTTGTTTGATGCTGAAAATGTTTAAAGGAAAATAAGCACCGAAAGTCTTAAATAGGCCATGCGATAGAACGTCCAAGATCACTATTTTTTTCCCATGCTAATTAGCAACTGTTTAATTTCTCAGTGTATTTCTGTCAGTTTGTATTTGTTTTGGATACATGATTTTTGATAAGAAAAATGCTGCAATAAAAAGAAAAATATTAGTGTTGCCAATTTGAAGAAGAAAAGCTTATCCAATAAGGTTTCAAATAATTCCTGTCATGGATAATTAAAGAGACTAATGCTGCTATGTTTTGTTTTTTTGTTGTGTTTTTTCATTCGTGGATTTTTTAATCAATTTGATAGAACCAAGGAATGAAATTTCTCCAATCTTTTACCTGTATTTCTTCAGGAAATTCTTAAGTGGAAGACATCTCGAACATTCTTCTACTGGAGGTTGCGTCGTCTTATCCTAGAGCACGCCATAACTAAGAGGATCTCCACCAGTAACCCTAAGCTCTCTCACGGCGAGATCCAGTCCATGCTCAGGAGATGGTTCGTGGAAGACCAGGGCACTGTTAACGTGAGTAAATTGTTGGAGAAGTACATTAAGATGAACCTGTTGAGTGCTGACCCTGAGATAACTT
This sequence comes from Echinometra lucunter, assembly GCA_029962745.1. Taxonomy (NCBI): domain Eukaryota; kingdom Metazoa; phylum Echinodermata; class Echinoidea; order Camarodonta; family Echinometridae; genus Echinometra; species Echinometra lucunter. Next base: position 16,511,209 of record CM057171.1, read on the forward strand.
GGACTGGAGTCTATAGAAAATGTGTTTTATACTGAATTCAAGTTGTACTAAACAGGTTAACCAAATCCAACAAACCTATCACCATACGTTTATGTATCAATTAGTAGCATACTGTATAAGCTGAAATTTTCACGGTGGTTTAATTTTCGCTAATTTTGCGATGACGTCCTCGCCAAAATTTCCACTCAGTAAAATGCCTATATATTGTCAAGAAATATCTTTCAAAAGGTGAAAATAATAAATCGCTAATATGTCAAACTTGTCTCAAATGGCTAAAATATCTGTACGCTAAAATATTAGCTTACACAGTATCCCAAAGAATTCTGAAGAAAAATGTATACAGTGGTTACTGAACAAGCCACCCCCCCCCCCCCCCCCCCAAAAAAAAAAACCAAAAACAAAAACAAAGCAAAACAACAATTTAAAAACAAAAAACAAAAACGAAAAGATTCATTGCTTTCATTGAAATGCATGTATTAGATATATATACCTTGAGTATTGTCGCTTGTATACATACATGTACTTAGAAGATTTCAGGGTATACCGCTTTCAGCAAGTCTTCGTTATTGGCTAACCACAATTATGAAATACAGTTGATATCAATTCACAATTATTTTTGGGCATGTTTTTCTCACATTGAAGTTAATCTGGATTTCTATTTGATTTTATTTGAAAGTAATCTTGTGACTGATCTTGTTGTATGTGAAGGTGTTGTGGTCTAGTGGATATGTCCCCGGACTGTGAACCACAAGGTTTAGGGTTTGAATGCCTGCCACAGCACTAAAATCCTTTGGCAAGACATGAATCTGCATTTGCCACTCTTGACCCAGGTATAGTGAGTGGGTACCTGGTAGGATTTATTCCTGGAATGCTCTGAGCTCTACGGTCGGGTTACCGTGCGAAAACTTGGGTAATGATATGATTGCAAGGTCCTCTGGGAGAATAGTACATGGTACTGAAGAGGCTATCCTGGGAAAACGAGAGATATTATTATTTTGTCATCATTATTTTTTAAAATCATTTTTAGTCCTATCTTTGGGAGGATAACAAGGCAGTGACAAACTGGCTAGCCGACCAGGAGAAGAAAGAGAAGGAGACCAAGACTTCTTTCCTTGTGGAAAACATCAAGTCTGTGAAGAGAGACAGCATCATGCAACAAGTCAAAGAGTAAGTAAGAGGATGTCAGTGTCTTGACGATGATGTTGGAAGTGTGGTGATGGTGGTTTTGATTGTGGTTTGATGGTTGTAGTGGTAATAGTTGTGATAAGGAGGAGGAGGAGAAAGAAAAAGACCCCCTTCATAGTGGAAAAATCAAGGCTGAGAGGAAAGACAGCATCATGCAACAAGATAAAGAGAAACCAAGAGCATTTTTAGTGTGTTGCTGAGGATGTTGATGGTGATGTTGAAAGTGAAGTGACAGAGACTCCAACTCTCCCGTTTTCGGCTGGAGATCTTCCACTTTGCGTCCATTTTCACAAAATCTCCTGTTCTCCCGCGTGAATTTGAATTTCTCCTGCCCTAGTGTATTTTTCATTTTTTCTCCTGCCCAACCGTCTTTTTGACAAAAAAGCATCTGAATCGTTGGATTTTGCCTCATTTAGTGTTGTCATATGTTAAAAACTAAACCAGGGAGCTTCTATAACCCATGAAAAGCGGCCTCCAGCAGCAAGGAATTTCGTTCTTTGCGCTGGTAATGTGCACTATGCGCGCATGAATCAGAGTCTCCCGTTTGCTCAGGGATCTCGGCAGGAGAATCTCCTGCTTGAAAGGTGCTTGGGGTTGGAGTTTCTGAAGTGATAATGGTATTGACAGTCATGATGGTTTTGGTGGTAATAGTGGTGGGGAGGAGGAGGAGGAGGAGGAGGATGTTACTGATGATGATGACGACGATGATAATGATAATGATGATGATGATGAGGATGTTGACCTTGTCAATGATGATGGTGGTTTTGAAGATGATGATGATGTCAATGATGATGAGGACAACGATGTTGATGATGGTGATGATATTGACGATGATGTTGACATTGTGGTGTTGAAGATGATGTTGATGCTGATGATGATGATGATGATTAAGATATGGAAGATGGTGATCATAGTTTTGCTGGAGGTGATAATTGTGGTGTCACCAATCAAGATGATTATTGTGATGGTGATAACAAACATAAAACCACAACAATTTTAACAGATCATCGACACCACATCTGTCAACATCAGCAGCAACAGCAGCAGCATCATCATCATCATTACTGCCATCAGCAGCAGCAGAAGCAATAGCATCATCATCATCATTACCAATCATCATCATTAAGATACATATATCACCTTCATATTTATCCTCATCATCACTGTTACCAACAACATCATCAGTGTTAACCATTACCACCAATATTATTTGCAACACCCAGTACCATTCTAGGTGTTATGCTTTCAGCAATATATCAACTCGACCTTAATGTTTCCTCTCCTTTTTATCTTGTCTTTCATAGGCTGATTCAAGCGAACCCAGATGTCGCCCTAGATTCCATCATCCACATCTCACAGCAGATGACATCCAGTCAACGTACAGAGGCAGCCAGAATCCTATCTTCAATTGAACACAAAGCCAACTGAGATGATGCTGTCTGTAGATGTTGATTGAAGCGCATAACCATGACAATACAAGAGAACTATGGCATCATACAAGCAGTGGATCTTGTTATCTTGAGTCCCGTCCCATTGGAACATTGCCCTTCCATCTTAGATTTTACTTCGAATTCTCTGGAAACAATTTGCTCAGGGGTCAACGGCCAAGGCTAACCGAATTCTTAGCTTCTACCTTGGACCAAATACTACCTAACATTAAATGTAGTCATACTGTCGTAAAGGTATGTACAGTTTTGGTAGGCCCTCAAAAACTATTTGACAGATTTCCTTGCTTTCAGCTGCCTTGTAGCAAGTTGCTCCTCAAGTTGAATATCAAATAAAAGGCAAAGATAGTTTTTTTACCTCAAGTCAGCGACATAAAGTCACACAAGCCTGCACTTGTGTAAAACTGATGAGAGATCTGTTCATGCAACAAGTGTACAAAGCGCTGTGGGGAGCAGTCAAGGTGCAGAGGTCCTTGCGTTTGGCAAAGTGTAACCATTACATTGCATTCATTTCAGATATTTACACCAAGATGTACTGGAAATCATAAATGGACAAGGCCCACAATGTGAGACTACATCAGTTTCATACCAGTTTTCTTTTTTCAACCAAAACTGTACATGACCTTTAAAACCCATTTGCAAAATAACTCTAAACCTAAATATTTGACAAAGTAAGCCCTAGAGCAATTGTCGCAGGAGGAAATATATGGGAGCATTTGTGTCTTCAATGTGCAATTCAAATTAATGGGTGTTGGTGAGATGTATATGACTGTACATTCACATGATCGCATACTTTTGTACAGTGCAACTTAGCCCTGGCATGTACTGGTATGTACTATGTTTTGAATATTCTTTAGTATTACATCTTCTCCTCAGTGCGTTTATTAAACTATTCAGGAATCAAAGCAAAACAAAGGAGCAAATTCGTATTAGTATGTCTGCAGTGATTTCAGTTCCTTGAATTTAGCAATGTACTGCGACAGCAGTATGAAATTTATTTCTGTGTAGTCTTTTCTATTTTTTTGGCATGTGTTTCATTGATATGTTGCTTTACCAAACACACAAGTGACAAACTGCAAGTAATTGTTATATTCAATTAAGATTATGATTTTTCATAGTGATTAGATCTCTTCTTCTTCTTCTTCTTCTTCTTCTTCTTCTTCTTCTTCTTCTTCTTCTTCTTCTTCTTCTTCTTCTTCTTCTTCTTCTTCTTCTTCTTCTTCTTCTTCTTCTTCGTCTTCTCCTTCTGACAGTGCGAGATATGTTCCTAATTCATGTAAAGGCATGAAATTTATTATGCAAAGTGTTTACACTTTTGTTTGATTTTGCATATACACTGTATTATTTTCTCTTTTTCTTCAGTTGAAGTGTTGAAAATGAGGACAGTACTGATTTAGATGTGAACCTCAGGGACATTGTACTGTTTGTAATTTTCCCATACATATTCATGCACATGGAGGTGTCTGTGTATTCATGTACCTGTAAGTGTTATGCAGTATTATAGAATCTCTCTAAGGTGTTTGGTCATATGGTATGCATTAAATTTAGCATTTATTTTGTATGTACATGTACATCTGCATATATCAGCACAAGCAGTGCAGTATCCATGCTGTTTTCACAGGCTGTACATTCGAATGCTGATGAGGTACTTGTATTACAGCTTTTCCAAAGAATGACCAAGAGATATTTTTGAATGACTCCTGAATTTGTGTATTGTTTAGATAATAACATCTTTTTTTATCATGAGTTGCAACACTGTACAACTCATACCAGTTGGCTCCTAAAAATATGACAGTCTTGTCCAATACTGGGAAAAAAATTGAAAAATTTTAACGTTAGTAGAAATTCTTTCTTTGATATGTACGGTAAAAGTAACAAATCAAATATAGATCTTCTACCCGCCTTGGGTTGTACCGGTATTTTAGACATACATGTACAGTATGCATTTACATTAACATCAGTGGCGGCACCAGGATTGTTAAAGTGGGGGGGCAAATGGAGGGCAAAAGAAAATGTTGGGGGGGCAGGGGCAGTCAATTTTTTTTTTGCGTTAATGGAAATATCGAGTGTGAAGCGCGAGTTTTAGTCGCTTACACACATTTTGATATCAATTTTGCGAGCAAGCGAAGCGAGCGAACAAAAAAATAACCCCGTTTTTTGGTTTTTAATCGCATTTTCGAATAATTATTCTGAAATATGACGAGCGAGCGAAGCGAGCGAGCCAAAAATAACCACTTTTTTGGTTTTCAATCAAAGTTTTGAAGAGCTGAAAATGGTATTTTAGAGCACTTCACAGCTTGAATATGATGCTAATGACAACATCTACTTATTTACAAATTTTTCTTTTCAGTCCTCAAAATTTCTGGGGGGGCAACTGGGGGGGCAAAGCTTCCGAGTGGGGGGGCAAATGCCCCCCCCATGCCCCCCCGTTTTGCCGCCACTGATTAACATGTATGTGAATTTTTTATGTTTTTTGTTGTTGTTGTCATTCTTATGGGGGTTTTTTTTTTTGTATGTGCGTGTGTGTGAGCTTTTATTTCAGAGTCTTCTAATGTAAACGTGTTTTGTAAGGCTAATTTCTTTTTGTTTTCAAATCTTTTTTTAATAGTTGTATGTAGCGGTATGATGCGTGTAGCAAATTTAGGCAGAGCAATGGATGTGACATGCAAAGGAGATTAAAACTATGAAGGCATTCAGTGATCGTATCATAATATGGTATGAAATGATTTGCAATGCATGAATTTGGTTGATTATATTTTCACAAATATACAGTGATTGATGAAGAACTTCACAGATGCAGCTCAAGAAAGAGAATCAAGCCTTAACAATATACATTTGTTGTGACAATGACATTTAATGACATGTACTTTTCTTTTTTAATTACTCTTCTTTTTCAAATATAATGGAAAGATATTATACTAATTTATGGTATACACGCAGTGATTTGGGTCAAACCCACATTATAGACAGCATTACTCTATCCTTAAAATTTGTTGTGTTTTAAATTATTTTAATGTACAATTTAATTGCAAGACATGGAACATGTAAGGCGCAGCTCACACGAGGCATAATGTACCGACATTAGGACCATAAGAGTGACTTTTGTGGCCTTTTATCTGTCGTGATAGAATGATATGACTGGAATGGTGATTGCCAAGTGAAATGTGCATATAATGTTTTTCTGTGACGGTGTATTGGTAAATTGCCTTCACAGACTCAATTAGCTTCAATGCATAGTCTACTGGAACTAGATGGTCCCCTGTATTAAGCCTATGGGAATAAAAAAAATCAGTAGTCATTGGGTTAATAGCTAGTGACATAATTGAAATGATGCCTCGTGTGAGTGGGCCTGATACAAACATGCAAGTAGATGAAGATGGACTAGTGTATTGACATATGCAGTTTTGGAATCTGAATGTATTTCCCGTTATGACGTGCAATTTTATTATATACATATATATATTTTAGTCTTATGAGAGAGTCGGTGGAGAAAGTGTATTTTGTGCATTTTTGAGGGTTGAAACTGATTATTCATCTGCGGGAGAAGGAATAGAATACGTTATATTTTCTTTGTAACATAGATATATGTTTAGGGATAATTTTTAGTGTGGCACATGTAGGGTTATGTCCTGGGTTTGTTTGGGTTCATTGTTTGAAGGGAAGCTTGTAATCGTTGAGTTACTAAAGATTTTGAATAATTGTACACGTTTCAAAAATGAATTATAGAGATGTACCTAATATTGACCAAATGTATACATGATATTCACACGTGGAAGGAAAAGGAATGTAATATTTAAAGTATTATGTGATCGGAGAGGATATACATCATTGCAATGGAAACAGATAATATACATGTACATTGTCCCTATGTGAAATTGATTTTGGATATGTCTTTTGATTGGTGGATGAGTTTTTATATTAACAGCCATCGTTTAGATGTACATTGTGGTATCCTTTCACATAATGCCTTTTGCTTAGTGCACATTCTGTAATAAAGGAGACTTGGACATTTATGGACCTGTTCTGAAAAGGGCAGTTATACTATTGCCACAGCCCACAGCATGATTAGTGCAGATGTATGGACATGTCATAAAAGTGGTCTGTTTAGACATACATACTTTATGAGCAATTTTAGCAGTGATGGAAACCATTATATTTCATACTGTTCCATTTCATGCAATTTTGCAAATCGGCGTGGCCGAAATATGTTGAATTTAGATGTATTCGTCGTCACTTTCTACTACAAGATATTACAGTACATGTATACATGTAATCCATGCTTACTTTTGTTAATGGGATATTAATGAGTACAACAGGATTATACTGTAGATGTAGTCTGTTGATTGATTTGCAATGAATAAA
>CM057171.1:16518700-16626291 GCA_029962745.1 Echinometra lucunter
AAACTAAAACATGTATACATGTAATGTACATGTATGTGTATTTTGAAAATTGCTACAATGGTACATTTAGGTACAAGACATTCTGTGCCTTTTCCAACAATCCAACATAAAATGAAAATTCCACATTGACTCTTGAAAAGTTCTTTACCATAAAAACCCAGTGGCATGGAAATGTTTAATAGGGAATTTTCTTGAAGAGATCACTTCATTCTTTCGTAAAGGAAACCCAAATCATCATTGATGGCACACAAATGATCAGCTCTTTATGCTTGAAATATGTACCAGTATATTCTTTGTGCCAGTTGCATATTAGGTGAATTGAAACTTAGGTGTACTTGTTCACAGTGATCAGAAACTAATTTGTAAATGACCTGTGTCCCCTCAGTCTTATTAACCTATTCGTGACAGGAATTATTTAAAGCCTAATTTGATCAGCTTTTATTCTTCAAATTGGCAACACCAACATTTTTATTTTATTGCTACATTTTCCTTATAAAACGTCATGTATCTGAAATGAATATAAATTGACAGAAATTATGATGAGAAGTCAAAAAGTTGCCAATTTGCAGGGGAAAATGGTGATTTAAACCTTCTGTCACCTTTCCAATTTAAGGATTTTAATGCTTATTTTCCTTTAAAAAATTTTCACCATCAAACAAACCAAAATGGGCACAGTTTGTGTAGAATTTTTTGCTCTTTCTGCTCATGTATTTGGTATGATTTTTAGGGCTTTGCATCAAAAGATATCAGGCCAAACCACAAAAATGTGGACCTCCGTCACGAATAGGTTAAAGGAAGCTTTGCACTTTTCTGATTCTCGTCATGGTTTATGCTTCTGATATCACAGGCTGAATGCTCACAGCCCTCTGCTTCAGATCAGAATCTTTGTGACCAACGAGTCAGGCTACCGACTGGACATCAGTACATATCGGGAGGAGACTGACCCCTCAAGTGGGCTGGTAAGTTGGCAACATAGAAATAGAAGGGTTAACCTGTCAAAACATGATTTGATTTTAGTATGACACACGTTCTCCATAGACCCTAGTCAGAGTTAACTTTCGCTTTATAGTGCTCATATGGTTGAGTGGTGTATACATTGACTACGATACAAAGATAATAGGTTGAACCCCAGGGCCGGTATTCAATTCAATACTTAAGTCAGAAATATAAGTATTTTACTTAGCTTTTTACTTAGATGAAATACTTAGCAAATTTTGGTATTCAGTTCAATATTTTGGCTAAGTACTTAACTCTAAATCTAAGACACCTACCTAGGAGACTTAAGCCAATTATTTTGGAGGCCTTGATTGGGTTTTTATGCACAGTAACCATGAGCTGCGCAGAATTATATCATAGCGTATTCGAGCGTATTTGATGCGACATGTTAATTGCGCGTTGAAAACATGACGTCACAATGCTTATCATTAAGAATTTTGGCGTAAATTTGGTTTACTAAAGTAAAATTCAAAGTATTGAAATGAATACGACTTAAGCAAATTTCTTAGCCAAGTAAAAAAATTAGTAAAAGTTTACTTAATCCAAGTATTGAATTGAATACCAGCCCAGGCAGGCATAAAAGATAAATCTACCCTTTCAAAAATATAGAGAAACTATGTTGTAACCATTTATTGTTATACATGCATTTCTTGTACTCTTCTGATACCTGTAGCTTCGGCCGGTTGAGGTTTACTCATGACATATTGTCGTGGCCACGTTATTATTTATTACCACTTTTTAGAAATATTGAATTTTAGTCATTTTAAAGGGAAAGTCCACCTTAGAAGTTTCACTGTTTCAATAAAAGGAGATAAATTTTAACAGCATTTTATAAAAGAAATGAGCAAAATCGGTCAAAGAATAAGAAAATTATACTCATTTACATTTTCTAGCAAATTACTCTCGGCTCTGCAAATTGGCAATACTGATGACATCATATGCGAGTAGGTCTCCATTCACTTTGTACATGAAATTTCACATTTTCTCAACTTTCTTGGAAGTTACACATTTTCTTACCCCATAGTCAAAGTATGTTACGTAAAAAGGAATTCTTCTGAACATACATTGACTATGGGGTTAGAAAATGTGTAACTTCCAAGAAAATTGAGAAAATGTGAAATTTCATGTACAAAGTGAATGGAGACCTGCTCGCATATGATGTCATCAGTGCTGCCAATTTGCAGAGCCGAGAGTAGTTTACTAGAAGATGTAAATAAGTGTAATTTTCTTATTCTTTGCCCGATTTTGCTCATTTCTTTTTTGAAATGCTGTTCAAATTTATCTCCTTTTATTGAAACAGTGAAACTTCTAGGGTGGACTTACCCTTTAGTTGTGAGAGCAAATGGGAGAGTTGACTGACGCTTCAATACTGGGAGATTACAATTACCACTAAAAGTACTTTATGCCCTGTAAATGGGATTTGAAAATTTTAGAGTTAATTCCTAATATTTCAACCTAGTTTTGAATTCAGGAGGTCTCAAAGACATCATAGCCTCTCTGACACTGCTCTTTGTTAGATGCATGTCAGCAAAACCCTGTGTGAAGCTTTACCCCTTTCACATGTCTTTGTCACAGGTGAAGTTTGTATCATACGGCTCCCGGAAGGGAGTGCTCCATGGCCGTCTGATCAACGCTCCTTACATGACCAAAGATCATCTGCAGCTCAAGAGGTACCAGGCTCAGACTCTGGGTACGACCTACGTCTATGACTTCCCAGAGATGTTCAGACAGGTATGGTATTAGCAATAATGATACAAGCACTTGTATCGTGCCAGTGGGTATAGTGGCTCTTGGAACCGGGTGACCCCTGTATTGACCCTATGGGAAAATTGAAACTCAGTAGTCAACATGTTAAAACTATTCCAAGGCGCATGAATGAACTAAGAGACAAGAGAAAAATAGAAGAGAAATAAAGTGGAGTAAAGAGTACCGCTACTACAAATTTGTCTTGAAGTAAATTCTACAGTATGCTTTGATAAAGAGGACCGTTTTCAATTTTTACTTAAAAGAATCCAGTGTATTTACCGAATGAATATCAGGAGGTCCATGGTTCCATATGGAGCTACAGCACTGAAAGCATGGTAATGGTAGGTTCACATAAAAACTTAGATAATTCATAATGGAGATTATAATGTTGATGGTACTTGCATTCGTACCAGGAGTAATGTTCAGTTCAGGTACATTTCAAAATATGTTCTGTGGGGTTGTGATTATTGTAAGAAAATAACTCTCTGACTGTTTATTCTAATCAGTACATGTATCTCCATCTCTCTTCCTCTTATCATTCTATATCACTGTCCATTACTCTCTTTTACTCTCTCTGTTTTTCTCTCTCTGTTCATTTGTCTTCCTCTCTTTCCATCTTTTCATCTCTCTCCCCTGCTCCTTCCTTCTTTCTCCCTCTTGTTCTTTCCATGTCTTTCTTTCCCTCCCTCCCTCTCCCTCCCTCTCCCTCCCTCTCCCTCCCTCTCCCTCCCTCTCCCTACCTCTCTTTCCCATCTTCTTTGTATTCCATACTCTCTTTATATGTCTCTCTCACCTCTCTAATTCTCTCTCTCTCTCTCCCTCCCTCTTTCCCTCTCTCTCTTATCTTTCTCATCTCTCCATAGAACCTAGCCATTCTATGGGAGCAGCACAAGAAGGCTCATCCTGATGTTGAGATCCCAGAGGAGCTGGTAAGTTCATTGCTCTGTTCATCCTGAAACACTTTACATGATCTGAAATATAAGCGCGTACAACAATATATTCATTAAGTGCCATATAAAATGTGATTTATCATTAAATATTTATTATATATAATTATGTGACAAAGGGAGTGGGCCGCTCTGGAATTTCTTGGACTGTTCTGCAATACATACAAATTATGCAGTGCACTTATGCGACTAATATTTCAAGTCTAATGCATTTGTAGACACCAGGCTACATGTATGTATCCTTCTATAGCATTCTGTCATCCTAAATTTGAGAATTCATGTATACAAAGGACTGAAAAAATGTACTAATGTTTCATGACTCATTCTTTGAAAGAGAAGTTTGAGTCCTGGAATAGGTGAAAAAAAATTATGAGCTTCTCATTAATATTATGTCATATTAGAAAAAAATATATTCGAAATATCCCTTGAAAAGGAGTGCGTTCACATGGTAATGGCATACTGACATGCAAGTTTATCTTCAATTATTTTTTAAATGTGACTTTATGATGTAAGACTATATTTTGAGTCATTACCAGATTTCAAGATGGCTACCATTTCATTTTTATCTCCTCTTGTTTTCCGCTATTCAGATGACAGGCCATGAGTTGGTGTATGACAGGAACAATGGGCTTCAGCACATGAACAGGGTGCCTGGAGAGAACACGGTAAGTTCCAACCTTTCTCATTCAGCCATCCAGCGACAAACCCCTGCGACTTTTTTCAGTGTTCACATACGGTGTGATAAAACCGCTCCACTTCTAATAATGAACATAAATGAATGGGTCAAAGCTCAAATAAAAGAGAGTTTTGCCTAGAATTGCGCAGGCAACACTTGTGACGTCATATTTTACATTAGCTTTAGAAGACTTTGATTGGTCCACAGTGTATGACCCAAAGGGCTATTATCATAGTCTGATTGGGTTTTGAACCAAATCCAACAAACAGTTCATTTCATAAGAAATTTTAGAGGACTGCAAAACTTGGAAAGAGAGAAATATTGCAATCTTTTGAGGGATTTTGTTGAAGATAGTCAGCAAAAACGTAAACCGTTATGTATATTGCATGTTTGTTACAGATTGGTATGGTTGCCTGGCACTTCACTTTCCTGACCCCTGAGTACCCCGGAGGACGTGATGTTGTTGTCATCGCCAACGACATCACCTTCAAGATTGGATCCTTCGGTGTTGATGAAGACAGCCTCTTCCAGGTGGGTGTTCAAAGAGAGTTTGATGGTTAGGTAGCTCAGTGAAATGTCCTGAAATACATCCATTTGATTAAGATGAATAGCATAATTCTCCAAAACGATTTTGAAAGAATTGTTTGACAGCTCAGTATTGAGCAAGATTAACGATGCGTTTCATTAAATTCTAAATCTTGTGTAGTATCCAAGCCATTGTGTTATGTGTAAATATTTGTGTTTGCAATTTTCGTAGTATGTAGTTCTTAGTATTACCAATTCCACATGGACACCTAAGAATATATGAAGAGTTTGATGTAAGAAACTGATCATTTCCCTTTTTGTAAATTTGAGGTGCAGTTCAAGTTGCTACAATATAAAGAAAATTATAAGAAAATGTATGATGCTTTAGATCATGCTTGCAAACTTTTTCCTTAAAGGTATTGGCTAACTTTGTGAGCAGCCGATTTAAAAAAATTCTCAAACTATGATGAAACATGTATATGAGTACTTGTATTTGTACTAAAAAACCCTGAAACCAACCATAATTTGGAATGAAAAACTGTTAGTAAGACGCAAACCGCGATTTTATTATTTTTCGTCTCAGAGACAAAAAATAAGAGGACCGTTTTGCTCATGTTAAAAAATACCATTATCTGCCTCCCTCTGCGTGATACGCCAATACACACAGTACGGTCCAGTGAGCCATGTGCGCATGCGCACTCCTTACGTCCAGTCTGTGCAATCGACCCTCATATAGTTTTCAGTCATTGGTTCACATTTCTAATATTCAAAAATACTTCCCGAGGATATTATACTTCGAAACTTTCAGACTGGTATTTTTACACTATAACCATTATGTTTATCCCATTTTCAAGTAACACAATGAGAATTTTTTTGAATTATAACAATGTTAACCAATGCCTTTAATATATCATGCATGAGGTATCAAATGCAATGGCGGTGTTATTTAAAATATTCTAAAAATGTAAAAAATTGCCTGTATATCGGTTTTTGCAATCAAATTCCTTCATATGCTCTTGTACCTTTGAATATCGACATTTACAGAAAGCTTCCGACTTGGCCGTTGAGAAGGGGATTCCCCGCATCTACATCTCAGCCAACAGTGGAGCTAGGATTGGACTGGCAGATGAGGTCAAGTACCTCTTCAATGTGGCCTGGGAAGATCCTAAGGAACCTGAGAAGGTAGGATACTGTGAGATGGAGGGTATTTCATAAAGCTGTTCGTAAAGTTACGCATGAATTTACAAATGACTTGAATATGAAGTGCCAAATAGGATGCCCAAAGTTTTTCCTGATGTTTTAACAAAGTGTGGCCGCATTTCCCATAATCTCAATTAAATTGTGGCAAAAAATATACTTTGCAATAAAAAAAGTTTGTAAACAATAGTAATGTTAATCTCCGTTTGCACATTTCACCTTTTAATAGCTGATGCGATGTGTAATGATTGAGAATCCCGTTTGGCTTGCCATATTCAAGTTGTTCGTAAAGTCATTCGTAACTTTAGCAACAGCTTTATGAAACACCCCCCAGGGAAGGTGAAGGGGTAATGAGGGAGAAAGAAGAGAAAGGAGAAGATTACTAATATCAATGAAGTCACACGTGCAAAATGATTTTCCTTCTAATTATCATGAGTGACAGTACCCTTGAACTCAAACTGATGGGGTGAACAAGAATCAGTATTATTAACAGAAAAGATGATGAGGAAGAGGAGAAGGAGGAGGAGTAGGAAGAATAGGAAGTAAAGGTTGAGGAATGAAAGGAGGAGGGATAGGAAATGAGAGGGGTGAAGGAAAGGGGGTAAGAAGAGTAGGAAGGAGGATAAATAATTATAGGAGAAGGGTAGTTCACAGTGCCCCCTTATGAGTCAAGCAAAGGATTTCCCTGCTCCACTGTAATGTATTTCTCATTATAAGCATTAGGATTTTTCAAGTGTTACACTACAAAATGAATCTACACAGGGTGTCTAAATTGTCTAATCAAGCGCACATTTGGTAATTTTGCATCCCTTTCATGTTGAGCAAAGCAATCCTTCCGCTAATTTTGTGTATATTTTTGTGCCAGTCGGTACATGTGGCAAAGCCCCAAACGTGCTGTACAGCTATTAAAGAAAGCAATCAAAGCGTTACTCTTACGGTGCCAAGGGGTTTTGCTTGTTCCAAGATTCTACCAAATCCTGAACAATGCTTACTTTTAAAACGTCTGCAAATCTTCAATAGTAACTCCTATACAAATGTGTTGTACACAAAAGTTGTAGAAAATCTATTACCCTTTCAAATGAAACCAAGTATTCCTATTAATTCAGTGTCATCCATGAAAATTATTGTGAAACAGCACCGAGCTTCCCTCTTGGCCTTTACGTTTTGGTTTCTCATTTGTTTGCTATTGTTTTATGCTAAAGTGACAATGGGTCCTTTCCAAAATCTGCAGTTTTCTTTTTAAAATCCTATGGTAGCATATAGTGGCTGATAGATATTTTAAATTCAACATTCATCCTCTAAACTTTGACATATTTTCATCACCATGTACTTCTTTTTAAGTGGAGTAATGGTCCATTAAACATGCAAAGTCTCTTTATCACATATACGTGACATCGGCACAGATGTTAATAGACAGCCTACATATTACTTTCTCTGCTGTCATCAGCTTTAGTGATCTCATGCAACTATTCTCATTGTCCTGACAGGGATTCAAGTACCTGTACCTCACACCAAGCGACTTCAAGAAGTTGACTCCCCTGAACTCCATCAGAGCGGATCACATTGAGGAAGATGGTGAATCACGCTACAAGATCACGGACATCATAGGTAGGCCATGAAACATTATTATAATAATTTGTGGGGGGGGGGGGGGGGGGTTACCCATGGTAGCCAGATCAGTATTACTACTGCTCTTGTTTTGGGCCATGCAGTAATTATTACCCCAGCAATGCTAGGTATATGTGGGCAAAACTGATACAACCACCAAGCAAGGGTCGAACCCATATAGACCTCTCATATGAAAGGCAAAAGCCTTCTCCAGTATACCACATTGCCTCACCATATGGACATAATTGATAAATTTAAAGTGATACCAGACAGTTGTATGTCTCAAGCTCAGGCAGCAAAAGCTTAGGTAGTCAAGTATCCACACTAATGGAATTCTCAACATGATCCGAAACTAAACAAGAAACCTAACCGAAATCCTAAATCTTACTTGATTTTAAAGCATTTTAAACAAAAACTTCAGAGTATTGTATTTTTTTAAATGAACCAACTTTGATTTTTTATTGCTTTTTATGGTTACCAGGCAAGGATGAAGGACTAGGTGTAGAGAACCTTAGAGGGAGTGGAATGATCGCAGGAGGAACTTCCAGAGCCTATGAACAAATCATCACCCTCAACATGGTGAGTTTAAGAGGCAAATAATAACGATTATGATGATGACGGTGGTGATGATGGTGATGATGGTGATGATTATAATAATGACAAGGATTCAGCTTCACCTGTTAAATACATGTAATTGTTTGAACTGTCCGAGAGGTGGTGTGGTCTGTAGAGGTGTGACAGACATGGTCTAGTAGATACGTCGCAGGACTGTGGATCTTGTGGACCGAGTTCGAGTTCTGCCACAGCACCAAGGTCCTTTGGCACATTATGAATCTACATTTGCCACTCACCGGAAGGAAGGAATTCCTTGAAGGCTGTGTGCACCCCTGGAGTACAGCACCTTCTCTGATGGATACACGTATGTGCGTTGTATAAATATCCAGTATTATTGACTGTTCTCTTACCAGGTGACCTGCAGAGCCATCGGCATCGGTTCCTACGTGGTGCGTCTGGGCCAACGCATTGTCCAGAACGAGAACTCCCACATCATCCTGACCGGTGCAGCGGCACTGAACAAGGTGCTCGGTCAGGAGGTCTACACCTCTAACAGTCAGCTTGGGGGTATTCAGATCATGCACAATAACGGCGTCACTCATGCAGTATCAAGGGACGACTTTGAAGGGGTTGGCACGCTGCTTAAGTGGCTCTCGTACATGCCAAAGGTGAGTGCAATTTGGTATTCCTGCAAAAGATGAAAGAGTTAGTGGTAAATGAGATTGACTCACTGAATCTTCAGTTTGTTAAGCTGTTGGAATAAAAGGCCATTCAATTTGCAATCATTTTGTGTAGGTTTCAGTACAGATGTTGAGACATGGGATGAATAGGGACAAAAACTTAAAAGATACTAATCATGCGTGGTGTATTTGAACTTTTAATAATTGTTGAATGTTTTTCTTCCTGAGTGAGAAATGGACAACTATATGTTGAGTTTATTAGGCACATGAGTCATTTATTAATGAAATAAGGGTTAGTCAAGTTTCATTCTTGAAGGGTCATACCTCATGATCACCCAAAACACTTGTGGCATAGAACAGTTGAAGTCATAAACTACCTGTATGATGTTATTCATACTTCTTAAAGCAACAGTGAACTGACCCTTATTATGATGTATTTACAACAGCACCAGCTTACAGCTACTCAAAACCAGAGACTCTTAGAAACATTATATCCTTTGTGGCTTCTCGTAAATTTCCTTAGTATGAATACAAATACATTTTAACAGATGTTACTCAAAAAAATAAAGCTCTCATTGATCAGAATAGAGCATGCTGGGAGCAAAAAGGGGACAAAATCAGTAGTTTAGGACTGAGAGGGTGCTATTTCAAAATTCCATACAAGGGTGCCATTTCACTCTGGCTTTAACGTACTGAATACTAAGCTCAAGATGACTTTGGCTAGGGCGTATGGGAAATGTGTGTTGTAACAAAATTAAATCTTAATCAACAGGTTAACTGCAAGCTAAGGGCACAAGCAGAGCTGCCCGTTAGTAGGATTTTTAAGGGGAATATGACACTGAATAGGATTTTTCCCATTGAAATAGGACTTTTGAAACTTGTAAGAATGATTCTTTAATATGCATATTTTAAGGGGGGGGGGTTTGTATATTTTCTCAACATTGAAATTTACCCCACTGCTCAATATGTTCATCCTATGTATTTTGTACTGTAGATCATTTTAATTGAAGAAATACAATGTAGAAGATAGAGGATATAAATAATTAAGTAAGCCCTGTATATTACTAATGTTGCATTTCAGTTAAAATATGCAGAGTGGCATGGGAATTATTCTGTTGGATGTTTCAAAATTTGAAACAAAAAATAGGATTTTGGGCTTGAAAATAGGATAAAAAGAAATAAAGAATAGGATTTTTTTCCCAATTTGGGTTGGCAGCTCTGCATAAGTAGTACTAAATACTCAGGGACTTGGATTGGATTGGAATAGATTCAGATACTCTTTGAAAATTCCCCAATGAGGGCCCCATTGCTTAAAACTTACCATTGATGGTAACTTTGCCACCAATGGTAACTTCCATGGAAACCTTGAATTTGATTGCCTGTTCAGCAATGTTACCGTGGTAGTTACCATTGATGGCAGAGTTACCATTAATGGTAAGTTTTATGCAACGGGACCCTGAGCCCTGTTTCACAAAACTTGTTATCAGCAACAACTGCCACATTTCTATGACAAATTTGCTCTCAGCCAATCAGATGCATCAGATTTCAGTAGCTTATAACAGTTATTGCAACTTGTCATTGATGGTAAGGTTTATGCAACGGGACCTTGGATTTACTATTTGTGTTTTATGCCCTAGACCCGAGACAGCCTTGTACCCATCATACCCAGTGTGGATCCCATTGATAGAGAGATTGATTTCATCCCAACCAAGGCACCTTATGACCCTCGGCACATGCTTGCTGGTAGACCTAACCCAGGTAGGTGTAGAGTTGACTGAATTTCTGCCTAAAGATTGGTCAAGGGCAGACAGTATATTCACATTATGTTCGATAGAAATAGATGTGATGATGATGATGATGATGATGATGATGATGATAATGATGATGGTGATAATGATGGTTGTTATGGGGATGATTGTAAGCGTTTTGGGCCGTATGGAAAAAGCGCGTTATTAGTAATAAGTAATAATAATAAAGATGATAATAATAATGATATTGATGATTGTTAGGGGGACAGTTGTAAGCTCTTTGGGCCGTATGGGAAAAGCAAGTATCACTAAGTAATAATGATGATGATGAGGATGGTGACAGTGATGATGGTGATAATGATGATGATGATGATGATGATGATGATGATAGTGATGGGGATAATGATGATAACAGTGGTAATAATGGTACTAATGATGACTATTGTAAAAATGATGATAATGATGGAGATAATGATGACAATGATGGCAATGATGTTGATGATGATTTTATTGATGATGGTGATAATGATGATGATGATTATAATGATGGTGATGATGTTGGTGATGGTGGTGGTGATGATACTGGGGAATTTTTATGCTGATGTTAATATGAAGAAATATATTTGGTTTGATAAAGTTTACGATGATAGAGAGGATGATGATGAAACAGTGGTTGAGCTCATCAGTTTGGTTGTTTCCGTATGACCATTCATGTAGAGGCATGATATTTTAGAACATTTTCCTGATAGGTAGATGCAAATGCTGTCACTTCTACATTCACTAGCCTGTAAATGCCAAAGTATGATTCTGCACTTTGTTGTTTCAGATAAGAGCAGTGAGTGGCAGTCAGGATTCTTTGATAAGGACACTTTCTCAGAGATCATGGAGCCATGGGCGCAAACTGTAGTAGCAGGTCGAGCCAAGTAAGTCATTAACCCTTTGTTTGTCAGGAGTGCATATAGGCACAATAATACATAACAATAGAAATAAGGCTATCCACTATTACAAAAGATATGCGTAATAAGTAACAAGCAATTATTAAATCATTCCATCTGGACTTGCAATTGTTGCCAATCGGCGCAGATGCACTATCAGTGTTATTGTTCTGAGTCAGATGTTGAGGAATTCTCCAGATTATGGCACTGCACATCCAGGAGAGGTTATGTCGCAGTCCCCCTCCCTTATAAAGAATAGTTCTCAGCATTGACATAGACAGCTTGCTGGACCCCCCTCTCAAACCAACGAGGCTCTTTGTCTAAACCAAAGCTCCCCACAGTGATCTGCACAGGGTCGCCAATGCTACGTATAGTAGCACGCTCCTGCATGCATATTAAATACCCCTGGAATAAACTTGGCAAAGGGGAGATGTGTTGATGGCACAGTAAGGCTTAAAATCATGTTTGGGTGTGTTCAGGTGGGAGTAGACAGGAGGATCTGTTGTTATGTTATGTTTCTGCCATCATTTCATGTCTTTATTCACTCTGCTTTTCTTGTTTCTTTTGTTAAGATTGGGAGGCATTCCAGTTGGGGTGGTTGCCGTTGAGACCAGGTCGGTGAACATCGAGATTCCAGCTGACCCAGGCAATCCAAACTCTGAGGCAAAGGTGAGTTAAGCTTAATTCATCTCTCTCTCTCTCTCTCTCTCTCTCTCTCTCTTATGCTGGGTTTTTTCTTACTCATTTCCTCTACAGAAAATATTCAGCTATACACACATCTTAGATATATCATCAGAGGGTGTTTCACTTCACAAAGCTGTGCTCAAAATTACACATGACTTTAGAGTCAGAAGGTTGTTAAGTCATATCCTTTAACATCTTTTTTGTGAGGGCCCCTCATTGCAGGAGATCTTTTCTTTCATTGACAACCAATAAACTATGATATAATATGTAAATTTGTAAAGCGCAGAAATTCTGTACATTTAGTCTTCTGCCCTGCAAGAGCTCCTGTTATGCTTAAAGGCATTGGCTAACTTTGTGAGCAGCTGATTTAAAAAATTCTCAAACTAAGATGAAACATGTGTATGAGTACTTGTATTTATACTCAAAAACCCTGAAACCAACCATAATTTGGAAGGAAAAGCTGTAAGTTAGACGCAAACCGCGATTTTATTAGCTTTCGTCTCGAGAGACACTGAACTAAGAGGACCGTTTGCGCGAATTCGAAAATACCGTTACTTGCCTTCCGCCGCGTGATACGTCAATACACACAGTGCGGTCCGTTGAGTCATGTGCGCATGCGCACTCCTTACGTTGGGTCTATGCAACCGACCCTCGTATATTTTTCAAACATTGGTTCACATTTCTAATATTTAAAAATACTTCCCGTGGATATTATGCTCTCAAACTTTCACACTGGTATTTTTACACTATAACCATAATGTTTATCCCATTTTTAAGTAACAAAATGAGATTTTTTAAAAATCATAACAATGTTAGCCAATGCCTTTAAACAGTAGCCAACAGTTAAATAAAGAGATGTGTTTTAAGTTGAATTAATTTAGATATGTATCTACAGTTGGAAAGTTTGTCAATTTTTATCAGTGTGAAGCAAAATGAAGAGATGCTCATGAGTTAATACTTCACAGAGTTTTCAGTTTGCACTTGATGAATTACCAGGATGAAAATTCTTCACTTTCAAATTTCTTCATACTTTCTTTGATCTTCATCTTTCATTTTTACCTTAAAGGCAACAAAATGTTAGGGTTAACCTCTTTTTGAACATTTTTAAAGCAAAATTTGATATTATTTATTTCCTGTTGCCTTCATATTTAATAGTCCATTTCTCAAGCTGGAATGGTGTGGTATCCTGACTCAGCCTTCAAGACTGCACAAGCCATCAAGGACTTCAACCGAGAAGGATTACCACTCATAGTCTTTGCCAACTGGAGGGGTTTCTCAGGAGGAATGAAGGGTAGGTTTTCAGAATTTTATTTGAATTTTACCTAAATTTTGCTGTGCACAAAATATCACATATTCTTTCTTTTCTTGAAGAATATTTGTTTTCATTGTCCATATTCCACATATTTTGTGCAGAAAATGTACATTATATATCTTGAGTTTGGCTTAAGAAAATGCGCAACTCTAAAGCAAAGTAAAAATGTTTAATTATGTGTGTACAAGACATGTTGAGAGTCCCCCACAAAAGGATGTCATCAATAGCTATGATAGTGTCAAAAATTGTCATAAAGAAAATTTCTTATTCTGTGTTGAATTTCATTCCCTTTTTTTGCTGATCTGTCTCATTTCGTCATACTTTCGCTTAAAAACTACTTGACTTGAGGGTTTTGGTTCCCTTCATGAACTTTAGGTACCATTAATTATACAAAACATTGTCATATAAGACAGGTGCAATGAGATGTACTATACAATGCATAAGGAATAAGTCAAGTATTGTAGCTGTAACACTTTTCCAGGAGGTTGTGTGTGAGTTAAGTAGGTATCGCTCATAATTATTGATTTACTTTGATGCATTCTTTATCTCATTTCATCATTTATTAGATATGTACGAGCAGGTGCTGAAGTATGGCTCGTACATTGTGGATGGTCTGTGTGAGTACAAGCAGCCCGTCATGGTCTACATCCCACCGTTTGCTGAGCTGAGAGGAGGGTCATGGGTCGTGATTGATCCATCTATCAACCCGAAATACATGGAGATGTATGCCGATCAGGATAGCAGGTTCGTTGAGCAGTTATCAGCTAGTCCTATAACTTGTTGCATCAGCACAAACCCGCCCTTAAATTCATTGTAGGCAGAAAAGCCCATACCAAATGTGACACATTTTAAACCTCTTCCCTCTACTAGTCACAATCCAATTGTGACACTCAGTTGTTTTAGAGGTAATGATACCTTCTGAATATTTTTTTAAGAAATAATTGTTTTAATACAGATTTTCTTTTTTCTGTGGTGGCCCTGAAGTACGCTCATCAACAGGTCATGTCCGCCATGAATTCGCGGCCAAGTCGTGAAATTTGCGATTTTGGTCGCAAAGTTTGCATCCAGTGGTTGCGAATTTCACGACTTGGCTGCGAAATTCACGGCACACATGACCTGTTGTTGAGCGTACTTCAGGGCCACATATTTTTCTTTGATTTACAAGAGAATGCCTTTCACATCGTGTAAGGGCATTTCTGCGCTGATGCGACAAAGTTGCATTATTTGTACATTGGGTATACCTCATGATTTATTTGTGCACATTGTGAGTGATGAGAGCAATGGCAGTCATGATAATGAGGTGGCAGAAGAAGAGGAAAAAAGTGATGATCGAAAATTGATCGGAACTCTTTATAAATGTTTCCACTGTAATTATGATGAGGATAAACTAATTATACATCCATTCACACCTGCGAGTAGAAGATTGTTGTAATGTAAAATTTATTCTTCATCCATTTTGCTCTGTACAGAGGAGGAGTACTGGAACCCGAAGGCACTGTGGAGATCAAGTTCCGCAAGAAAGACCAGGTGAAGGTGATGAGGCGCATTGATCCTGTCTGTTCCTCCATCATGGAGAAACTAGCAAGTCCCATGCTCAGTAAAGATGAAAAGACTGGTAGGTAGCACTGCATCTCTCTATCTCTCTTTTGATAGATTGCTCAGTACAGCTCTTGAGCTCTGTCCCTTTTTATCTTTCATTATTTATATTGGCTCTGTGTTCTACATTTTTCTTATTTTTTAACCCTGAAGTTTGCGGATGCCCATTTATTTTTACCTTTTTCCCTTTTTTTTATCTTTTCTGTGCTGCTAGACCAAAAACCTGTGCACATGTTTAGCAATGGACCTTTTGACATCCAGAAACTCGCATGTTTTCGGACTGCTCGTTAAATTGGCACTTTTCTGTTACAATACAACATCGTCAGTTTTCATCCTCTGTTCACTCCTCTTTCTCTATTCGCGTATGTCATTCACTCATTCTCTCTCTCTCTCTCTCTCTCCCTCTCTCTCTTTCTAGCTCTCACAAAGCAGTTGACAGAGCGCGAGGATGTGTTGCTCCCCATCTATCACACCGTCGCTGTGACCTTTGCTGACCTCCATGACAGGGCAGGTCGCATGCAAGAGAAAGGGGTGATCTCGGTAAGTTGTCACTGTCTCGCCTCTCTTTGAATGATACTTTTTTTTTTATTCATAAAACTGCAATTCTGCTACCTACAGTATCTGCAAGCCAGAGTTTCCAGCTAATCCTGGAAATTAGGGAAATCTTGAAAATTGGTTTACTTTATTTCCAGTTAGGGAAAAGTCAAGGAATTCACGAAAATCACTGAAATCAGTGAAAAATGTGGGAATTTCATTTCCCTCTGAAGATGGTATTCAGTCCCTAGTTTGTCTTACGTCCATCGTATAATTGGTGGTTCTTTATCACTTGAAATGCTGGGGAATAGCCCACAATTAAATCCCAGTCCTTCAGAAAAAATCTTGATATTTCAGAAAAAATCTTCAACCCATTTGTGATAGAGGGTCCATATCATGTTGTTTGGCCCAGTAACTTTTGATGCAGAGCCTTCAAAACCATATCGTACACATGAGCAGAAAGAGCAAATGATTCTACACATACTGTGACCATTTTTATTGCGTCAGTATTTGTTGTTTGATGCCGAAAATGTTTAAAAGAAAATAAGCACCGAAATCCTTAAATTGGCCATGCGATAAAACGTCCAAGATCACTTTTTTTCCCTTGCTAATTGGCAACTGTTTAATTTCTCAGTGTATTTCTGTCAGTTTGTATTTATTTTGGATACATGATTTTTGATAAGAAAAATGCTGCAATAAAAAGAAAAATACTGGTGTTGCCAATTTGAAGAAGAAAAGCTAATCCAATAAGGTTTCAAATAATTCCTGTCATGGATAATTAAAGAGATCTTCTTACCAGGTTCTACTAATGCTGCTATGTTTTGTTTTTTGTTGTTTTTTTTTTTTCATTTGTGGATATTTTAAAATCAATTTGATAGAACAGAGGAATGAATTTCTTCAATCTTTTTCATGTATTTCTTCAATCTTTTTCATGTATTTCTTCAATCTTTTTCATGTATTTCTTCAATCTTTTTCATGTATTTCTTCAGGAAATTCTGAAGTGGAAGACATCTCGAACATTCTTCTACTGGAGGTTGCGTCGTCTTATCCTAGAGCACGCCATAACTAAGAGGATCTCCACCAGTAACCCTAAGCTCTCTCATGGTGAGATCCAGTCCATGCTCAGGAGATGGTTCGTGGAAGACCAGGGCACCGTTAACGTGAGTAAATTGTTGGAGAAGTACGTCAAGATGAACCTGTTGAGTGCTGACCCTGAGATAACTTGGACTGAAGTCTATAGAAAATGTGTTTTATACTAAATTCAAGTTGTACTAAACAGGTTAACCAAATCCAACAAACCTATCACCATACTGTATGTATCAATTAGTAGCATACTGTACAAGCTGAAATTTTCACAGTGGTTTAATTTTCGCTAATTTTGTGATGACGTCCTCACCAAAATTTCCACTCAATAAAATGCCTATATACTTGTCAAGAAATATCTTTCAAAAGGTGAAAATAATAAATCGCTAATATGTCAAACTTGTCTCAAATCGCTAAAATATCTGTACACTAAAATATTAGCTTATACAGTATCCCAAAGAATTTTGAAGAAATATGTATACAGTGGTTACTGAACAAGCCACCCCCCTCCCCCCCCCAAAAAAAAGAAAACAAAAACAAAGTAAAACAAAACAATTTAAAAACAAAAACAAAAAGAATCATTGCTTTCATTGAAATGCATGTATAGATATATATACCTTGAGTATTGTCGCTTGTATACATACATGTAATTAGAAGATTTCAGGGTATACCGCTTTCAGCAAGTTTTCGCTATTGGCTAACCACAATTATGAAATACAGTTGATATCAATTCACAATTATTTTTGGGGCATGTTTTTCTCACATTGAAGTTAATCTGGATTTCTATTTGATTCTATTTGAAATTAATCTTGTGACTGATCTTGTTGTATGTGAAGGTGATGTGGTCTAGTGGATATGTCTCCGGACCGTGAACCACAAGGTTCAGGGTTTAAATGCCTGCCACAGCACTAAAATCCTTTGGCAAGACATGAATCTGCATTTGCCACTCTCGACCCAGGTATAGTGAGTGGGTACCTGGTAGGATTTATTCCATGAATGCTCTGAGCACTACTGTAGTTGTGCTAAAGCTTGGGTAATAATATGATTGCAGGGTCGTCTGGGAGAACAGTACATACACATACAGTCCGACCTCGCTTATCTGGCCTTCATTTATCTGGCCTTCATTTATCTGGACTCCTCCTTTAACCGGCCGCGTCTCCCGGCCAGCTTCCCTCTTTTATTCTTCATCAGATTCACTTAAAAGCCTGGGACACAGAAACATTGTGGGCAATTTTCCTTTTTATTTTATTTCATTCTCATCTTGTACAAACAGAAAGATATTATTGATCATTTACAACCATCCACATCACCAAGGAAATAGATATTTTACAGCGAATAGACCACTCTACCCTATAAATTTCCATAGAAAAGGTGTCCGACTCATTACTCTCATATCTGGCCATTTCATTCATACGTATTCATACGTCCCGATGCGGCCGGATAAGCGAGGTCGGACTGTAGTACTGACAAGGTTATCCTGGGTAAACAAGACATGTTATTGTTATTATGATGATTATTATTGATTTTATTATCATTTTCAGTCTTATCTTTGGGAGGATAACAAGGCAGTGACAAACTGGCTAGCGGACCAGGAGAAGAAAGAGAAGGAGACCAAGACTTCTTTCCTTGTGGAAAACATCAAGTCTGTGAAGAGAGACAGCATCATGCAACAAGTCAAAGAGTAAGTAAGAGGATGTCAGTGTCTTGACGATGATGTTGGAAGTATGGTGATGGTGGTTTTGATTGTGGTTTGATGGTTGTAGTGGTAATGGTTGTGATAAGGAGGAGGAGGAGAAAGAAAAAGACCCCCTTCATAGTGGAAAAATCAAGGCTGAGAGGAATGACAGCATCATGCAACAAGATAAAGAGAAACCAAGAGCATTTTTAGTGTGTTGCTGAGGATGTTGATGGTGATGTTGAAAGTGAAGTGACAGAGACTCAACTCTCCCGTTTTTGGCGGGAGATCTCCCGCTTTGCGTCCATTTTCACAAAATCTCCTGTTCTCCCGCTTGGATTTGAATTTCTCTGTATTTTTCATTTTTTCTCCTGCCCAACCGTCTTTTTGACAAAACAGCATCTGAATCGTTGGATTTTGCCTCATTTAGTGTTGTCATATGTTAAAAACTAAGCCAGGGAGCTTCTATAACCCATGAAAAGCAGCCTCCGGCAGCAAGGAATTTCGTTCTTTGCGCTGGTAATGTGCACTATGCGCACATGAATCAGAGTCTCCCGTTTGCTCGGGGATCTCGGCAGGAGAATCTCCTGCTTGGGTTGGAGTCTCTGAAGTGATAATGGTATTGACAGTCATGATGGTTTTGGTGGTAATAGTGGTGGGGAGGAGGAGGAGGAGGAGGAGGATGTTACTGATGATGATGATGACGCCGATGATAATGATAATGATAATGATGAGGATGTTGACCTTGTCAATGATGATGATGGTTTTGAAGATGATGATGATGTCGATGATGATGAGGACAACAATGTTGATGATGTTGGTGATGGTGATGATGTTGATATTGTGGTGTTGAAGATGATGTTGATGCTGATGATGATGATGATGATGATGATTAAGATATGGAGGATGGTGATCATAGTATTGCTGGAGATGATAATTGTGTTGTCACCAATCAAAATGATTATTGTGATGGTGATAACAAACATAAAACCACAACAATTTTAACAGATCATCGACACCACATCTGTCAACATCAGCAGCAACAGCCTCATCATCATCATCATTACTGCCATCAGCAGCAGCAGCAGAAGCAATAGCATCATCATCATTACCAATCGTCATCATCAAGATACATATATCACCTTCACATTTATCCTCATCATCGCTGTTGCCAACAACATCATCAGTCTTAACCATTACCACCAATATTTTTTGCAACACCCAGTACCATTCTAGGTGTTATGCTGTCAGCAATATATAAACTAGACCTTAATGTTTCCTCTCCTTTTTATCTTGTCTTTCACAGGCTGATTCAAGCGAACCCAGATGTCGCCCTAGATTCCATCATCCACATCTCGCAGCAGATGACATCCAGTCAACGTACAGAGGCAGCCAGAATCCTATCTTCAATTGAACACAAAGCCAACTGAGATGATGCTGTCACTGGATGTTGCTTGAAGCGCGTAACCATGACAATACAAGAGAACTATGGCATCATCATACAAGCAGTGGATCTTGTTATTTTGAGTCCCGTCCCACTGGAACATTGCCCTTCCATCTTAGATTTTACTTCAAATTCTCTGGAAACAATTTGCTCAGGGGTCAACGGCCAAGGCTAATCGAATTCTTAGCTTCTACCTTGGACCAAATACTACCTAACATTAAATGTAGTCGTACTGTCATAAAGGTATGTACAGTTTTGATAGGCCCTCAAAAACTATTCAACAGATTTCCTTGCTTTCAGCTTGCTTGTAGCAAGTTGCTCCTCAAGTTGAATATCAAATAAAAGGCGAAGATAGTTTTTTTTACCTCAAGTCAGCGACATAAAGTCACACAGGCCTGCACACGTGTAAAACTGATGAGAGATCTGTTCATGCAGCAAGTGTACAAAGCGCTGTGGGGAGCAGTCAAGGTGCAGAGGTCCTTGCGTTGGGCAAAGTGTAACCATTACATTGCATTCATTTCAGATATTTACACCGAGATGTACTGGAAATCATAAATAGACAAGGCGCACAATGTGAGACTAAATTAGTTTTCTTTTTTCAACCAAAACTGTACATGACCTTTAAAACCCATTTGCAAACTCTAAACCTGAATATCTGACAAGTAAAACCCAGAGCGATTGTCACAGAAGGAAATATATGGGAGCATCCGTGTCTTCAATGTGCAATTCAAATTAATTGGCGTTGGTGAGATGTATATGACTGTACATTCACATGATCGCATACTTTTGTACAGTGCAACTTATCCCTGGCGTGTACCGGTATGTACTATGTTTTGAATATTCTTTAGTATTACATCTTCTCCTCAGTGCATTTATTAAAGTGATTACACAATGGTAAAAAAATTTTTGATATATGATTGAGAATAGAATTCTAAGAAGAATAACATTGAAAATTTGATTATTTTCAATCGAAATCTCTGCATTTTGGATAATTTTCTCATAAAAAGTCAAGAGTTGACCAAAAAATTTGAGTATGAGGTATGACGTAAAAGTGGATACCCAGCTTCGCGCATTGCAGTTGTGCTGCGCGCTAGACTGTACAATTTGTATTATACCTTGCACGCATTTTGCTAGAATTGCGCGACAAGGTACCCACTTTGACGTCATTTTGACGTCAAAGTGATAACCCAGTTGAAACTGGGTCACAGCTGAGGGGTCAAAAATATCCTGAAATCTTACCACATTTGGGGATTTCCTTGGCAACATGACTTTTTTTTAAACTTTAGGCAGATAATTTTCTGCTAATAAAAGCATGTTCTTTTAAATGAGCTAACATTGTTTAAGCATTGGGTACCCCCTTTAAACATATTCAGGAATCAAAGCTAATGCAAAGGAGTAAATTGGTATAGTATGTCTGCAGTGATTTTAGTTCCCTGAATTTAGCAAAGTACTGCGACAGTAGTATGAAATTAATTTCTGTGTACTTTTTTCTATCTTTTTGGCATGTGTTTCATTGATATGTTACTTTACCAAACACACAAGTGACAAACTGCAAGTAATTGTTATATTCAATTAAGATTATATTTTTTCATAGTGATTAGATCTCTTCTTCTTCTTCTTCTTCTTCTTCTTCTTCTTCTTCTTCTTCTTCTTCTTCTTCTTCTTCTTCTTCTTCTTCTTCTTTTTCTTCTTCTTCATCTCCTCCTTCTCCTTCTTCTTCTTCTTCTTCTTCTTCTTCTTCTTCTCCTTCTGACAGTGCGAGATATGTCCTAATTCATGTAGTAAAGGCATGAAATTTATTATGCAATGTGTTTACACTTTTGTCTGATTTTGCATATACACTGTATTATTTTCACTTTTTCTTCAGTTTAAGTGTTGAAAATGAGGACAGTACTGATTTAGATGTGAACCTCAGGGACATTGTACTGTTTGTAATTTTCCCATACATATTCCTGCACATGGAGGTGTCTGTGTATTCATGTACCTGTAAGCATTATGCAGTATTATAGAATCTCTCTAAGGTGTTTGGTCATATGGTATGCATTAAGTTTAGCTGTTATTTTGTATGTACATGTACATCTGCATATATCAGCTCAAGCAGTGCAGTATCCATGCCGTTTTCACAGGATGCACATTTGAATGCTGATGAAATGCTTGTATTACAGCTTTTCCAAAGGATGACCAAGAGATATTTTTGAATGACTCCTAAATTTGTGTATTGTTTAGATAATGACATCTCTTTTTTTCATGAGTTGCAACACTGTACAACTCATATCAGTTGGCTCCTAAAAATATGACAGTTTTGTCCAATACCGGGAAAAATTTGAAAAATTTTAACGTTAGTAGAAATTCTTTCTTTGATATGTACGGTAAAAGTAACAAATCAAATATAGATCTTCTACCCACCATGGGTTGTACCGGTATTTTCGACATACATGTACAGTGTACATTTACATTTACATGTATGTGGATTTTTTATGTTTTTTGTCATTCTTATGGGGGGTTTTTTTGTATGTGTGTGTGAGCTTTTATTTTAGAGTCTTCTAATGTAAATGTGTTTTGTAGGGCTAATTTCTTTCTGTTTTCAAATCCTTTTTTAATACTTGTATGTAGCGATATGATGCGTGTAGCAAATTTAGGCAGAGCAATGGACGTGACATGCAAAGGAGATTAAAACTATGAAGGCATTCAGTGATCGTATCATAATATGGTATGAAATGATTTGCAATGCATGAATTTGGTTGATTATATTTTCACAAATATGCAGTGATTGATGAAGACTTTCACAGATGCAGCTCAAGAAAGAGAATCAAGCCTTACAATATACATTTGTTGTGACAATGACATTTAATGACATGTACTTTTCTTTTTTAATTACTCTTCTTTTTCAAATATAATGGAAAGATATTATACTAATTTATGGTATACATGCAGTGATTTGGGTCAAACCCACATTATAGACAGAGCATTACTCTTTCCTTAAAATTTGTTGTGTTTTAAATTATTTTAATGTACAATTTAATTGCAAGACATGGAACATGTAAGGCGCAGCTCACACGAGGCATAATGTACCGACATTAGGACCATAAGAGTGACTTTTGTGGCCTTTTATCTGTCGTGATAGAATGATCTCACTGGAATGGTGATTGCCAAGTGAAATGTGCATATAATGTTTTTCTGTGACGGGTGCATTCGTAAATTGCCTTCACAGACTCAGTTAGCTTTAACGCATAGTCTACTGGAACTAGATGGTCCCCTGTATTAAGCCTATGGGAATAAAAAAATTCAGTAGTCATTGGGTTAATGGCTAATGACACAATTGAAATGATGCCTCGTGTAAGTGGGCCTGATACAAACATGCAAGTAGATGAAGATGGACTAGTGTATTGACATATGCAGTTTTGGAATCTGAATGTATTTCCCGTTATGACGTGCAATTTTATTATATACATATATATTTAGTCTTATGAGAGAGTCGGTGGAGAAAGTGTATTTTGTGCATTTTTGAGGGTTGAAACTGATTATTCATCTGCAGGAGAAGGAATAGAATACGTTATATTTTCTTTGTAACATAGATATATGTTTAGGGATAATTTTTTGAGTGTGGCACATGTAGGGTTATGTCCTGGGTTTGTTTGGGTTCATTGTTTGAAGGGAAGCTTGTAATCGTTGAGTTACTAAAGATTTTGAATAATTGTACACGTTTCAAAATGAATTATAGAGATGTACCTAATATTGACCAAATATATACATGATATTCACATGTGGAAGGAAAAGGAATGTAATTTTTAAAGTATTATGTGATCAGAGAGGATATACATCATTGCAATGGAAACAGATAATATACATGTACATTGTCCCTATGTGAAATTGATTTTGGATATGTATTTTGATTGGTGGATGAGTTTTTATATTAACCCATTCGTGACAGGAATTATTTAAAGCCTAATTTGATCAGCTTTTATTCTTCAAATTGGCAACACCAACATTTTTATTTCATTGCTTCATTTTTCTTATAAATCGTCGTGTATCTGCAATGAATGTAAATTGACAGAAATTATGATGAGAAGTAAAAAAATTGCCAATTTGCAGGGAAAATGGTGATTTTTTAAACTTTCTATCACATTGCCAATTTAAGGATTTTAATGCTTATTTTCCTTTAAAAAATTTTCAGCATCAAACAACGAATATTGACGCAACCAAAATGGGCACAGTCTGTGTAGAATTTTTTACTCATTCTACTCATGTATTTGGTATGATTTTTAGGGCTTTGCATCAAAAGATATAAGGCCAAACCACAAAATGTGGACCCTCTGTCACGAATGGGTTCACAACATCGTTTAGATGTACATTGTGGTATCCTTTCACATAATGCCTTTTGCTTAGTGCACATGTTCCGTAATAAAGGAGACTTGGACATTTATGGACCTGTTCTGAAAAGGGCAGTTATACTTTTACCACACTCGGCCACAGCATGATTAGTGCAGATGTATGGACATGTCATAAAAGTGGTTTGTTTAGACATACATACTGTATAAGCAATTTTAGCAGTGATGGAAACCATTTCATTTCATACTGTACCATTTCATGCAATTTTGCAAATTGGCGTGGCCGAAATATATGTTGAATTTAGATGTATTCGTCGTCACTTTCTACTACAAGATATTACAGTACATGTATACGTGTAATCCATGCTTACTTTTGTTAATGGGATATTAATGAGTACAACAGGATTATACTGTAGATGTAGTCTGTTGTTGATTTGCAATGAATAAATTTGATTTCATATGAAATGATGAAGAAAAAATCCGTTTTACTTCCTCCATTCATACTGTGTTCTACCTTCCCTCTCCTCTCTCTCTCTCTTCCTCCTCCTTCTTCTTCTTCTTTCTTCTTCTTCTTCTTCTCTTCTTCTTCTCTTCTTCTTCTCTTCTCTTCATCTTTTTCTTCTTCTTCTTCTTCTTCTTCTTCTTCTTCTTCTTCTTCTTCTTCTTCTTTCTTCTTCTTCTTCTTCTGACAGTGTGAGATATGTCCTAATTCATGTAAAGGCATGAAATTTCTTGTGCAATGTGTTTACACTTTTGTTTCATTTCACATTATATACATTATATTATTTTTCTCTTCCTCCTCCTCCCCGTCCATTTCTCCCTCTAGCTATCTCCCATCTCACCCCCATTTACCAATTCTCTCTCTCTCTCTCTCTCTCTCTCTCTCTCTACCTCTCTCTATTCTTAGCCTCTAAGATTTCTTTACACATACACAACATTAAGTAATCTGACTTTCACTTAGCCTACCAATGACATTTTATCCATTTTATATTCACCAGATATTACTGATTTTTCCAACGAACAAGGAACAATACATTTTGTTTACAGGTTACAAATATCTCTCAATATCAAAATATAAACAAAAACACTCACTGTGGCTAGTACAGTTATAGATTCAATGGCCAGCATTCATAGCAACCTAATACATGTAATTCTATTCCTGGGGATGTTTCATAAAGCTGTTCGTAAACTTATGCATGACTCTGCTAACGACTTGAATATGAAGTGCCAAATGGGATGCCCAAAGTTTTTTCCTGACGTTTAAGCAAAGTGTGAATGCATTTCCCGTAACCTTAATCAAATTATGGCATAAAATATACTTCGTATTCAAAATATTTGTGAACAACGTAATATTAATCTACATCTGCATATTTCACTTCACCTTTAGCTGATATGATTTTTAAAGGTTTGAGAATATCATTCGGCTTGCCATATGAATCTTCAAGTTGTTTGTAAAGTCATTCGTAACTTTATGAACAGCTTTATGAAACACCCCCCCCCCCCTTGCTATACAATGTGTCTGCAATCCTATTTTGGACAAATACACCGTATGTAGCACTTGCTATGAGCATTTCAACATGTGAAGTTAGGAATAGTCGTATAAATACCACAATCAAAATTCCAGGCTATTACAAGCTTCCTTTTAGGTATAGAGCGAAGCTGAATCCTAATTATAGACCAATTTCCCAACGCAAGAGGGCAGCAGACTGTTCGACACCGTTCGACATACTGCGGTGGGCGCTCCAACTTTTATAGTACACAAGTCAATGGCGCGTTATGTACATTCGTTCGATTTTTTGTCTATTTTGACCAGTATATGCAGATTTATTTTGATATTTGCAATGAGAAATTATCAGGGAAGTTCAGGTCGCAGCTGTGCGGTGCTCAAATGCCACAAGAATTGGAGAAAGTTTAAAAATTGGAAGCTAACTGAGTGCGAAATTCATTCGCTTTTGACTCATGAAGCCTGTTTGTGTGAGAAGCCGTACTCCCTAAACAGGTTTCCGTAAGCAATTTGAAGGAATTCGTCGCCAGTGGGTAATAACATCAACAGAAAGGACTTTGAAGTCAAGAAACATTATCATTATGTACTTTGGCGTAAAATTTAATGAGTGAAAACATGACTTTGTAAACAGGGTAAGATTTAGGGCTCCCGTTTACGACGGCTTCTACGCTGCATTCGAACTTTTTCTGACAAAACTAAGTTGAAAAACCATCGAAAGTACAAAAATACATCATACCTTCATCCGTCAGATATGAATATTGTCTTACCTCATCTACCCATGTATCCATGCTTTTTTTCATTGATCTAGAATAAAGTAAATGGAACAATATCGGGACATATCTCATATCTTACATTCATTTTGTACACAGAGCCAATCGCGGTCAGCACGCTCGCCCACCGCAGCAATGGCGTCGCCGATAGAGGGCCAAATACATAAACCGGAGGTGAAATAGGTCTATAGGGATGCCGCTGCAGTCTTGCATTCAGATAAAATTTGAATCCAATTAGGCCTTTACTCGGACCAAAAAGATTTAACATGACTTTCGATTTCAGTATCACTATTCCAAACCTCAAATTAGACAACTTTTCAAATGCTATTTGTTCCCAAATTAGGTCATGGTTGTGTGCAGTAGGTGGAGTACACTCTATTATGGGATGCCAAGTTTGAACATCTTCATTTGACAAGTTCAAAACAAAAAGTGCTACAATTTTGTAATGGAATGAAGAAGAAAAAAAACATTTTACTGTCTATTTCAAAATGGAAACATGCTCCAGTCAAAGGCTGTTCTGCAAGTTTATGCTAGAATTAAATTGTTTTTCTTTTCTTTTTTTTAATTCATTTCATGTCCGGATACGTTTTAGCTCTGTTTTGCTTTTGTTTTCGGGTTTGTTTTGTTTTTGTTTTTATTTGGCAGAGGGATGTTTTTGTTGGTGTTTTCTCTTTGTGTTGTTTTATTTATTTTTTGAATTGTTTGTTTGTTTTTTGTGACAGAATCACATTTAAATTCACAAAATAAAGATTGACCTTTAACACTCCATAAATCTGTGGATTCAGTTAATTAGGTTAACTGAATTTTGGTACCAATGTAAAAGAGCATTTAGTTTAATAATATATATATATATGCAGGGAATGCAAAATACCAATTGTTTCTGTCGTACTTCACAGCATTTACATAAAATTCAAATTCACTTGAATATTATCACAAAAAACACAGAATGATGAAAGTCGAATTTAAATTCTGAACCTTGAAATAGAAATGATGCATTTTTACAAAGTGTAATGTAGGTCCTAAGCTTACAGGGTGACAAACAGCTTTGCATTGCTTTCAGACTCAATTCTGTACTTAAGTCCTTTTTGTATTTAACCAAGCAATCTTCACAATTGGCCTTGCTTGTTCATTCCCCGTGAAAATCTTTTGATTTGAAGCATTTTCAAAGCTATCATTTCAAGCTACATGTACCATATACAAGAAGACAAATAACTAAATAACGGCTATATATCAACATCTATAAATATTGTTTGACAATCCAAGATGTAAAAAATATATCATACACTCATGCCTAGACAAATGTATCAACCAATTCATTACGGAAATTATTTGAAGCCTTATTTGTTCCGTTTTTCTTCTTCAAATTGGCAACACCTGTGTATAACTTTTACTGCAACATTTTTATTATAAAAGATCATGTATGTGAAATGACTATGAATTGACAGATGCTGAGAAGTTAAAAAGTTGCCAGTTTGCATGAAAAACAGAGATTTTGAACTTTCCATCACATTGCCAATTAAAGGATTTTAGTGCTCATTTTCCTTCAGAAATTTTCAGCATCAAACGACGAATACGCACACAAGCACAACGGGCACAGTATGCATAGAATTTCGTGCTTTTTCTGCTCATGTATTCTATTTTTTAGGGCTCTGCATGAATACCATTTACCCCATGTTCAGACACAAACCAGTTTATACCAAAACTCCATAAAGAAACAACGTATAAATAATTATCATATAGTTGACAGACCGTTCAGACGCATAATCTCGGCCCTTCTGGAAAACGTGGTATAGATGCGCAGTTTCCCACTGCACATGTTGTTATGATCATGACGTCAGCGCTAGCCCCTGCCTGGCCTTCCTCTCCACGCGCGCTCACGTTAAGCCCCGCCCAGTTATACCGTTCTGTGGTCGCCATACGTTCAGACATACACGGAATGGTGATTCGTTATCGAGTTCTAGTTCGAAACGATGCTCTGACCGTCGTTTCGTTATACGTCGTTTCGTTAGTCATTGTTCGGATGTATAAATTCATCGTATAGCTATACCGTTTTGGTATAAATTTTTTGCGTCTGAACACCCTGGTAGTTCTTGGGCTAAATCACACAATGCATTACCTCTGTCACAAATGGGTCAACCTTGCTCTATCACCTTAGTTTACTTCCACTTCTGGTTTGTCTGATATTTCTTTACTTGCAATAGCCTATAGGATAAGGATAAATACATGTATGACCATCCTGAGAATACTCCATGCCAAGTCACCATCAAGAAATCATTTGGAATGATAATCCAAAGAACATATGATATTACAATTCAATAGAAATACATGTACAATACAATATAATAACTATCTGGAAAGCATTAATTTGTTCTGCCAAATTATACATACATGTATTACAATACACTGAATGTCATGAAATGCTTAGATTATTTACTGCATACAGTGCATAATAAGAGAATAAACTGTTCTTTCCATCTCCGAATTTCAACAGAATAATTGCATTAATGTAACAGATATCAAAATGTACATAAACAGAGATGTATCATCCAGAACAATCACCATGCTATGAAATAACTTCATATACCAAATATGGATAAACTCAAATCACATAGAAGTACATTGTAGTCCTGAATTCCCAGTTGAATCTTTGACATAATTGTATGTAAGGGCAAGATACAGAGCAAAACTAAAGAAAAATAATAACAAAATTTTAAGAAAGATAATAAAAAGCCCATAGATGAAGAAAGGGACAGCTTTCAGAAGTGTTACTATTAAAAATTATATAGAAAATGTTGCATAAATGGTGTTTACCCCATAGCAGTACAAATTATTGTGGATTAAATCAAGGGTTACATTAAACATCCTCCTATTGGCAACACTTATCTTTATTTTACACTGCTACATAATTATAAAAATAAAAAAGATACAACATAAACCAATAAGAATGTAAACTGCAAAACTTAACAGAAATATTGCCAACTTGCACATGGAAAAATAGTGATTATGGATTTTTCACTATGTTGCCAATTTAAAGTGTATATTGATTAGGTCCAATCAAATTGTGGCACAACATATCAACTAAACATGGACTCAATCCGTCAATAGGTCTAACTTCTTGGACATCCCACAGAAATATGAGTTGCAGGATTAACACGCGTTTCAATGGGATGTCCATGAACTTCAGGCTTGTGACGGTTTCAAGAAACGCAGCCCTGGTTTCTTTCTTTGATCAAAGATGTTACATACACTTTTGCTTCAGGCTTCAGTTCATCAGAAATATCAGAATAGGGTTGGGATAATGAATCCATCTTCAGGTAGCTTTAGAACAATATGATGATGCATCGGAATCATGTATGCAGACTCCTGTCTTGTGAACAAAATTCAGCCAGGAGGAATTGTCACCAAAACACATATTGTAGAACCCTACTGCTTCCCGTAATACTTCTGAGCAACTTTGCATAATTTTTGTGATTCTTGCTACCCGGTATTTTCTAAGACAATACAAATACATGTCAAATACATGAAAGTAACTGTTCAAAAGATTTGCCCAGGGCTTTTAGAACTTATGAATACAATACACTATAAATTACATGTACATGTAATCAATTCAAGTGAATCATCTGTGTTAGATCAAGGAGAGGACAGCTTTAGTTTGTGGAATCTCCACAATGAAAGATGTTGAATCGCCTTTCCAACGAGGCTTTGGCAATGAAAAGCAGTAATAAGCTTTCTTATTCCATTTTTTTTTTTTAAATCAAGTGTTTGTTTTCTAAAGTAGCTTGCTGGCTGGCATGGCATTCCACCACATCTTGGGCAAAGCACTGTTATGATGAAACTTGCCACTGAAAGACAAAATTTTATTGAGAAAATTAGCCAAAATGCATTGATTTCGATTGAAAACCAAATTTTTAATGTTATTCTTCTTAAATTCTATTCTCGATCATATATCAAAAAAAAATTACCATGGTGTAATCACTTTAAAAGAGTTACAGAGGCAAAACAAGTATGGCAGAAACATGGGTCAAATTATATTCTTATTAAAAATTTTTCTTTGAATTTTCATATATTTCATCTCTTTAATGATGACATTATTGCATTTCTTCCACTAGATTTATTCCCTTTTGGAGGAGGGGCAGGGGCAGAATATGCAATTCGGGTAGGGGATTGCTGCTAGATATCTGAATAAGCCCTTTTCCTTCTCTTCTTTTTTTTTCATTTCAATCTTTTTAATTTTTTTTAAAATTATCATCACTTTATGTATTTTCAATTAAATTACTGTATAAATTCCTGTGGAGATTATCAAATTGTCCCCTACCCATCCCTTTCCAAAAAAAGACAAGATGAAAGGAACTACCTTCAATCCTCCTTCTCCTCCTGTATCCTCCAGTTTGGCAGCTTTCCTCTCGGCTTCTTCTTTCTGCTGCTGCTTTCTCTTCACCCCTTCCGGATCCTTCAATCCTCTTCTCTCTTGCTGCATTATTACAAGGGGGAGGGAAAGAATAGATTCAGATTTAACTGTCCATGTACGCACATGCCCCAACATGGCATCATCTCAGGGGCCACTCTGTCTACTGTGTATGGTGGGTGTGTGTGTGTGTGGGGGGTGCACTTTGTAAATGGTGTATGAAGGGTATACATGTATGCCACTGAGCTGATGTGACCCCACTTTTACACTTAAATTTCTATTCCAAGGGTTTATATTTTCATTTCTTTGGAAAAAAAGTGAACAAATCTGTTCCAAGGAATTTCCTTTATTATTTCTTCTGAACATTCTGGGGATTATCAACTAGGGGTCATCGTTATAATCGCCACTGGTACCATCACGTAGGCCAGATGATCATCATGTTTCGAATCTCAAGAGCCAAGAAGTGTGCGGAGTGTGTTAATACGTAAGATATAAGTGAACACTCTTCCAGCTCCCAGCAGACCTGGACATTTGTTTATGTATTACCCAGCAACTGTAACAGTTACACATTTCCTTTCATATTCAGGATGATCTATGTTACATAGATATTTGCCAGTATCAATTGTTTCATGGATTTCTGCACTCATCCTGTGTACTCGGTCAATGAATTGACCTCGTCCCCTAAATGTGACAAGTCTGTACCGAAACTACAAAGCATGCTTTCCTGTTAGTTACTCGACGACATGCTGTCAACCTACCGAGTCTGATAAGCGTCAGTTCTCTTCTTATAATTCACCATTTTCAGTTCATACATCAGATATGAAGCAGGAAGGGGAAAATTGAGAGCCTCGGGAACACTGCTGATAAGTAAAGTCAAAACTTTTCTTCTCTTTTATAGAAGATCTAAGTCAATGTATTTCGCGTTCGCGTCGGCAATTTGTTTCGCTATTCAAAACGCCGTTTTGACCTACGGGCGGATTTCTGTAAGAATTTTTTTAATTGCTCTAAGAACTCAAGATTATCTTTGAATGGCAGATTTTAAGATCATCTTTGAATATAACATATCACGTTTATTTCCACAGTTCATTCTGAATTTAGAGAATAGAAATCTCTTTAAATACCTCATTTAGTCTTCTTTCAGCTGCTTCTGCTTGTTGTCTACGTTTCGTTTCCTAAAGAGAAAAAGAAGTGAAACAAAGGTTTTCTAATATTTATTTTACCTTTTTTCTTCCTTTTCCATTCCTTCTCCACCCTTCCCCTACACTAACTTAGTGTACTCTTTCTTCCTCTAATATCCCTCTCCTAAAGCCCTGGGCTTAGTTAATTATGGCTTGGCCTTGGCTTGGCCCTGGCCTTGGGAGGTTTTTTCTATAATCTTCTAAAATCTACTTCTTCTTCTTCTTCTCATTCTTCTTCTCCTCCTCCTCCTTCTAATTCTTCTTTCATTCTCTCTCTGTCTCTATCCTTTTCTGGGGGGGGGGGGGGTCTCTTTAACGTTAGCCCTAGACTAAATAATAAAATCATCACAGTCCCACGTATTCAAAACAGTGTTGTAATTAACGACCACCACCAAAAAAAAAACCTAACATACGAATCACTATTTTCGTAATTTCAGCTTGTTGAAAGGCTTATCTTACCGGATCAACATCCTCGTAATCTTCCCTGGCTCCAAATAAGCACTCATTACAAGCACCCATTATGCACGAAATTCTAAAAGAGCGTATAATTCAATAGAAAAATAAAATTTAAAGACGTCGAATAAAGTATTCTACTTCTCCAAAATTACGCCAAAGATAGTCTTATGGAAAGGGATTGTTATATTTATTTGAAATTATGTCCTATTCCCCTAGCTAGCTCCTTGCTCTCCTTTGTCCTCAGAACGTTTCAGTATCAAAGTTGATTTTTTTTTTTCATTTTTTTTTTTCAAGTTCTCTTAAACAATTTTTTGTTATTTATATAAAAATGTGTTAATCAAAATTATTGACGCGAGGCTACATTGTAAACAAAGCTGCCGATATTACCACAGTGCATGATGACTGGACGTGGGCGTGGCTCGCGGGAATCCCAAAGAAGAAGATGCACCCAAAGCAGAAACAGGGGCTGCAGAACGTTTTTGGAGTGTGTGTGTGTTTGTGGGGAGGGGGAGGGGGTGTGTTACCACCCAAATAGGCAAAGTACAGGGGCTGTAGGGCCCCCTAGGGGAGGTGCATGCCCAGTGTTATCAATCTGTATTGACTTCGTGTACGGATGATCGTTTGAAATTTCGCGTAAAAAGGGTTTTGGGTGGGGTTTTTTTAGCATGATTGCGATTTTGAAAAAAAAAATGTTGTTTTCATGAGCTTGTACTCGAAATTGAAAAAAAGGGTGTGTGTTTTGGGGGGGGGGTTTAAATGGTCTTTGTTTGCAATTTTCTGTTTTTGACTCGGACATGTATTGAATTTGAAAGGGGTGATTTAGTAATATAGGCCTACTTGGAATGCGAAAAATAGGGGTGTTTTATAAAGGCCAATTTGTATCCGTTTTGTGCCAACTAGGGATAAAAATGGCTGAAAATGTACTTGAAACACTGCGAAATAGGGGTCAAAATTGGGTTGCCGATTGGTCATGGTTACACCTTTGAATATAAAGTGACAACACCAGGGGGTGCATGGTTTTGAAACCCTTAAAAAGGAGCATTTTAAAGTTTAGATATAACACGATAAATAATGTTAATGTTCATAATTATGATGTAAGAAATAGTTTTAATTTGCTTTAGTTAAGACCATAATCAAGAAGTATGGTCTAGCTGTTGTGATATAGGTTGTTTTTCAACTCTCTTCCAAATCATTTGTATTGCTAGCTGTGGGGGTTTTTTTGGGGGGGGGTTCAAATTAAAAATTTGTATGTGTAGAGTATTAATCATTTCGTAAAATCTAATGTAATGACAATAATAACAATTTTTCCACTTCCTTCATTCACATCCCAATTAAGGTTGGCAAGGCTGATTAGGCCTACTAATTGCCCTGATTACTTTACTCAACTGAGCTTTTTTGCTGCTCCCCATCCACTTCATCACTTTATGCATTTTGTTATTTTGTATTATTTGTATAATTGTTTTTTGCTACCTTGTATGTTATTCCAAAATCTTCTGATTCTCAATGTATTGTATTCTAGTT
Source organism: Echinometra lucunter (assembly GCA_029962745.1). NCBI lineage: Eukaryota > Metazoa > Echinodermata > Echinoidea > Camarodonta > Echinometridae > Echinometra > Echinometra lucunter. Next base: position 16,552,804 of record CM057171.1, read on the forward strand.
TTTTAAGAGATTTGAAATAAATAAATAAATAAATAAAAGTTTCAGGGGAATATGTGCCTTACAGGCATCGCTCCTGTATCACCCCCCTCCCCCTTTCATTATTCAACCTTAGGTCAACATCGTTCTGTACATTAAAGTTCTGTTCTCCATAAATAAGTCTCTTTTTTTTACGTCCTTGAATTTATGTTCAGGTTGAAACAGAAATCAATAAATCAAATCAAATCAAGGCTTTTAACCCTCCAAGGCCAAGTTCAAGGCAAGGCAAAGGCCCGAATTGGAGATATAAGTCAAAGGCGAAGGCATCAAGCAAAATAATCGTCTAGGTACCGAAACAAACTGGTCAGCCATGATTTTTACATTTTTTTTTTCAAACAGTGATGTTCTTCTCTGCTATGATAGACACTTAGACAGTACCTTATATAGGCCTACTAAGTTATGAGCCTATTGAAAATACGTTAATCATTAGATTTTATCATCTCATCAAGGTATATTTTTCTTTTACTTTTACGTATTTCACGTTTTAATAATAATAATAATAATAATAATAGAGCACATTTATAACGCGCCTAATACCATGTTTCTAGGCGCTGTATGTATTGAAACTTTTGATTTAAGTCCAATTTAAGAAAAAAAAAATCAGAATTATTATCCTCCTTTTGTCATCACAAAATTTCCCTTTCATTTTATCTCTTAAAAACTAGAGTAACATTTTGCGCGGCCATGTTCAACGGATCCGAATTGTAAACAAAAACGACAGAAGCCGACGGAGATTAGGTGAAAAACGCTAAAATTCCATTTTTTGTGTCTGTAAAATGTTTGCCTGTTGAGAGTATGAAGTGATTCATGTTTCAAATCACTTTCACATTCAGTGCATTGATGCAATGTAGAGAAAATGCAAAATTGACAGCCCCACGAACGGGTGGCGAGTCGCTGAAGGAGGCGCTCACTCTGGGCGGCGGCTCTGGCGCGCGGGTAGGAACAGGAAGGCCTGGCCCAGGGCCCCTGGCATCGGCACTGGCCATGCTGGCCCCTCACACTATAGACCGAAGTGTTCTGTCTCTAACAGTCGTCGTTAGCCTCGTAATTTTGGTAGGGTCGGCACTCCTCCTTTTTAGAGACAGAAGCGCCCCGCTGCATTGTGTATGCAATCTCATGATGGGCAAGACAATGAAAAACTACCTCAAATCAGCGATTTTCCCCCTTTATCATGTTTATTCATGAATAACAATCAGACAATATCACAATATAACAATATTATTTATTATACACTACAGAGTAGACCTATACAATGTAGCTTACCGATTTTATGATTAATTCCTTTTAACTCTCCATTTTCAGGTAAATCCAGGGTCCTAACGTCATGAACGTTAGGTCCTCTCGGTTGAAAAATCTTGCAGCAGCCAACCTCTATCTCTGTTCGCGCTCGCCTCCGCGCTTTTTGCAGGGAGCTCGATCAGCGAATTTGCTACTCGCATTTCAACCGGCCGTATGCAAACGATCGACCACGTACGTACGTTTGGGCATATACGTACGAACGATGTTTTTGTTGTTGTTGTTTCGTATTGGTAGCTCGTTAATAGGTTGAAATGCGAGTCGCAAATTCGCTGATCTCCCTGCGAAAAGCGCGAAGGCGAGCGCGAACAGAGATAGAGGTTTGCTGCTGCAAGATTTTCAACCGAGAGGACCTAATGTTAGGACCCTGGATTTACCTGAAAATGGAGAGTTAAAAGGAATTAATTATAAAATCGGTAAGCTGAGTGTAGTGTATAATGATAATGTTATATTCATGAATAATGGGGGAAAATCGCTGATTTGAGGTAGTTTTTCATTGTCTTGCCCATCACAATGAGATTGCATACACAACGCAGCGGGGCGCTTCTGTCTCTAAAAAGGAGGAGTGCCGACCCTACCAAAATTACGAGGCTAACGACGACTGTTAGAAACAGAACACTTCGGTCTACTCACTAGTGCTCGGTTATAGTAACCTCGCACAACAGACGTGCTGTAACATGGAAATTGCTGACAATAGGAAAGTAGTGTTCTACCAATGAATTTTGGGGGACAGAGACCTGACAGAGGAGCAACATGAGCAAGAGCTGTGTCACCAGTGATCATAACAGAAAAATATTTTCAAAATTCACTTGATCAAGATAATTTAAATCCACTGATCCAGTCATGTCCAGTTGGAGCTTGGAGGAATGGAATGGAAATAGATTTTATTATCTTAGGTGTAAAAAGCAAATATTTCATATAGAGTTCCATATGTACCCCCCGCTAAAAAAATTAAAATGAAGTTCAGAGACACCGTATTTTCCACTGTTTTCTTCTCAACTTTCAACTCTTTGTTTTTCTTGACTTACCAATACCATGCCTGCCGACGTGACTCGAACCCGGGACATCTACCTCTCAAGAGGTAGATGTCCTACCTATCGAGCTAGCGAGAGATCGCTGAAAGTGATGGGTCTCATAATGATTATAAGCCGGAAGTCGTGATTAGTCTCACTCCCAGGATGCATTGCTCTTATTTTTCTGACTAAATAAATCGATGTCTATGTGAAATGCACAGTTTACGGGTAAGCTCTTCATTCTGACGGAATAAACCCATATTTCTTAATTTATAGCATTTTTCCATGCTCAGTATTTGATATTATGATTAGACCTATCATTCCAAGTCATATCCTTATATTTTTTTTTTTTAATTTTAGCGGGGGGTACATATGGAACTCTTGCCGATTATTTTTGTGATTTCAATCTTCGACTATAAGAGAAGGCAGCATGTTACATATATTTGCACAGCTCAGCACATCAATGTAGCCCTGTGTGGGCACTGGCAGGCTGTGTCATGTGTGTGGTGTTCTTGAAATTGAATTCTTGTGACTTTCAAACTAAGTTCAAAGGAGCAAGATCGCTGATCCGAAGCCAATATACAGTATACACAGCCCCATATTGGATTAACAGATGCCAGTTCAGTGTGGCGTGTAGTAGCTTTGTGTATGCGTAGTATAAATCTTACTTTAAATGTAGCTTGTTAATGCTCCTTTTCTAATTCTAATCTCTCTCCCCTCTCTCTCTCTCTCTCTCTCTCTCTCTCTCTGTCAGGTTCAATTGTAGTCCTCACCCCCAGATCAAAATGGCTGCAGCCAGTAGACCTGATGCATCTGATCTTATAAAGACTTCACTCGCAAGTTTTGCGACTTGCCACATTCCAGATGCTTCATTAGAGTAAGTTCCTTCAATCTTCAAGTTCAGGATCTTGTTTTCATGCCACTGGTGCAATTCCATAATAATGAAATTGGGAGGGGGAAGAGGAACACTACAAAAAAGAAGTGGGGGAAATATTTGGCATTTGTATTTGTTTATCAGAATTGTAAGATTTGTAAGGAAAAGAGCTTTATCATGATTGAGTAGCCATTAGTTCACCATACCAGGTTTCCATGAATGTAGTACTCCATGTTTATAGCTGCCTTATTTTATGATTTCTGAAATAATTAGCTGAGCTCATTAGACATTACCACGACTTTGTGTGTTTATTCATTCGTTTTTCTTTTGATTTGGACTACATGTACATGTTCAGATTTATTTTTTGAAAACTTTTGCAGGGCTATTGATGATATTGTCCTGTCCTACATGTTGGGTTTACTGGAGGATCTTGGTAGCGATGATGGATTTGAGGTTGATGGGTTTGTAGAAATGATGCAAGCATACATTCCTGGATTTGAGGATGTCAGCAGGTGAGGAATTCATTTGCTGCCCTAATAAAATGATTAATGACATGACATGAAACTTATAGAATATTTTTGATTGCAAATTGCTGTCCATTTGTAAATACCGGGAAAAAGTATTATTACCATCTTCATTATCATGTATTTGAAGATCCATATATTTGAAGATCCATTAACTTTATAAGAATGTTGAATTGTAATTTTGAAATTTATTTAATGTGAAAAAAATGTGGTAAATCAGTGTGCCGTTAGAAGATATTTTTTGTGATGTATACATCTAAAAATGCACATAACATAATGAAATTTGTAGATGTGTTTAACCCACATTGGTGTGTCTAAGTAATCAGAATATTATGGGAATTTATTTTGCACTCCTACCAACCTTAAACATTTTTCTGCCTGTTCCTTAATTTAGTGACACAATCTGTGAATGGATTTTCAAGCTGGCAGATGAACTATCCAAGTCCAAAGAAAAAGGTGAGCTGTGCAACTTGCAAGTTCTGAAAAAAAAAAAATGAATGGTGTATAATTCAATACCATCAGTGTTTAATTTTCTTATCCGAAAAGTGTTACCTTGAATATTAAATGTTTTCAAGAGGTACATGTATGTCATCCATAATAAGTAGGCAATTCTTGGGAACTCTACTCTCGGAAGAAGTTCGTTTAAATGGGCAGCTAAAAAAATAGACAAGCATGTTGATAGTTTTAGCAGCCTTTCAGTTGTTGTGAACCAAGATATTGTAATGTCTTTCTTTAGGAATTTCAATTATAGAGATGAAAGGGGGGGGGTGCTCAGTTCTATGTCTGGAGCATAAAGACCAGGGTGATTATTTTGGTGGTGTTAAGTGGAATTGTGTGGAGTTATTTATCTTTTTTTTTAATTGTTTTAAACTCTCAGAGTTGATAACCTTCTAATACTTACCAGATTTTTCTCAAACTTTCACTAATCTGAATTTTCTGTACATATAAGTATTTTAATTTAATTTGAAACCAATGTTACCCTTCAAAATATACTGCTAATACTGCTTCCCTTCTTTTACTATGATCAGAAAATACACCTCCTAATGACACATCACCCGAGTCAACTTCTTCTGGCCTGCCCTTGCATGCTGGTGCTGCTAGTAGAACAACCCTGTCTGAGGTCAGTGGAGGTCAAGGGTCACTCCAGACAGGTCAGAGTCCAGATAAAGAAGAGGTGAGTGTGAGATAGGATTACTTTTTTAACATCCAATGCTCAGTGATCCTCTAGAACTTTAAAAGGGAAGTAACATTTTGACCAGACTTCTTGTTTTGTGCATGTCATTAATCACTGATCATGATGATTAACAGTCATCATAAAATGTCTTAACGTTACTCAATAATTGATAATAATATCATAGAAAGGATGAATGAGGTATTTGAATCGGATTTATTTTTTTAAATGGCAAAAATGTCTTCTGTTAGTGGCAGGCTTAATCCAAAAGGTTTCTCCATCCCAGAAATGCCTGTTTCATGTTATTGAAGACTACTTGTAAATTAACTCTATTTTTAGATCCTATTTTGCCTGCCTTCATTAAATTTGGACACACATTTGTAATTTCCTCCCTAAAAGTCTGCTTTCTTGTGCCTTGTCATTTTTTTTCTCTAGACCAATAAAGATAAGACTGGAGAAGATGAAGATACCCAGATCAGGCAGCTCCTTGAGATGTTCCCTGCATCTTGCTCCCTGGAGGCTCGTCGTTGCCTAGCAACAGCCAAGGGCCAGCTGGAAGATGCGGTCCAACTGATGCTGGTGGAGATGGAGAAGGCAGATGAAGCTCCCATGGTGACAAAAGATGAGGTAAGATGGGTCTAGGGATGTAGCAGTATGGTGTCACGGCAAATACTCGAGCAACATTTGCCCCGTTGCTTGCATCTGTTCCGCATCGGCTCACCATCAAAATATTTACCGATTCCGATGTTTAGCCAATACGGCCAAGAATTGGCAGTCTGCTATTTTCATTTCAACACTTAAGCCATGTTTTTAAGTAGGGCTTAACCGATATGAAATTTTGCTGCCGATCTGATCCCCGATGTTTTTACATCCGCATCGGCCCATTTCCGATCCCGATACTGATGCAGCGCAGAGCGCGGCTAAAGTAGAGATGAGTAGTACAATAACAAAAATTTAATCCCGTCTGCTACGCCCTCAATGCAAAACAACATAGGGTCTAAGTGTGATTGTAACCGCCAAACATCTGTTGCTTGCATTGGTTCCGCATCGACTCACCATCAAAATATTTACCGATTCCGATGTTTAGCCAATACGGCCAAGAATCGGCAGTCACCGATCTCCGATGGGAATATTGGTTAAGCCCTATTTTTAAGTATTTTACCCAGTTTTCGGCTTAAGTGAAATACTTAGCCAACTTTGGTATGCCATTGAATCTTTGGGCTAAGTATTATACCCTAAGTCTAAGAAAGCCATCTAGCAGACTTCGGCAAATTAGCATGGAAGTCAGATAGTCAGATTGGCTATCTTGTAGTTTTCATACATACATGTATGTGAGGTTATGATAAGCTGCGCACAGGTGAATTTTATAACTGTGCATACAATTTTATGCCTTTATTGCACGCTATATAAGATGTCACAATGATTATCAGTATTTTGCCTTTAAGTCAGCTTGCTAAAGCGTGGACATATTATGAGATGGACATTCATCGTTACGGTAACTGATTCCTGCAATTGTTACTGTCAAAGCCATCTTAATGACATTCTGTACATATTTCTCCACTTTGATCTCACGAGGTCCACCGCCAATTAGCCGGGAGAGAAGCAAGACAGCGATTTGACAGTAGCTTTTACTACATGCGCAGAAGATAATAAATCGCTTAAATCATAGAAAATCAATGTGCAGTTGTGGTTTACAGTTGGAATTTACTATTTCATGTGTTTCATCTTGAAAATTGTGTGAATACAACAAGATAGAACTTAAATTTTGATTTAATGTTTGAGATTTATAATCCTGTTTTTCCACATTTTCCCATAATATTCCAGAAGTATAATGCACGGATCTTATGAAGATCATGTCCTTCTCATTGTTAAATATCGTCATACGCGTGTGCGAAAGTGTGCGAATAAGTAATAATAAATTTCATTTCACAAACATTAACACATTCTCAAGTTTGCTGCTCCCTATTAGCAGTATTATGAATCAAAGACATATTCTGAAAGGATACACCAGCCGAACAAAACTAAACTGAGGGGAACTGCTTCTTTATCAGCGATCGAACATGCTTACGCAATCGTTATTGTCCAAACACCTGTTTCCATTAAGTTGCACATGATCAGAAGGCGGTGACAATCATTGTACTTATGTAAATTAAATCCAGCGGTGGAACTGGTACTTCAAAGGGCTTGTGACCGTCGGTTGTCCATTCATAATATGTCAATGACTAAAGTAAAATACTTGATCTGAATGATCTTAATACAAGTTGAAGTATCTTATTCAGCAAAGTAAAATGCTAAGCAGTTTACTTATTCAATCCATGTATCAAATTGAATACGGCCCTTGGGCCTTGTTTTGTCAAATGTATGTTTGAGACAGTGATCAGACTTTGGGATTGGTAGGTCAAAGATCAAAAAGGTCAATCATCATGGAAGTACAGGTGGTGTTTGTTTTTTTTTTTCTATTCTGGTTATCACAATAATAAAGGAATATATGGAGAGCTATACAGGAGCTGCAGCCTCATTCATTTTGTTATTTTTTTCATAATTATTATTTTCTATTTCAGTGGAGTATGAGGAAGGCCCATCATGATGACAAGAAAGTGAAGGATTCCATTCTCCAGAAATATGGCTACGTGGATGTGAGGGATGACTCTATAACACACAAACCAGTAGCTCCCAAACAGGTAGAGTCATCTGGGCTCCATTTCATAAAACTTGTTATCAATAACAACTTGCAATAACTGTTACAAGCTACCAAAATCTTTGCATCTGATTGGCTGAGAGCAATAGTGAAAACAGGTGTAATGAAACTGGGCCCTGTTGCCTTCAGATTGTTCAGGGTTCAAAGCTGACCCAGAAGTCAGGTGAAAACTGGGAAAGTTTGGGTCCCTTTTTTTTAGTCTTTATTTCAGCTTTAATCCAGGCAGGTGGATTAAAGTAAGAAAAAAAAAATTCCCTTTCACCTCTCAACTATCAAGGAGAAAGTCGGGAAACTTAAGAACACTACCTAAATTCAGGGAATTTCATCGCTCTCCCCCCCCCCCACCTCAATAGTTGGTTGTTTTTTAATCGCTTGTCCAGACAGCCTTTTATCTGATCCAAGCTTAAAGGCTTCTTCATGTATAAAGCAGCAAACCCCCTCAGTAAACCCCGCTTTTTTGTTTTGTTATGTTATGTTTTGTTTTGTTTTTTGTTTTGCCTGTGAACTCGTAAGTGAATGGGATAAGAGGGGGTAAAAAAAAAACACACACACAGAGCCAAAAAGCAACTTTTTTTGCCTCCTAGCCGGCCCGCAGAAAGTTGTAGACCCGTCAAATTCTTATAAAGTCAGTGCAAAATATGACAAAGCGAGCTTGTCTTTGCAACTTTTGGCAAAACGTGTGAACTATTATTGACATATATATATATGCACATCTCGAGTGACGCAGTAAAAGAAATGCGGGGGTTTTCTGCGAGGGTTCCTGCTGGATACCCGAATGAGCTTCTAGCAGGCCACGAGTAGAACAATGTCATATACTAAGTTTGATAATGTCTGTAATGTATGGGTCAAAATGCCTTGGACTTGCTCATTGGTGAAATAAGATTATCAGTGTCGTATGTTCAGTCTCTCAAAAGATTATCGTATTCATTATTGATATGTTATGTAAATCTAACTTCTACTTGATGTTTTATTTATTTTCCATTTATCTAAACTGCAGGAAAAGAAGAAAATGGTGAGGTACCTCAACAATCAAATTTGTTCAACAAAAGGTGAGCGATTTATTGAGATCAAGAAACCAGTGACGGAGGAGATGAAGAAAACCTACATTAATCTGAAACCTGCAAGGAGTTACCATTTCCACTAGTGCATGTTCATACTCACTTCAAGGAACGATTTGATCTATGCTCTGTATTCAGGATGAACACACCCACGGTCAAGAAAGCAGTGACAAAGGATTTGAAGAACGCATACATTATCTAAGCGTGAGTGTGAAAACTTATACTAACATTTTACACCATGAACACAAGCACGAGATCAAGAAATGATGACCGAGGAGATCAAGTAAACATACATTAATCTGAAGTCTGAACAGAGCTGTCATTCCGAATGGTGCTTGTTTATTGAGGAACGATTTGTCTCGCATTTTGTTCGAGAAATGGCAATTTTCTTCGTAATGAATTGGGAACTCTTTAATTTTCCAAACACCAAGGATGGTGGCGAAGAAGAAACATGCAGTAATGTGAAGCCTAGTTAGTAGTTGTTCACACTCGCCTCAAAGAACTTGTCTATTTACGTTTTGTTTACATCATGACTGCACACGTAAGATCTTGGTGGACATGATGGAATTACCAATAAGTATGTGCACTAATCTATGTGCACATTTTTTCATTTCAAGTGAGTTTATTTCTCATGTATCATGTATCAAAAGTTAAAACATTACAATCTAACATAAAAGTAAATACAACTGAAATAAGTTGGCAATAAATATGAGGTGCATATACAAAACCTAACATGGTTATACATGTACAAGAGATAGGAAGAAAACATGAGAAATGAGGAACTAAAAGAAGCAGAGCTTGTAAAACATTAGTCCCTTGATGATTAAGTACATTTTCTTTGAGGCTGGTTGTGCATTCTAGTTTGATGCAAATTAATTTAGGGGGGTGATTGGTACACTTCAAAATCATATCGTATCCTTTGTGTTAAAAAATGGCCGTTAACCCGTTGCCTACTAGAACAGGGTGGTCCCTGTACTTAACCTATACCGGGTGTACCAGAAAAAGGGAAACAGCAGTTTTTCGGAACTTTAGCATCAAAAAGTAGATATTTTTTACATCATTGGGTTAAAACATCTTCTACCAGAGAGAATGATACCAAGATCATTTAATTTGGTGAAGTAATTTTGATTCTATGCCCGTTTCTTCACATACAGTTCTTATCAAATTTCGCATGTTTCTGGCGACAGATGAGAGCAGAATTGTGTCGGGATTGGCCTTTCATATAGCATGTTTTGTTATTTACATGCATCAGTGGGCTTCCCTCAAACATCGTATTATGAAGAGCCATCCTGACACAATTCTTCTCTCATCGGTCGCAAAAAGTTTGAAAATGATTATTTTAAGAAACAGGGATAAAATCAAAATTACTTCACCAAATTGAATGATCTTGGTGTCATTCTCTTCAATAGGAAATCCTTTACTCGATGTAGAAAAATTACATACTTTTTGAAGGCAAAGTACTGAAAATCCGCCTTTCCTCTTTTTCTGGGACACCTGGTATACATGTACTGTAAATGCAGAAATATTTGTGGTACCTTCATTTTTGTGGATTTCGCACTATTTTCGGTAAGCGCGAATTCTAAAAAGTATTACCACAACTTTATATGCAAATATATCAAATGAAATCTTGCACTTTGCAAGTGAGTAATTGTTTGGGGTGAATTTAAGAAGCTGCAAATATATGTTCTTGGATCGCTCAGCACAAAAATATCATGTTCTTGGGTTGCTCAGCGCGAAAATATAATAACGCGAAAATATCAGCATTTAGAGTAAATAGAGAATTCAGTAGTCAACATGTTAATGGAGACAAGAGAGGGCAGACTTGTTAATCAGTCCTGTATTAAATGCATGGATGCCAGCCATTCCTATTTCAGAAGAATGATTTCTACTTTTAATATGGACTTTGGATATAGTATTAAGAACCCTAAAATATTCTCTCTTTTTTTTTTTTCATTCACTGTGGTGTTAAAGCATTTAAAAGATATACTGTATTCCTAAACTTGCCTTGAGAAGCTCCCATGTTCCCCGTGGAAGATTATTGAAGTGTAAATGTTGTACAGAGTTTCATAACACATTGGGAAAAGGGGAGGAATGCACGATAAAGGAAAGAAAAAAAGAAATACATGTAGTGCAATTTTATTATGCAAGTAGTGTAAGAATGTATGCATATTCGGAATCATTCCTTCCTTCGTATATGTTGTATACATGTGCATTCACTTTTGTATATATTTTGATATTCAGTGCAATGATGTAATCTTTCTGAAGATATTTTGTAGTTTTCGCTTACTTGAGTAATTAAGGATGATTGCATAATTCTCAGTGTTTGTATTCAAAAGGATTCAGAAGAAGAGGAAAACTTTGTACATATTCAGTGTAGGTCAGCTCATTTCGAACCATCTGGTGATCACGTTCATGTCATGTCATTGCATTACATGAACTTTCATGAAGAGTAGGCCCTAACTCTACGAAGTATCTGGTCAAGTTTGAACAATGCTTTGTAAAAAAGCTACAACAAACCTGATAATACTCTCATCTCGAACCCAGCACTTTGTAGATACATGTAAGAGGGGTGTATTTCATGAGCGTTTCCCATTTTGGAAATTTAGGCCAGAATTCACAAAAGAGGTTTAAAACATGGGGTGGTTTAAACCTCCATAAGCGTACCAAAAAATCGTAAATTAGTGCATATTGGCCATACGTACACTTAAAGAAAACAAGTAATTGGACCGGATTCTATGTGCACGTATGCTTAAAAACCCAAGAGGGTTTTGTGAATTTGGGCCTATGGGTTCATAATTCATGAATTGTCCTGTAATACGACAACATTATCACCCGATGGTTCAAAGTAAGCCGTTTAGCTCTATTTAATAAAGACCTGTAGAAGGTGGCATACATGTCGGGAATTTTAAACTATTCAGGTGTTTACCTGAATGTTGACTATCACCCAAAGTGGACATCAGACCGACGGGCCTTATCATGTACTATTAATTATGTGCTGGTAATGCCCTGCATTTTCCATCCATCAGCACTGATGGTAAAATCATTATTTTACATTTTCTTCTCCTTGAGACTCTGTGAAAGAATGGGATATGTCTTGGGAACGACAGGTTTGCTTTGTACACTTGTATACTCATAAATGGTATAAATGGTGCACTTTCCACCTAGTCTTGTGTCAGTGAATTATGCGCTGCACATGGAAACTGCCTACAATATCCATTTAAATAGCCATAGCATTTTTACATAGTACTAAATGTTGCTTTCATTTTGAGAACTCATTTATAAATAGATTTGCAGCTCATATGATTTTGCTATGTACATATATAAATGACATATAAACCAGAAAAAAAAAAGTTCCAAAAAATGTCACTTTCTTAAATGTATCCACTGAATTATTCATGTATGACATATTTGGGGGATTACATGTAATTTTGTCATGTTTTTGTATAATTTTGTAGTTTTGGTAATCCCTCCAGCTCCCCTCCCATACCCTGAATATGCCATATTTATTTGAATATAGATGACAAATACACATAAAACCATGCATTTAAAGGCTCAAGAGTTCTTATTCAAGGGTAGAGTGATGAGAACATTAACCAACTTGATCAAGTAGGTGGTGAGAAGTACAGAATTTTGTAAATTTGAGCTAAGGTAGCTGAGCGAAAAAAAAGTGGCCCAAAAAGAAGTCTAAAGAACACAACATTCATACTTTTGTCTGTATTGTATGCATTCTTGATGCATCTCTTGTGCCACTCCGTTTTGCTAAGCTACATGTACCTAACTCAAAATGAAGTGTTTGTTTGCAAAAGGGATTAGATCTACTTTTGTAACTTAAGAGAAAAATGCATTTGTTTGCCAGGTTTTGTACAGGTGTCTATGGAAAAGCAAAATTAGAGCATTTTTTTATGAGTGCTCTGTGGTATTGACCTTGTACCAACACAAAATGATAACTATCACACGGTTGCTACCTGGTAGTGTTTTTTTTGTTTCAATATGGCTTCGCAGATTCACATAAAGGGGACTACGCCCTCGGACGGTATAAATAAACATTATAGTGTGTGTTTTAGACACATGTGCAACATGCTCTGAAAATTTAGCTTGATACTTTTGTTCAAAAGACAGGAGCACAGTTGAACAATGTTCAGATATCAATAACTCAATTTTCATCAAAAGTGGATCTAGCCCCTTTTGCAAACAAGCTTTTCAAGTAGAGACAGTTGTGATAGGATTCAAGAATCGTCTCCAAGCAACTGCGAAAGGTAGATTAATTGAACATAAAAACGTGTCCTGTGTGAGTTTTGGGATCACTGAATTGAGAAGAAATACTGACTTTTCCCAAAAGGCATAGGTATTATTTTGAATCTTTCCAAGAAGTCAAGCTTCTCTTTAAGTGAGAGAAAGGGAATGACTGATGGAAAAAGGAGAGAGGGGATGGTGATCGAGAGACGGGAGGAAGGAGTTACTATGAGACAGGAAAGTGAAGAGATAAAGCCCACCACACACTATACGATTTGACTGCGACCAATTCTCGAACAAATAGCATTTTGTATTTAATATGAAAGTGTAACAAGTAAAATTATCTTATTTGGGGTTGGAATAATGACAGGAATACTAAACTCGAAATTTTGGTTAACGACAAGCCTTGTGGTCGGAGTAAAGGCAAAATCGGCTTCAAATCGTAGCCTATGATGTCACTACGATTTGGAATTGAGTTCGCTTTTATTCCTACATGTACAAGGGCTTGCAAAAGCCCAGAATCTCCATTTCAGTATTTATACGACTATTCAGAACTTTGATTATTAAGATTTTACATCTTTTGATGTTCATATCAACTGCTATAATATATTTTTCCCCCAAATCGGACCGCAGACAGATCATATAGTGTGGGTAGGCATAAGAGAGAATGATATGATTGGGGGGAAGGGGGGGGGGGGGGGGGGGGGGGGGGGGGGAGGGGGAGGGTGAGACAGGAAAGCAAAGAGATGCATGTAATAGAGAAAATTTTATGATTACATGGAGTAGCAGTGTTAGTACTGATAAGGCTGCAGTGATTACTATTTAATAATATTTTAATGATTACTTTTATTATTTTATTGTTTTTATTATTATCAGTAGTAGTAGTAGTGGTGGTAGTAGTAGTAGTGGTAGTAGTAGTAGTAGTGGTGGTAGTAGTGGTAGTGGTAGTGGTAGTAGCGGTAGTAGTAGTAGTAGTGGTAGTAGTGGTAGCGGTAGTGGTAGCGGTAGTGGTAGTGGTAGTGGTAGTGGTAGTAGCGGTAGTGGTAGTAGTAGTGGTAGCGGTAGTGGTAGTAGTAGTGGTAGTAGTAGTGGTAGTAATAGTAGTAGTGGTAGCGGTAGTGGTAGTAGTAGCAGTAGTAGTGGTAGCGGTAGTGGTAGTAGTAGTAGTAGTAGTAGTAGTAGTAGTGGTAGTAGTGGTAGTAGTAGTAGTAGTAGTGGTAGTAGTGGTAGTAGTAGTAGTGGTGGTGGTGGTGGTAGTAGTAGTAGTAGTAGTGGTGGTGGTGGTGGTGGTGGTAGTAGTAGTAGTAGTAGTAGTAGTAGTAGTGGTAGTAGTGGTAGTAGTGGTAGTAGTGGTAGTAGAGGAGTAGTAGTAGTAGAAGTAGTAGTAGTAGTAGTAGTAGTAGTAGTAGTAGTAGTAGTAGTAGTGGTAGTAGTAGTAGTATTTTCAATAGGTCTATACATGTAGTTCTGCTGTTGATGATGTTGGTTACAGTGTGTTGCTGTTTCGTAGTCATCTTCTTTATCGTCATCATCAACATTATGTAAAGGGAGATCGGAAGGTTGTGAGCAGAAAAACACATACACACACAAAAGGGAAACAAAAAATCGATCAATCTCTCCCGCATACAGCTCCCGCATACAGCTCACGCCGGCCGGTGTCATAGTCGATTTGTTCCGGGCAGTCGATTGGATCCTGCGGAACCAATCGGCTGAATATTTACCCGCCGATTAGATCCGCTTTGGTCGACTAAATGCGATCGTCATAGGCGATTGGTTCCGACCAGGCGATTTGTTCCTTTCGACCATTCGACGAAGGATTTAGCTGCGAAGGCAATCCGAATCTCTATTGTGCTAACGTATCACGTCATGGTAACACCCCTAAAGAATAGTGTACTCTTCTGGTCACCTGTTGGAGCCAATCAAACTCCTCCAAATCAGCCACACGTTGCCTATTTCAGAATTTGGTATACACGTAGAAATAGATATGGTAGAAATACACTGATTTCTGTTCATAAGGAGGGGGGGCAGGGAATAAGGTCAGTTGTGTGAAGTTATGGATGCCAAGGCGTATGCTTGTGGAGGGGGGGGGGGGGCGAGGAATGGGATTTGTATTCCGATAACTCTATTCTGTCTATAAAGTTATTCTCTTATTCATTCGTTCCCATTTTTTGGGGGGGGGGGGGAGACGAGGCGGGGTCAAAATTTGAAATGTTTTAACACACATCTATAAATTTTACTCTCATTCATTAAATGAACACGATGTATCAAATTAGCTTCCGCGTCAGCTGTTATATTGGTAATTCCAAAATCCTTCTTCATACTCTTATTTCAGTTTGTTTTATGTGTCTATATATTAATTAATGCATTCATGTATCGGAGGCTGGTCATCCGATTCGGTTCCAAATTCTCTCACCATTTTTTCCCCCTTTTTGATCACTTGTTCATTCTAAATTCACCGACTTGAATTTCCCTACTTTTAAGTCAGCTGAAGGGTTGATTATAAACGAAGCCTCCATGCTTTTCGGGCTGACCTGGAAGGAGTTTTTATGGTTAAATGTATAATATATATTCTTTGCTTTTGAAATATCAAACCCCGATTTTTTTTTTCGCCTTCCTCTTTGTTTTGTTTTTGTTTTTTTACTAAAAAGGAAGGGGAAAGGGTTCCTTTTTGTTCAGGGGTCCATTTACACTTAAACGAGTTTTTAATATTTTTTCACACCCTAATATTTGTGTGTTTGCTAAAATAACAGCCTACATTTTTCATGGATACTAGTAGTATGCATGATTTTTTTCAAACACTGGTGGTTTTTTTCTGTAAAGGGGCCCAATGACTCCCTAAATGTTATAAGTGTAAGAGTACAATTCTAACGATTCTTTCCCTCATCAAAAAAGAGTGAACGCATTCAATCTGTTACGGGTGAATTTGAGGAGTGCATTTAGAGTGAATAAGAAATAAACTCCTTTAGGGGTGACTTCAGAGATCAATCAAGGTTTTGTGTTCTGTTGTGACAGACAACTAGACTAATGATAAGGCGCGTAGCCAGGGGGCGATGGGGGCGGGCCCCCCCCCCCCCGGCCCCCGCCAAAACGCCAGAAAGAAAGGAAAACAGAAAAAAGAAGAAAGAAAAAGCGTGAGCGAGACGAGAAAAAGGTAAGAGAATGTAAGAAAAGCGGGAGCAGACAAGGAACAACGACAAATCAACGTCGGAGCTTCCTTAAGTCCCCCTCCCTGCACCCTCCCCCTAGGTGATTCGCACGCTTCGCGTGCTTACTACCGCCCCCCCATTGAAATCCTAGCTACGCAACTGCTCATGACTGCATCGATGTAGAATCAAACTGCTAGTACATTCCAGGCTACCAGTTACATAACATGTCTGGTGCTCGCTGCCATCTGAGTGACGCAGCAAGGGAGGAGATTAGTATATCAGACTGAAAATAAACAGAGAGTGTGGGAACATACAGGCAGAGTGTGGGAAAAGGATGATGATGATGATGTGGACTGAAATGAGATGAGATCATGAAATTATCAGGACACGATACAAGGATTTTGAGTTTTTCAATACTTTTTAAAAATATCTTTATGTACAGATCAGTGCGTTACTTACATCGAAGGGCCGAAAGATCGTCATTTATTAAAAAAGACAAAAATTAATTATTGTAAATTATGGTAAAAAGTGTCACACAAAGGACACTTCCAGAGTTGTTTTTTTTTTCAAAGACTTTCTGCGCAGAGGCTATGGGCAATTTCGAAAGTATTGTGCAGTTGCATGAAATAAGTAAGCCCAAAACTTCTTTGAAAGTTATTATTTTTTTTAATATTCATGGGCGGGGGGGGGGGGGTTAAGTTAAATCGGGAAAATAGGGATAATAATATGTCAAGGAATTGTAATGTCCTGTGGGTATATTGCAGGGGTTATATTCGAAACCATGTCCATTGGTTTAACTTCTGATTTATATTTATTACTGCATTATGAAGAAAACGATAAGTGGCATAATTTCTTATAATGTATCTATGTGGCAATAGTTGAAAGGTGCATGTATTATGTGAAATTTTCAAGATAAAATGGAAAATTAGTTTCTACTTTACTGCAATCGTACTTTTTTCCCGATAAGTTGATAAGATGTAGCTAATCCCTTTAGGTAATTCCGTTATTTTCTGTTGAGGTTCATCTGAGTACGCTAAGTATATTTTGCAGATTAATGCCCGGGATTAATGTTGCTTAGTTTGCATTAATGATTTGAACTTGTGTTTTCCGCCCTTCCGCTAGTAGACACAAACTTTTCAATACAATTTCTAAAAACTGAACAAATCAAAACAAACAATAAACTATAACAACAACAACAAACACACGATTATCATTTGGGCTCTGATAGGAAGGGATCATGACAAATAGCATGAGCCGTATGTTGTAAAGGTTTTTGTTGTATTTTCAAAGATTTTTTTCAAATGATATTTTGTCCTAATTTGAAAAAAAAAGAAAACATTAAAGTGTCACTTGGAGTATGCCACTGTAAAATTGTGCTATCAAGTATAATTGTTTGCTCATCCTAAAAGTTACATGTAATTCATTAAAAATCACCACATCTGTTCATCGAGAATTCAACATAAATATAGCATAGACATTAATTATTATACACAAGAAAAAAAAGCATGTTAGGTGCATTATTTTTTCAGCACCGGCATACTGTTATGGGGGCTTGGGGGCAATAGCCCCCTCCCCTCCCTCCCCCCCAAAAAAAGTTTTTTAAAAAAATAAATGAATAAAAAAAGGGAAAGGGGAACAAATTACATTACCTCCCGGATATTATGTTCTGATCTTTGCATGACGAAATAACATTTTCATTAAACAAGTCAATTTTTTGATTGCTCTCTTCGCTAGCTGGCAACTTTTTAGAAATGTGCTGCATACGTCATGTTCTGCCCCTCAAATTATTTTGAACAATTACGCCACTGTTTTTCAGGGAGAATTTTATTAGAGGGTATAGGCCTACTAGTATTTCCTTTGATGCTGCATATTATTTTGCAACCACAATGTGACCAAAAAATGGGTAAGTTGATGTTGGTAAAAAAAATGGTTAAAAAGATTTGACCAACAACCGAGCAATACAGAAAGCATTTTAAGCTACTCAAAGGCGAAAGCCAGTATGTTGGGAAATGCATAACCTTGGGTAAAACATTACCTAACAATTCGTTGGGTTGACTATAAGCCGAACGCTGGGCAAAGCATTTGCCCATTTTTTTCACAGTGCATATGCTCTAGGATAACTTATTGAGAATAAGACTTCTCAAAATAGAAATATAAACATTTTGTTTACTCCTTTGCAGATTTATCAGAACTCTTAATGACTGTTATTTAAACCTATTCAATATAAACTGCATTTACAAAGACCTAAGAGACTGTCTGACAATGGCAATGTGTAATAATACTCTTGATAATATTAATAACATTAATAATCAAAATTCCCCCACACTTTCGGCGAAAAAATATAAAACTTTATTAGTTTTAAAAAATTATGAAAATTGTAAATATAGGAATAGACTTTCAAAATCAGAAAAAAAACAAGGGTTCGGGGATGGGGAGAGGGTGCCGCCCCTGAACCCCCGCTAGGGCCCTATCTGCAGGATCTGGATTTCGCCTGTCAGCTCCCCTCTCCCTCTAATAACGTTCGGTGGCCTCTGAAATGTACCCCGAAACTCTTGGCTAATGTCGGAACCAAACGGCGGCTTTCGTACGTATCAGCCAAAAGTAGTATCAGACGTTTGGTTCCGCAGGAACGAATCAACTAGTCGTTTGGTTCCGGGGAACAAATCGACTAGCCATTTCGTTCCTGCGGAACCCGGAACACATCGACTATCACACCGGCCTCATGTGCTAACGAGTGCATCACAACTTACTTAAAACAAAGAAAAAACACACACAGACAGAAAAAAATGAATAACAAGAAGATCGATTAGTCTATTCTTTCCCAGCACATAAACGTGCCGGCCGACCTTGCACCTTTTTTGACGAGTATGATATAAACCACTGATCGGTATAACCGAACACGGGCATGTTGATCACTTTTATCTTTAATAACCATGATGGAGTCGGCGAAGTGGCGTGCCTTGCTCGTGTTTTTCGGATTTTCGATATACCTTTACATGGACAGCCTCAGTGAAGTGGAAAGCCACAGGCAGAAAAGAAATCCTCAAAACCGATTTTCTAGCGACTCTCTTTTCTCCTTTGTGCCGCCCAAAGCCGTGGAAACTAAATCGAAATATTTCGAAATACCACCGAAAGAGGATATCGGCGTAAGCTGGAGACGAAAGCGCAATAAGTGGGAATCAAAACTGGACAAGCACGAGTATCCCTACCTGATTAACCCGAAGAGAAAGTGCGCAGAAACTGATGCTGATGAGGATAAGCCGAGGAACATCACTCTGCTCATCTTAGTGAAGTCAGCGCCGGGGAATTCTAAGCTACGAGATGCGGTCCGGAGGACCTACTTGAACGGCATCGCAAAGTACAGTCTGTCTTGTAAGGTTCTGTTCCTTCTCGGAGTGCCTAAGGACGATAGAGCGAAACAAGAAGAGATCGTCGAGGAATCCATGACGCATGGCGACATCCTGCAAGAGGACTTCGTCGACTCGTACTACAACCTCACCATCAAACTCATGATGGGGTTCAAGTGGGCTGCCAACTTCTGCCCCAACAGCCACTTTGTGATGTCGACCGATGACGACGTCATGATAGACATCGTCTACCTCGTCCAGGACCTCGAGAAGATAGACTTACAGGCCGCATCCAGCTTCGTCCTTGGCAAACGCATGCTTGATGGAAAACCGATCAGGGACAAGTCCAACAAATGGTACACACCGGAGGAGGTCTACCCTGCCAAACAATACCCACCGTTCTCTCTGGGACATGGTTATATTGTTTCTCGAGACATCGGAAGACGAGCCTTTCACAAATCTTTAGAAGTACCACCGCCCGTTCCCTGGGACGATGTGTATTTTGGGGTGCTCTTGGAAAAGCTTGGAGGAATCAGTATGTTGAGCCGGAATGCGTGGTATATGAATATGCGTGATACCCACAGAAAGGGGGAGAAAGTGCCGCAGTTCGATTACTTGAAAATAGAGTTATCGATTGAAGAGATGTACAAAGTATGGAAAGCAATAGACTCTGAAGGCACATGAGGAAGACATAAGATATGATATCAATAGCAAATTAAAGGATGTGTATAGCAAACAGACATGATTTAAATTACTCTAGTTCAAGATTTAATAAACAATAAAATGTCGCAGTCAGATAACTTCACTGCGATATGCTGCAAGTAAAAGTATGCAAAGTTTAGAATACCGTAAGGTGAAATTTTATACACCTGATATAACATGAATTCGTCAAGAGATGTTTCAATTCATATGCTATTTTAGATGCTATGATTTCTTGTGCTTTCGTCATGTTTGTACGTTTAGTTAAGTAGTATAGCATCCTCTTTTATCATTTACTGATATTTCTCAATGGTGTAAACATAGAGTGTTACTATTTGATATTATTATGAGTAGGAACACGGATAACTACAATGGAAACGTTGGATTAGAACAAAATTAACCAAGAATTGTGATGGATCAAACCTTCACTAACAAAAAAAAAAAAAAATATTGAGAAATTAAGATTTATTGCCCCCTTTGAAAAACAGCTACACACGTGTATTCGCTGACGAGGGCTATCTATGAGTAGAGAATAAATAAATAAATAAATAATAAAATTTCAAGCAAGAGGGGTATATATATATATATATATATATATATATATATATATATATGGATTATTTTCACACGTAGGCATGCTGGGCATTTTAAGAAATGAATGTGCGGAAAAAAATATACGGTATGATTACACAAAAGTTGAATAATATCACTTGAAGTTTAGTGGCAGGAAATGCTAAATGCTAAACGAAAATCATGTAGGCCTACTATCGGTGTAGAAGGATGAAACTTTAGTCATATTAATGAAAGGTAATTACATGAATGACAGCTGGAACAAAAATCTGGACAAATCGAGAAAAGGAGGTTACTTTTCAATTAGCTTTCAAGATAAAGTCCAGTGTTTATGAGGTTCACGGAAATTTATCCAACTTTCGTGATTTCACGTGCCAGAATTCTGCAGGAAAATTTTGTGCCTATTTTAAATGTTTTAGCTCAACGCATTTTCCTAACCGGAGGCAACTTCAACAGCCTAGGTTCACCTATTGATATGCAATGACATATTACATAATCCTATAAGGTAATATTAGAGCATTGAAATTACACCTTGAATTGATAGCCTTTGTGAAATTGTTATAATCGCTAAAGAACAAAAAGTTTGTCCGCGTTTTTTTTTTTTTTCATTTTTTCTGGGTTTTTTTTTTCCTGTTTGTTTTAAACTTGAGTTAAAATTTTTATTGAAAAGGTATCACTGTTTCTTTATTTTTATGGAACGTGGTCGTAATGAATCAGGTGACTTCGGCAATAGCTGAAACAAACAACTGCTTTGAGGGGAATGGTTGGAACTATAGCTAGACTTGATCTGAAAACTCACTGTCAGCCTGTAATGGTAATGATTAACGTCACAATGGACATAATCAATAGTTGTTATACCACCGTGCCATCGTGGTGTCAAATAATACATCTGGCTGTAAAAAAAAAAAAAAAAAAAAAAAAAAAAATGCATAGAAAGTAAGAAATAAGAAATAAAACAAATAACTAATTCAGTTTCATGCATATAGAGAATGGTTGGAGTGCTCACTAAGTAGGTTAGATCAGTTCAATATTTCGAAAAAAAAAGAAGCGAAGAGAAGAAAGCGAAATATTGAACTGATCTAACCTACTTAGTGAGCACTCCAACCATTCTCTATATGCATGAAATTGAATTAGTTATTTTTTTTATTTCTTATTTCTTACTTTCTATGCATTTATCTTCTTTCTTTTTTTTTGAGGCATAAACACAAAAAAATATACGGTACAAAATGCTTTATGACATGTCAGTTCTTTGTCTTCATTGTTTTCAGAGAAATGTGCAATAAACATACATAGGTATGGTTGGTTTAGGACTACATTTTTTATTTAAAACTATATTTGAAAACAACATTATTCATTATAATTTAGCACTATCTCTGTTTTGTTTTGGTTTGGTTTTTGTTATTGTTTGTTTTGTTTATTCTCTCCGAAATTCGTTATAGATCTGTTTTTGTTTATATCTTGGTACATGTACAAGCAAGCGAAGACTGGAATAAATCACAATTAGGCAATTCAAATAGCCTTGTTTAGGACTTTTTGAAATGTGCGAACACTGCAATGATGTACAACGTTATCCGACCATTCAAGGTTTCAATAGGATAAGCCCTATATATACATGTATGATAGGATAGTGAAAATCACCTTTGCGTCGAATTTTTCCACTTTTTTTTTTTAAAGTACATGTAGTTGTTTGAGAAATTAGGCCTTGCCACGGCCCTGTTTTTCTAGCAGTTTCGTTTACTGGGTAAAGAAGCGCATTAACTTTAAGCCAATTAGGACTTTAAAATGTGATTTTTAATAATCATGTATTGGGTTGTTCATGTTTGGAAAAGTTGCAAATTAATTAGTAATTAAAGAAAATCAAACAATCAAAATGTGACGCCATTAATGTTCCTACTTCTTACCACGATCAGGAATACCAAAGACTCTTTTTGACTGATATATTCTTCTTACCGCACAGGAGAAGATGTGAACGATTTTTGGATTTCGCTATCATTCCTACGCAGAAGCGGGGGAGCGGGCTGGGGCTGCTGCAGCCTCCACAATTTCGGATAAAAATGGGGGAAAAAAGAAAAAAGAAATTATTAAACTATCTATAGCTTAATGATAGCAGGGATCCATGGCCTTACGCAGCGGGGGGGGGGGGGGTAGGGCAGGGAGGACAGTCCCCCCCCCCCCAAAAAAAAAAAAAAAAAAAAAAATTCAAGACCTAACGTGTTTTTTTTTTCTGAAAATTTCCCAAAATTCCACTTAAAGTGTGCACCAGATCTCTGTGGTTTAATAATGCAAAAGCGCCCTCATGACCAGCTCGGTCACTTCGCTCCATCTCTTGCGCGTTTCTTCAAACATTTTACGTATTTTGCCCCCAAGGAAAAAGTTTCTGCGTACGGCCCTGCAGGGATCTCCTTTCACTTTTGTGAATACGCAGTATAGATAATGAAAAAAATAATATAAGAGCCTATATGTGTTTTTTTTAAAACTCAGTTAACATTACACCATACAATTGTACTTTGAATGGAAGAGAAAACAAATGAAGCAAAAAATGTAAGAAAATGTTCACATAAAAGCTAATCTATCTTATCCTATTTCTTCAACGATATAAATATATTTTCAATTTTTCTGGTTTGAATAGAAAGTTTGGTCCATTTCTAGCTATATCTGTATATATGAAGAAATCTGACAAAAGAGCTAAATTACCGATTTCTAACGACATCTAGGGTGCGTTCAAGCGATTTTTTGAAGCTAGTATCACAAACATGAATCACAAATCAAAACACTGTTACAAAACACCGCTACTGCGAGAGAGCGTTCAAGCGATTTTTCATCAACGCTGATTCTTGCTCATTTCAAGCCCATCCACTGCGCATCGTACTGCGCAGTTTGACCCAGGAAGGTCAACTTTAGCTACATCATTTATTCGTCTCTATATCTTTCTTATGCTATTCTTTGTTTTTCATTCTATCTTCTTCCCTTTCCATCTTTTCTTATGTTATTCTTTCTTTTTTCTAATCTTCTTTTCTATCTTTCCTTATGTCATCTATTTTAACCTTTTTTTTTCTATATTTCCTTGTTATTCTTTCTCTTCCCATCTTTTCTTATGTTATTTTTTGTTTTTTCCTACCTTCTTTTCTGTTTCCTTATTTTTTCTTTGTTTTTCCTTCTATCTTCTTCTCTTTCCATCTTTCTTTGATATTATTTTCTTCTTCCATCTTCTCTTTCCGTATTTTCTTATGTTATTCTTCGTTTTCTCCTTTCTTCTTTTCTATCTTTCCTTACGTTATTCTTTATTTTTTCGTTCTATCTTCTTCTCTTTCCATCTTTCCTTATGTGATTCTTTGTTTTCTTCTATATCATTTTTTTTTGTCTTTTCTTAAGTTATTCTTCGTTATTCCTTCTATTTTCTTATTTTTCAATCTATCTTTTGTTATTCTTTGTTTTCTCCTTTCTTCTTTTCTATCTTTCCTTATGTTATTCTTTATTTTTCCTTCTATCTTCTTCTCTGGCCATTTTTCCGCATGTTATTTTTGTTTTCTTCTATCTTCTTCCCTTTCCGCCTTTTCTTATGTTATTCTTTGTTTTTCCTTCTATCTTCTTCTTTTTCCATCTTTCCTTATGGTATTCTTTGTTTTATTCTTCTATCTTCTTTTTTCTGTCTTTTCTTATGCTATTCTTTATTATTCCTTCTATCTTCTTATCTTTCAATCTATCTTTTGTTATTCTTTGTTTTCGTCTATCTTCTTTTCTATCTTTCCTTATGTTATTCTTTGTTTTTTCTTCTATCTTCTTCTCTGTCCATCTTTTCTTATGTTATTCTTTGTTTTCTTCTTCTATTTTCTTCCCTTTCCGTCTTTTCTTATGTTATTCTTTGTTTTCTCCCATCTTTTTTTTTCTATCTTTCCTTATGCTATTCTTTGTTATTCATTCCATCTTATGTTTCAATCTTTTCTTATTTTATTCTTTGTTTTCCCCCATTTTTCTATCTTTCCTTATGTTATTCTTTGTTTTCTTCTATCTTCTTTTTTGTCTTTTCCTGTTATTCTAAGTTATTCCTTCTATCTCCTTATCTTTCAATCTCTTCTTATATTATTCTTTATTTTCTCCTTCTATCTTCTTTTCTAGCTTTCTGTATGTTGTTTGTTTTATCTTTCTTCAAACCTTGGTGTGAAAGCAACAATAGAATCATGATTGAGATCTCCGTTGCGTTCAATCGATTTTTAGTGACCGTGGTTCTGCAGAATCATGATTCAAAACGCACCTTTTTCAGCGTTTCATGTTTGCGTTTTGAAAGACGTTTATTTTTACGACCTGCGAAAACTCGATTGAACGCAGCCGTGGTTTAAACTAAACGTCTTTGAAAACCGTGATTCTAGAGTGAAAAATGGTCGCTTGAACGCAGCCCTAAATATATATATATATATATATATATATATATATATATATATATATATATATGATGTATTTCTGAAATGTTATTTTGATTTCGCGAAATAAAATAGCCTTTGGAGGGCTAAAAAGAAAGAGGGAAATGATTGTAGAGACATTAGTCATTTTTTTCACAGAGTAAATCATGACCTGGACAGTAACAAGCTTGCTTTAATAAAGCTCAGCAGTTTTGCTGAAATCTTTCGATGTGTAAATTTCATGATTTCGGTGTATGCACGAATACCAATTAGTTTACTTTGGCACCGACTTGAGGCCGTTTCAACGAAACTATGGAAAGAAGACAAAGATTTTACTGAAAATATAAGAAAATACCATAAAGGATACAAAAGTTATCCGTTTTATAGTTTCAATTGATCAAATTAAGCTTATTGGTAAACTGAAACCCCCTTTTTTAGTACACCTCGATATTTTCATAAATTTTATAAGTTTATTCTACTTGTGATATATATATATATATATATATATTACAATTGGACCCATGTTTTCACACAATAAACATTTTTGCCCAAGTTGCCCATTTTGATCCAAGAAAATGAAATTATAACTTCCGGATCAAATTTTACACATTTAGAATATTATTGCCATCATATCGAATACTCATTCCAATGTACATATACTGGGAAAAAAACAAAAGAGAAACTAGGTTATAATCATGATAAACGTGGGAAGAATTTCAATTTTGAAAGATTTTTTTTTTTAATCATGTAAAAGAGAAGGGGAAAATAACACATATGTAGGTATACCACGACAAATGTCGACGTCCGCTTGCGGAAACTGAACGCTCAGCATCATTCACTATACAACTGATAAGAGGGGGAAAGTGAGCAGGGGATGAATAAAGAAAGAAGAAAGTGTCCAAATCAATCGAATTCTATTTTTCATATCTAACGCCTTTCCAAAGGCAATAATGACGGATGATTGAATTCTTTGTAATAAAAACACGCGTCAAGAGTTTCCCGTGCACAGCAGCTGTTCTCTTTTCTCTGATCATGTGCAGAGTGCGTGACTCTATCAAACTCTAAAGTCTATTTCATCATGACCATGATGACAGTGAAAATTTCCGGAAGCAGGGGGTGTAGCGAGGGAGACCAACCATTGATGGACGCTGGTGTCATGAAGTGGTGGGAGGGGGCGGGGGGAGGCACACGCACTTACAATGAATCTACCATGGTCTACATAACACCACAGATGAGGCCTATTTTATGATCGGTATTGATAATTTCCGGAAGCAGGGGCGTAGCCAGCGGGCCCAGCCCCATTCCCCTCCTATCTACTTATTTTCGCCATGGAGGCCATAAGGGACCCGCCAAAAATATTTCAACTGCCCCTGAAAGAATATAAATTGAATGAAGTAGGCAAGAGGAACATCTGGTACAACGCTGAACGGATCTCAAGGATCCGCAGCCGCCCCTCTAGATGTTTGAAAAAAGGGGAATACGGGTCAGGTGAGGTTGCTAAAAACCATAATAGTTTATAACCCGTCACCGTTCCCCCCTTTCCCGGAACTCATTTCAATTCAATTCAATTCAATTTATTTCCATTTCCAACAAAAACAATTTATAGCAATTGTTTTTTTTATATCAAACATATTAATCATCGTACATTAATATGAGACATTTTCATTACTTGACTAATAAAAGAATATACATGAACATGCAACAGTATACAGTATCACTTTTATGTTTGGTTTAAAGTTCTTCAAGAAAACGTGTGGAAATTGAGGGATCCACTAAACATGCTAAAAGCAAGGCTTGTAGAATGTGAATCCCTTAAATAATTGCAAACGTAGCTTGTAATTCTAAAGGATATAAATAAAACTAAAAAGGAAAGAGAAGAAAATACATAAATCAGTAATGACAAGGTTTCTATTTCATTTCAATTTCGGCATAAGAAACAATAATAACATAATTGTAGATTCATAAAACTTATTTCGACTCGTATATGTCTTGTGATCAGGTAACATATACAACAGCTTTGACAACTCTCGTGGAAATAAATACATAAATGCAGCTGAGGTGTGCGGCAGGTCATTGTTTGAAACTCATCTGCCACCGACAAAGGAATTAATTAGTGAGGGTTGAAGATTTGTCAATCTGTCGGTTAAGCGAATTTGGAGTCGCCGAAATATTTTATTGTATGGTTATCTTAATAATACATCTATAATCAAGCCTAATGAGTAATTATCTATTTTTCCTTCATAACGATCAAAATGCAAATGTAGGCCTACTTTAAATTGAAGTCTGCAAATTGTATGGAGAATGAAATATTTTCCCGTCGTTTTACTTTAGATGTGAAAACTGTTGTTACAGCTCAAATTGGAATTCTAGTCCGCTGTCTGCCATGTTCTCTTTGTAAATCTTGTCGAAATACTCGTTTTCTGCCACGGTGAACTCTTCCTTCCAACCACCAACTTTTCCTGTAGATTGAATGGGAATGAAATGAATTCCGCCACTAACGACAACAACAACACCAGCAACAACAATAACAGCAACAACAACACTTACAGGAAGTTCAAAACATATGCTCTCAAGTTTATCATGTTGATCGTTTCACAGTAAGCTATCAATAGACCTATCACCATTTCTCAGCCCTTCTAGAAATTCTATTTCGTGAGTGGACAAGTCCAAGTTACCTTGTCCCATGCGTTACCGACCACATCTAAATATTACCATGATTACTGGCCCACTAAATATAGGATCTCGGTGGAATATGTAGTGAAATGATGCCCTTGATGTCATAATTCATAACTCTAAAATTGCATCAAGGTTCTCCCGCCTTTTGCCGTCACTTTTGCTTCTAGGACAATTATCCCCTGGAAAATTTGCCCCCTGATAATTACCCTCCTACGACAATCACCCCTCTCCATTATCCTAGGACAATCCAGCGCCCCCAACAGTATACTCCTGGGGCTATTGTGCTGGGGAGATAGTTGTTAAGGGGTAGTTGTCCGGATTGTTGTATTTTATCATGTTTCTTGTCCAGTAGCTGTGGAAGGAAAATTTGTACGTTTCCTTCGAGTATTTTTTTTTCTGATCCCCAAAAGTCATAACCCTGACTGCAGACGGAAATTAAAACTGCAAGTTGAAAAGATTCGTATTATTCTTACCATTCCAGAGGCAGGACAGTTGAAAAAAAGCTTCGCGGCCCCTAAAGATTCCATTAAAGTAATAACGATCCGCTGCGATATTGTTTGAAAAAAAAAAATTATTTCTTGTTTCTTGTTTGTGGGGGGGGGGGGGAGTGGGGGTAGATTAGACTCGACAAATTTGGGGTCACCACCGAAAAATTTTAAAGGCGAATCTAGGTCTTACACCCCTCCATCCCCCCCCCCGCCCCATTCAAAATGTTCTAGCGACGCCCTGACCTCGAACGCAAGGGACTTCACACGTTCGTCTAAATTAAGATTTTCTAGGTGTGTGTGTTTCAGCCCCCCCCCCCCCCCCTTAAAAAAGCATCCCACGCCTATGAGTTACACTTCGGATGAGAATCATACACGCATTTTTTTGAGGAACAGTCATTCCGAAAATTTGACAGTTTCTTGATCTAACCTTTTCTAAGGTAAGGAAATTTCCCGAATAGTCTGGTGACAAGCTTTCCTTCACAACCCATCTTGTCCTCGATCAGCTGGTAGGTTTTCTGCATGCCTTTCATCTCGGTCAGCTCCACCATCTTATCAAGCTTTTCATCCGACAGGGGGCGCTCCAAGAAATCTGCTACGCGTTTAATGCTGCCCCTCAAATCCTGTTATTTTATGTTTATCTAAAAATTGCTAAAATATCATTCATATTCAACTGAGGTCATCATTCAACGTGTTTTTGTGGCACTTTATCAAATCAGCAGGCAGATAAGCGTTACCTTGTGGACCATTCAGACAAAAACAAATATAGAGTCTGTTTTTATACCGTAGAGAAGGAATTTATATCTGAAACGAAAACTTATGCAAGTCTATAACAGAAAATACATTGAAATTCAGTCAGATGAATACTGATCGCTAAACTAGATTAATTTTAGCTAACCAACAATATGGGTGCTATTTATTAGGCCTGTAATATACCATCACTCAGCGAATACAACCATGACAACAATGGTTTGAAAAAAAAAGAAGTCAAATTGAATTTTTGATCCAGTGGCCCTTTAGAACCACTTGTGACTGATAAGTATTTTTTTCAGGGAGCCTTTGACATCCCCTAGCACTTGGTATAAACATGATAAAACAAATCACAGAGTGTAGGGCAGGCTGCCAAAAAATTCTTTAGATGATTTCTTATTACACTGATTACCTTATGGAAGTCTTCATTTTTGCAGAAGAGGACATTTAGTTCGTCTTTGAGAGCCCACCAACCTTTGACGTGCCGGAACCAACTTCCATGGTACACTGCAAAGGTGCAAATTTGGCATATCAATTTAGCGAGCTTTGTTCATGAAGGTACACTCTAAATTTCCTAGAATTAAATCAGGAACAACTCAAAAATTCGATTAAAAATCTTAATCTATAATAGATTTAGAAATCAATCTTATTGATCATAACTTTTTAATCTAATTTTGGAATTGTCCCTAATCACAATCGACTTTAGAATGTAAGCGTCACCACTAAATTACGAAGCGTGAGTCAAGGCATAGTAGCTCCAAAAAATCCTGTTGTGTTTTCATAAGTCAGATGTAAGTTTTTTTGTTTTAAATGAAAGATTAAAAAACCTATATTTTGGTATCGAGGTGAATGTGAATTTCATGAAACGCCTATATCATTTTTTGCAAATACTTCAAAGCCAGAATAATTTCCTTCGACTTTCCTCTCCCCATTTTTGTCAACTAACCATGCTAACTATTTTCTTAATTTGGAATTTGCGAAACCTACAAGTATCTGATATTTGGCGTTTAATGTACCATTATAAGAATGTGAAGGGGTTTTAGCGTTCTGTGATTCCATTTATCTACCCTTTAACCTCCCATTCCCGTTCTGTCGCCATTTCCTAACACAAAACAAAACAAAATTGAAATAATACTGTTCTCTAAGCACCTACTTTTGTCTGAGAGGAAGAAAGGTAGAAACCCTTTCCATCCCTCCATCTCTTCTGGAAGAGCTGGGCCGAGGAACTTGAAATACGACACGCAGAGGTCCTTCGGGTTCCTAGAAAAATAGATCATCTAACCAAAGAAAAGAATGAACTGTCATGATATGTCAAATATGTTCTCAATTTTTCCTATTTTCTCCTTATAATGAATAACTCAAAGTCCGAATCCGATTCAGAAGGTCCGATTAAAGTGTCAAATGAAGCTTCAAAGAGTGCCTTGATAAGCTATCATATAATTGAGCAGTCTTTGATATCCTGCTCAGACGGAAACTTCGTACCGAAAGTAGCACTCACAAATGGTCTTCAACTTCTTTTTTTTTTTTCTTCTTCTTCTTTTTTTTTTTTTTCTTTTTTTTTTTTTTTTTTTTTTTTTTGTTCATGTCTGAATGTATTAGTGAAAACCTGGTATAACATTGATAACATGTAAACAAAAAATATCATTCGATGTAAACAGGCGTCCTAAACTTTTCCCCAAACTGGTACCTTGGATCTTTTCTTGATGTGTTCTGGACAGAACTCCTCAAGGATATGAGTGGCAATGACGCGGGGTGATTCCCAATCCGAAATCGCTTCGTAGCCTGGGGTGATCGTCTCGACATCGTCTATGTTGTGGGACAGAGCGAAGTCGAGAACGTACATCAAGCGGGAACGATCAATCTTCTCGATGTCGACATCGTTCACGATGAGACTGACGATCTCCCAGATCCAGTGGGATCCTGTAAACAAATGTGAAACTTTTCTTAGATTAAACTAAGCCTGCATGGTCTCTGAAGCTGATCCAGTACTCCGAGGAGTTCATTACAAGGTAGACAAGGAGCTAAAAGATAGGCTACACCGTGTACAATGTGTATGCTAGGGTGAGGGTGTGTGTGTAGGTGTTTATTAGAATGTGTCATCTTTCTTCTTTGAAAATAAAGCTATCGACTAACACTAAAGGGCGATTTTACCATTAAGGTAATAGCGAATACCTTCTTCTTCTTCTTCTTCTTCTTCTTCTTCTTCTTCTTTTTCTTCTTCTTCTTTTTCATCTTCTTCTTCTTCTTCTTCTTCTCCTCCTCCTTCTCCTCCTCCTTCTTCTTTTTCTTCTTCTTCTTCCTCCTAATATTTCTTTTGTTACTGTTGTTTTAAAGTATACAAATAAACAGTCGTTACCCTTCTTCCTACGTACATTTCCGGGGGGGGGGGTGTTTCACAAAGATTTAAGTTTGACTTAAAATCGAACTTAAATTCCTAGTTGCGTGCTGTTTCATACGCATCTTCTCATTGGTCAGATCATGCTCAGGGGACGCGCACTAGTGGGATGTCTACCAATGAGATTACGCGTTAAATACCGGATGCGTATTGGCGCTTACGTATGACTTTAAGTCAAACTTAACTCTTCAAAGACCACCCTGTTCTCTAGAATAAATCACATTTTTACTTTAAACAAACTGTACTCTGTATATGAATTTATCATAGGAAAGGGATACGGTAATAAAGTAGCGACTAGATAAATAAATTAATGAAAAATCTAATCAACTAAATGATGACTAAAGACATCGGTAAATATATAACACAATTCACAAGATTTGAAATGTCTGACCCCCCCCCAAAAAAAAAGAAATATTAATAATAATAGATATATAAATAAATGAATAAATAAATTGAAAAATTAATAAATGAATATAATTATAATAATAATAAGAATAATACTAATGATATTGATAATAATAATAATAATAATAATAATAATAATAATAATAATAACAATAATAATAATAATAATAATAATAATAATAAAAATAATAATAATAATAATAACAATATTTTTTTGAAAATCAAATCTTTTCTTTTTTTGCAACGAAATCGTAAAGTATACCTGATTTGGGAAAGCAGACAGTAAATACGTCATCCGACCTCGTTTGAAATCTTTCTAAAGACTCAATCATTTCTGGTGACTGCATGGCAAGCAGTGTAGCTCCTTTGTACTCATGAGTTTTGCTGAAGATGTCTATCTCCGATATGTCTGAGGCAGCCCCGTCCTTCCTCGCAGTAGAGGCCATGGTTTCAGGTGATATAATAACGGTACCCAACGTTCTTCAATTATTGATTCACAGATAAGATGTTATACTACAGCTGACAGCGAGCTAAAAGCTATGATCCGCTTTTACCAATGATGATAGGAAATTCCAAGTCGCAGATAATTTGTGGAATGACATATATTCCCAGACTGAATTTTGAGAATCTTGTAAATTTTTATTGGAAGAGGCGCTTCTCAGTTCTCTTATCGGCTCTGGGTGCACTTTTCAAAGTTAAATGGTGTAATCCAATTTTCAAGTACATAACGGTATGCCCTCCCAACAAACGAACATAACTGTGTGGGTCTTTACTCTGGGTTTACTGTATAGCCTAGACCATGGACATTGAACTTTAATCATGTCTTTCTAGATCCATATTGATAAAAAAAAAAAATGTGTCTAGCACAGGGACCTCTCCCCTGCCCCTGTCTCTCTCTCTCTCTCTCTCTCTCTCTCTCTTTCTTTCTTCTTCTTCTTCTTCCTTCTTCTCTCTCTCTTTCTCCTTTCTTTCTTTTTTTAAATAGCCTATCCGGGTCAAGAAACTACTGTGGACCTTGCGGTCTCATTAGGGTGGGAGTATTTTTCGCTTGAGGTATAAGCATAACTCAAAGAAGAGAGTTGAAATTTTTTATCACATTAACCATGTTAACACTCGCAAACACGACACACAAAGGAGAGCGCCCACACAATACGGGTGTGACTATTCACATCCCACCTAAGACAGGTAGCAGAGATTACAAGTAAATTTGCACACCTGTTGTATAAAATTACGAATAATTTTATTCCAAGACACACTGTAAGGCACTTTCGATCACTTTTGACCATGGTGTTATTTATGACAACATGGACTGTGATTTGTTTGGGGTGCGTATACAACATGAAGTAAGATCATTAAAATGATAGACACGATAAAATGGGAAATTTAACATCATCAATTTCAAATGACGCAAACATATTCCCCCGTGTCATGTATTTACAATAGCAGGAGACACTGAATAACCCTTTGCCCTCATGTCATAAATTGAAGATCAGCCCCCACTAACGTGGCAATCTTTCAGAATAAGCAAATGGTGTGATCTGATCAAATCTGTTAGTACACATCTTTTAAACAAATAACTCTGTGCAACTTGTTTATCACTTATAAAGTTATTAATTTAGCTTACTTTATCCCGTTGGAAAGAATATATTCACCAGAGCCCTGCAAGAGTTGTGACTGATTCTTATCAGTCTTAACTTTAAGAATGATCTCAACTCCTATCTCTTAAGTAAACAGTTGAAACCAATCTCAAAGTTGCGATCAATTTGAATCAATCGCAAGCCTTTATAAGACGGGGTCCAGGTTATCATTGCATACATTTATCTGCATAAAAATGAATGACGATTACATGTTGTGTTATCATGTAGCAATACAGTCCGGGCATGCGCAGATGGTGTCTCGCAACTGCCATTTTTTATACCTTGTGAGCAGGAACGTCAATTCGTTTTATATGTATAGTGGGCATATAAATTTTCTGAAGGGTGCCTCCTTTTATCTTAAAATTCGCTACCAGGCAAAAAAAAAGTAAAGTCTTCGTCTTTTCAGGTTTCTATTTTACCCGAATAATTCGCCGACAAGCCAATTTTACAATAGATTCCCTTAAACATGTTAAATTAGGGGAACATTCCCAATGTGTCCCCACGTGTCACCCCCCCCCCCCCCCCCCCCCCCCTCCACCCGCTGATTGACGCTCAAGTTTGTCCTCTGGCAGGAATATTAGAATCATGTACTACGAAATCCAACGTCATTGGACTTGTCCACTAGATCACGAAACTTTTATAAAACATTATGGAAACATAAGATCTCAGAAAACAAGCTCGGAAAATTTCGTAGTAATGCTTTGATTTGGGCGTTCAATTCAAATTGTAGCATGTGCATATAGTTCATATCTGAAGCAGCCATAACTTGTTTTGTGCATAAGTATTTCACATACATGTAATACTGATAGAATAAATTGAATTCCTAGACAATAAGATAAATGATAGATGCGACTGCTTATTCAGTTATGATGATAAGAAAAATGTGATAAATCAATTTAGCATGATCTTCGGGCTTAACTTTATAATTCGAAATCGAAGTCGATACCGCTACCGTCCATGTTCTCTTTGTAAATCTTGTCGAAATATTCGTTTTCGGCCACAGTAAAATTGTCTTTCCAGCCACCAACTTTTCCTGCATTAAGGTTAAAGAAAAGAAAGAAATTTTTTTTTAGAAATGATCGACTCAACCTACCGAAAACTGCATGAAATAAGAGTCGACAACTGTGGGATGGATCATCAATCATATATGAGAAATTATTTACAATTCTTGGAATGTATTGTCCATTTTGTTAGTTTTGGATGGAACAATAGTTTTCCAAGATCATACCTTTACATGACTATCATTTAATATTTAATTTGATGTTGGCTGTTGAATCAACCCCTGTGGAAATTTTTTTTAACTGATGTGGAAGAAGACAAAATGGGCAGCGAAAACAGCTAAAAGTTACTTAAAGGGATATTCAAGTGCTGAGTTTACAGGATTTAACGTGGTCCACATTCGGGATGAAGCGGAAATCCTCGACGATATATTTCACTCGCGCAAAAATTGAGAAAGTTTGCGGACCTGGAGCCCGTTGCATAAAACTTTTGCCGGAGTTTTTTAATGGCAAATTTGAGGAAACTACGGCAAAAAAAAAATTGCCATAGTTTTAAATTACATAAAAATTTGCCAGACTTTTTTTTGCCAGAAAAAAAGTCTGGCAAAAGTTTTATGCAACAGGCTCCTTAACGCTGATGAATAACTCAATACCAAAGATACGCTTTCGAAGTAGAAGCAAGGGGAGTCATCGAACACCTGAGAGCCCCATCTATTGTGACTATATTGTGACTATAATGTTCCTTTAAACATACCTTTCCTGAGGTAGGGAAGTTGCCCGAAGAGCCTTGTGATTGACTTGCCCGTGTCGCCCATCTTTTCTTCGATCTGTTGATAACTTTTCTGCATGCCTTTCATCTCCGTCAGCTCAACCAATTTGTCCAGCTTTTCATCCGATAGAGGGCGCTCCAAGAAATCGGCCACGCGTTTGATACTTCCTTTCAGGTCCTGTTATGAGTAAAGGAATGTTTTGATAAACTATCTCTAGATATATAAGGCTTTTCCTGTGTCTTTATAAAATACAAATAGTAAGTGAATGCTGTCTAACAATTGATTTGATTGGAATTAAAAACGAAAATATAGCACAGTGGTTTACCATCTTCATTATATTAGTTCGACAGCGAGACGAGAATATTACGCCCTTTAATCCTGATTTTTTTTTTCTGTTCTCTTTTGAAAGAGATTTACCCCTTGTTAAAACACGTGTACCTCTCGAACATAATTATGGCTACATTAAAAACATACATCTCCCTTATCCTTATTTTTTGGCCTTTATGGTATATTCGACATCCTAAATGCGTCACGCGTTTCACTTGCCTCAACCCCCCCCCCCCCCCCACACACACACACACACACACCCAATCATTATTACCCATTTTTCTTTTTTTTTTTCTTTTTTTTTTTTCTTTTTCTTTTTGACCTCGCGTACGTGTAGATCCCCTATACCAAAACACCTCAACACGAATTTCAATCGCATTTATGAATTCGTCTTCTGGATCCTGAATAATTGTGTATGTACATGTATGTCATTTATTTCGCACCAAAATCCTTACCTTATGAAAGTCTTCGTATTTGCAGACAAGCACATTCGGCTCGTCTTTTCGAGCGTACCATCCTTTGACATGTCGGAACCAACTTCCACCGAACACTGAGAGAAGAAAAAGCCAAAACACATAATAATGATAATAATAATAATGATGATGATGATGATAATAATGATAGTAATTGATAATAACAATAGTAATAATAATAATAATAATAATAATAATAATAATAATAATAATAATAATAATAATAATAATAATGATGATGATGATAACGATAATAATAGTGGGTTCTTGTATAGCGCTCATGTCTGGACTGACACTCTTGGCGCTCCACTGTTATTACCCCGGCTTTAGCATGGCTGCCATTAAAGCGCTGATGCATTTCAAGGAAATTCTTCCTACCGGCTACCCATTTACTACACCTGGGTCGAGAGTGGCAGTTGCAGATTAATGTCTTGCCGAACGATATTGGTGTCATGGCGGGACCGAACCACCAACCTCGTGATCTATAATCCGGCGACGCATCTACTAGACCACAACACCTCTACATTATGTGCATTGTATACTCTCAGAAGGATAAGGAACGAGCCAGATTGTTCATGCTGCTCCAGGTTGGTCAACACCCGGAAACTATGGATGCACAATGTTTTAAAATTAAATTGGATGTAGCAACTTTGAAACTAAATCCATTTTACATGTTTTATCGCCATAGGTTTCAATTTCACTCCACAGCAATTTCAACTTTCTTGATATGACAGCGTATGTAGCAACTAGAAATGATAACGACGATGAGAAAATCACTCCTTGTTCGTTTTTAACTCTTGCAGTGCCGCTGGCGCGTATATGTGCCCAAGAGAGTTTACATTTTTATTCGACCATTACTCCACTTAGAATAATGGATATGGTCATGAAAATGTGTCAAAGTTTAGAGGATATATATAGTATTTACAATATCTATCAGTCACTATATGCTACCATAGGATATTTTTTTTAGAAAACAGCAGTTTTTGGAAAAGATCCGTTCTCATTCTAGCATAAGCGATAGCAAAAAAAAAAAGAGAAATGAAAACGAAAAGGTGAAGAGGGAAGCTCATTTCTATTTCCAAATAATTTTCATGCAAGACATTGAATTGATAAAAAATATTTGGTAACTTTTGAAAGGGTAATAAATTTTCTACATTTTTTGTGTACAACTTTTCTGTATAGAAATTATTGTTGAAGACTTACAGGCATTTGAAAAGCAAGCATTGTTTATTGGATATATATAGTATTTAAAATATCTATCAGTCACTATATGCTATCATAGAATTTTTCTTTTAGAAAACAGCAGCTTTTGGAAAAGATCCGTTCTCATTCTAGCATAAGCGATAGCAAAAAAAAAAGAGAAATGAAAACGAAAAGGTGAAGAGGGAAGCTCATTTCTATTTCCAAATAATTTTCATGCAAGACATTGAATTGATAATAATATTTGGTAACTTTTGAAAGGGTAATAAATTTTCTACATTTTTTGTGTACAACTTTTCTGTATAGAAATTATTGTTGAAGACTTACAGGCATTTGAAAAGCAAGCATTGTTCATGATTTGATAGAATTTTGGAACAAGTAAAACGCCTTGGCACCGTAATAGTTAATGGACGTAACATGTTTTGGAACTGATTTCTTTTTTTTTTTACAGTGTACTTACTTTTGTCTGAAAGGAAGTAGGGAAGAAAGCCCTTCCATCCTTCCATCTCAGCTGGCAGAGCAGGACCGACGAATTTGAAGTAAGAGACTAAAACATCCTTTGGGTTCCGCGAGAAATAGATGACCTGGTTAAAGAAAAAAAGTATCACTGAAGAAGTTTAGAAAACCAAAGTGGATGCATCGGCAACTGAACCCATTTCTGGCTCCCTAAACCCATTAACAATTTTGCTTTCCTTCCCTGATATTGGCACAGAAAAGTTGACGACAGAAGTTACGAAGTGCTTCTGTAGTTCCATTCAATTCAAATTATATTCTCAGTATAAAAATCATACAAAGAACAGGATATAAAACATTTCAAACAGTACAATTATTTACAAGAAGAAGAAAAAATATACTGAGTGGGTAGCAGCCAAAAAAGGAAATCCTTATAAAAGGCCGACCAAAATTAATTAACAAAATGTACAACTCAATTTTTGCAGAAGAAAGAAATACTTAACAAACCACACAAAAAGGTAAAAGAAAAATACAATTATAAGATGCATAGTAATGATGACTTTATCCTTATAATCCTTTTGAATGTATTGAAAGAACAACTATTCTTAATTTCATCTGATAATGAATCCCAAGATATTGGACCACGATAAAAAAAAAATGATTTTGAAAATAAATCTGTCCTTACTTTTGGTACATGAAAATTTTTACTGCTTCTTGTGACATAATTATCCACACTATAATTCAAAACAAAATGATTGTGTAGAGATTCTGGTAAGAGACCTCTATGACAATGGTACATAAAAATTGCAATCTCATATTGATAAATATCATAAAACTTTAAAATTTTGTGGGATTTGAAAATGGGTTGTGTATGGGTCTTAGGGCCTGTATGACTTATCCTCAGACTTGCTGATCGTTAAAAGGTTAATTGACTTTTTACAAGTCCCCACACCCCCCCCCCCCCCCTGCTTGCACTTTTCAGAGGTATTCCCCCACATTACCTTTGATTTCTTGACCTGTTCTGGGCAAAGCTCCTCAAGGATGTGAGAGGCCATGACGCGGGGTGATTCCCATTTCGACATCGCTTCGTAACCTGGCGTGATCTTGGCGAGGCCGTCAACATTATGCGACAAGGCAAGGTCTAGGGCAAACACCATATGGCTTCGGTCAATCTTCTCGACTTGGACGTCGTTTGTGATGAGGGACACTATCTCGAAAATCCAATGAGTTCCTGCAGGTTCGCCATTAAAAAATTACGAGTTATATTTTAATCGGGAGATAAACCATAAAGCTAAAAAGTAACACTGAGCAACATCAACAAACGGTTGGTCTTCCAAGTAAAGAAACAGCAAAGGATTTGTAGAATAGTTCAGCCCAAAAAATATTCATCCATTTCTAGATGAAAGATGTCAAAAAAGACAAGTATGATTATTATATCGTAGCAAGACGACGCTGGAAATCCTGGAAATGGATTGGTCATTCTCTGAAAAGATTGCCAAACACCATTCAAAAAGTAGCCATCCACTGAACAGCAGGTGGGGGATAACACGGAAGACAATCCAGAATTAACCATCGGACTTCTATCTGTGGAAAACGAAACGAAAGCAACAATGAACCTGACCTGGGGAAGTGCAGAGAACCACCGAAAACAGACAGTAGTTCTAGCTGCCCTACATACTAAAAAGCAAAATTGGCGGTCGGTAAAGTCGGTAGTTAAGAACTAATCTCACTCTAGTTGCAACTGGTCGCCCGACAGGCGACCAACCATTTGGTTTTCAGTGGTTGCAGAAAGGTTTCTAGTATTCTTCAAAAGGCTGTTATTAGTTTGTGACTGGAATTTGGTGGGCTGGAGGTTTCCGATGTAGCGTGGAAAATCGCCTCAAGTAAATCTGCTCTGCTTTTACAATATGCAATTATACATAGACATGATAGAATAGAAATCACTGAAATTCAGTTTGAAAAACCGAAGCTAATAACGAGGTAAAATAATTCTTTGCTCAACTTTAAATCAAACAAAAACTTTCGAATTATTTCACCAACATCAACCTGCACACCTACACATTTAAGTCGACACTTGCAATCTGTTACCACCATATACATGTAAATAGTATATTGCGGAGAGAAAATATACCTGACTTCGGATAAGTGACGATGTAAACGTCGTCTGGTCTTGTTTGCCAGTTTTGTAAAGATTCTATGATCTCAGGTAGTTGCAGTGCAAGTAAGGTAGTTCCTTTATACTCATTCGTTTTGCTGAAGATATCTATCGCCGAGACATCGTTATCGACTCCCTGTGACACTGTAGTGGCCATGATTGTTGCTCAAAGTATTGTCCTTAACTAGTATATAGATCCGAATGTTTTTTTCAAGCATGTGGTCTTCTGATCCACTGACTATTTCAAGACAGAGTTGATTTGCGAACTGATTTGATTATTTCAACATTGACTGAATTAAATACGATGCTCAAATTTGATGTGTGTGATAAAGGTCATAATTTTGTGTCAGAGAACAAAGTGACTTTGATCTAGTTTTCAGTATGCGTTGAGTGTGCACGAATGCACAATCAATACGATAAGATGGGGTCCTTACGCTTCCGGCTACCAAAGTCTTGAATTCCACTTAAAAATAATTATGTGTACCTTATGTGAAGTATAATTCAAGCGACTTTTAGTTTAATGCACATATTTAGCAGAAGACAGAAGAGGAATGGGGGTTGTTGTCGTACTGTGCCAAAAAGTTCCATTCCAAGCGAACCCCCCCCCCCCCCATCCGCGTTAGAATACATGTATTATTAGGCTAAGGTAAATTTGCCCATGGCCGGACCGAGGTGGCGGAGAGCAGAGTGCGTAGGGTGGAGCACGCCCCCATTTTTGCCTAAAGTGTCCAGCAATAGACTTTTTTTGACATATTGAAGGTAAACCAGCCCGCTACCCTCCCAATGTCCCCCCCCCCCCCAATATGTATCTGATTTTTTTTTAAAAGTTGTTGCTGCTGTTCCACATGATTTGTTGACGTGGACATGAATGGTAAAATTCCGTCACCGATTTGTGCGGTCTTAATCGCGTTAGAGTGCATCATTCTTATACCATGTATACTGCATGCTGTATCATCAGTGACATCGTTGTGTTAAGTTACAGACGTATGTACTTACCTTTATAAGCTCCCACAAGGTACAAGCAATTGACGTAGGGACGTCAGTTGTTTGTAAGGTTGTGTATGCGTTTCATGCCAAAGATATATGTTTTGAAATGAGATTCGAAATCCAACTTTGCATAATAAAAGTGTGTACAGTTTACGTGCCTTCACGGTTTCGACTAGCGCAGATAGTGACGCAGTCGAAATGGCGCTTCATGTGAGCTAGGCCCATGCTAGGCCTTAGCATGAGACCAACATCGCTAACAGAGTAAATGAAAACGAACAGTGATTTTTTCGTTAAATTTGATTACATTTACATGCTTGATCAGCGTAATTCATAACGCATGATTGCCTCCAGGGCTTTATTGGCGCAGACGCTGACACACTAGAAATGGCGCCTCGTGCAAGACGTTTAGAGTGAAACTGTAATCATTAATGAGAATGCCAAATGACAACATTGTGTTGAATTACAGGGCATGCGTTGTGGTAGACTGTAATGATATGCTTGATTATCGTAAGTCCTAACGCAGTTGGAGAAACGCATGAAGTGCAACAGACTTGGGGGTTATAAAAATATCAAAGTATAGTAGCTTTGAATGGCGTTATGGTAACGATATTATTTGACAGTACACTCCTCCCGAGTTTTCATGGGCATGATTGATTCTATGAGAGCATATCCTTACCAGACTTTGGATAGGTAACAAGATACACATCATCAGGCCTTGTTTCCCATTTCTGCAGTGCGTCGTATATTTCAGGTAGTTGCATAGCAGTTAGCGTCACACCCTTGTATTCATGTGTCTTGCTGAAGATGTCTATCACTCCGGCTGCCCCGGACGATGTTTTGCTACTTTCCGATGAAGCCATTTTCAGATGTGTACTTCAAAGTTGATGTGATTCACAGTGCAGAGGGAGCGTTTACTTCCAGGCTGTTCTGCGGCCCTTAAAAGTGGTCCTGAGTCTGTCTTGTTGCTTCGCCTCTTAATCCTTGACTAAGAATGCAAACATAAGTTCCGCGATCAATGCTGTGTTAAGCCTTTAACGACATACCGAGATAAAGCATCAAAAATACCGAGATAAAGCATCAAAGCAACGTTCAAGCGGGCTAGTCTCCGCATCATCCAAACTTTTTTGTTGCTGTTGTTTTGAATTGTTAATGTGTTGGCAGTTTTGAAAAAAAATAGATGATGTAATGATTTATTTGAAAGTTTATTTGTGAAAACTTGTAATAATCTATGTTCCATTTAAGTCAACATGTTACATTGCCTGCTTTGTTTTATGTTTGGAAATTAAAATGAATAAATGAAATGAAGTGAAATGAAAATAGTCTATTGCTGGACGCTTTGCAAGTAGATACAATTGTAACAGAAGATTTTATCAACCAATTTTCTCCAGACACAATTATCAATCATGCAAGAAGGCAATCCAGGACTTTAATGGGTCTTTTCAAAATAGTTCCTTTCTGAAGTCAAAGACTAGCCCCCATAACCACCCTTTTATTCGTAACGTAACAAGATGGACGGTGTAATTATGGTAAAGAATAATGCAGTCATCCGCTTAACCTATTCGAGACTTGATGTATTACACTCTACAAATTTGTGACCAAAGAAAAATAGGAAAAAAATAACTTGAAAAGTAGATTTAGCAGAGAAGAAGGGAAGCAGAGGAATAACGAGGAGGAGAAGAAGAAAAAAAGC
The DNA here is from genome assembly GCA_029962745.1 of Echinometra lucunter. Taxonomy (NCBI): domain Eukaryota; kingdom Metazoa; phylum Echinodermata; class Echinoidea; order Camarodonta; family Echinometridae; genus Echinometra; species Echinometra lucunter. The sequence continues at coordinate 16,595,267 of CM057171.1, forward strand.
AGATGGAGAAGACGAAAATGAAGAAGAAGAAGAGCAAGAAAAGTAAGGAGATAACTTAAAAATACATTTTCTATACCTGATTTGAATTAGTTTTACTTTGATAATAATGGTTTTATTTATTTAATAGTGCATTTGAAGAACCACTGCCCAAATGAAAACTGATTTGATTAGGTCATAAACAGCCCCAATTTTCAAAAGAGCGAAAAAGCATCATATAGCCTAAATTGCAAGTAAAGGAAACGGACTTGAACTGGCAAATATAAACCATAACCTATCCCCTATCAAAAATAACCATTTTACCCCATTAGCCTATTGACAACTTTTAATCCCCCCCCCCCCCCTAATCAGCGTCGAATTATCATTCTTACTGGTTGATGATCGTCTTCAGCGTCCGCAATCTGTTGGGATGTTTGTTTTGGTATTGCGGTGGTTTAAATCAAGAGAATTGTTTACTTCTTTGGTATCTAAAAGCAGACTGGAGTGGGCTACAATTAGAACGGTCAGTTTGCTTACAGTAATTAACCAACAAGAATAGGACCAACTTATCAGATCATTATGTACACGATCGAATTTGAGATCACTGAATAATAATAGTACACCATGAATATATTTATAGGACAGTTCAAAGGGCAAAATGACAAGGTTGTCTCCTTTCGGAAAGAAAAGTTGGTAAAGCAAAGGTCGCTTTTTCACAATGTTAATACGAATCCTGGACAGCCCGACCCATATGGCCAGACCACATACCTCGGACAGCTCGGCCCGTTATTCATCTCATTATTCTAAACCGTTGCAACTCCCAGGCTCCAAATTTCGTGAGGGCCTGACATTTATAATAGTTTGTTTTTTAAATGTATTTGTGCAACATTTAACTGTTTAAATAGATTCGTTAACAAAGTGGACCATCGGACGATTACGTTGCAGTCTCCTCAATCGACAAGAAAATCTCGGTAATCATTGTAAAGAAAACGAAGAACTGCTCCATAAAAATGAATTTAAAAAAAAAACCTTGCTGTAAAGCCTTACCTAAAATATGTGCACAGTAATCAATTTAGATACATTTTCTTGCGATTATTTGATTCTTTTATTTAGTCTATCATGTCTGCTTTTAAAGTAAAACCATTTCATCGTACATGTTGTAATATTCACTATTCTGTTATGGTTGTTTAGAATACTGTTGTCCTATGTTCAAGTACATGTATAATCATTTTGTTGAAATGTCTAATATTCTGTTATGCTTAATTATATTGTACAAAAGAATTTTTTGAAAATAAAATAGCCTGTCGGAGGGACAAAACAACTTTTCTTTCGATCTACATCCTGTACCAAATAATCATCTTTTTGTCTCTAGCACATTGTGTCCTTCAACATTTAGCTTTTTAGATCAGCATTCCAGATCAAATAACATTTTACTGCAAGAAGAAGTAAAATATTCACTTATTTATTTCTGTAGTTTGTATAACTATTGGAGCACAACATGAATAAAAAACAATCACACCCACATGTTCGCACACCCAGTACAAAATACACACTATTTTACAGCTCTATAGTTTTCGAGGGGTGTGATAGTGGCGGGTTGTGGGAAATGGTCACCGGATCCAAATTTCGTGAGGGCCTGACATTTATATTAGTTTGTTTTTTTAAATGTATTTGTGCAATATTTAACTGTTTAAATAGATTCGTTAAGAAAGTGGATCATCAGACGATTACGTTGCAGTCTTCTCAATCGACAAGAAAATCTCAGTAATCATTGTAAAGAAAACGAAGAACTGCTCCATAAAAATGAATTTAAAAAAAAAAAAACTTGCTGTAAAGCTATACCTAAAATATGTGCACAGTAATCAATTTAGATACATTTTCTTTCGATTATTAGATTCTTTTATTTAGTCTATCATGTCTGCTTTTAAAGTAAAACCATTTCATCGTACATGTTGTAATATTCACTATTCTGTTATGGTTGTTTAGAATACTGTTGTCCTATGTTCAAGTATAATCATTTTGTTCAAATGTCTAATATTCTGTTATGCTTAATTATATTGTACAAAAGAATTTTTTGAAAATAAAATAGCCTGTCGGAGGATCAAAACAACTTTTCTTTCGATCTACATCCTGTACAAAATAATCATCTTTTTGTCTTTAGCACATTGTGTCCTTCAACATTTAGCTTTTTAAATCAGCATTCCAGATCAAATAACATTTTACTGCAAGAAGAAGTAAAATATTCACTTATTTATTTCTGTAGTTTGTATAACTATTGGAGCACAACATGAATAAAAAACAATCACACCCACATGTTCGCACACCCAGTATAAAATACACACTTTTTTACAGCTCTGTAGTTTTCGAGGGGTGTGATAGTGGCGGGTTGTGGGAAATGGTCACCGGATGCATGTAAGGTACGTTAATTAGGGGGTATAAGCACCGTGTTTCATTGCACTGTAAGGGTTAGAGGAATAATCAAAGGTAGTCTGCAGAGTTCTCTGGTATTTTACGAATTTTAGACGGGCAACGGGTCCTCATTCTCCTTCATCGAAACCCGTATTTAAGATGAATTGTCACTTGGTCTACTTCCACTTTGTCTAATGCCCGTTTGGTCTCATCCCACGTTGTCTAATCCCATTTCCTCTACAATCAGTTTGTCTAATTATCATTTGGTCTAATTGCCACTTAGTCCATTTACCATTTCGTCTAATTTCCAGTTAGGCTATGCCCATTTCGTCCAAATGAATACCCACTTGGGCTAACACCACTTAGTCTGTATGATGGACGAACTGTTGATAGACCAAATAGTCATTAGACGAAATGAGGAAAAACTCAATAAACAAAGTGGCAATTAGACCATTCAATTTCAAGTTTATTTAAACCAATCAATCATACAGTATTTTACAATCATTTGATCAAAACAAGAAATAAAACATGAAAGGTTTGGGACCCCGAAGAAGCAGAGCTTGTGAAAGGGGGGCCCCTTAATAAAAGGAACAGATTTTTTTTTTTTTTTAAGTAACAATACATGTATATAATAAAATATTATAACAAAAATAATTACACCCACATAACACACATTTCACACACACCACCACCACCACCACCATTTGATCATAGTTGGGTGTCTCGAGTTGTGGCGAGCTTGAACTCGCGTAAACTCGCGTCAACTCGCATGAAATTTACTAATTTTATGAGGTATGCACAACTGATCTTACGACCCAACATCGAGTTTACTTCGATAGCTGTACGAGTAAACCGAGCGCGATACGAGTTAACAGAGCGCAATACGAGTTACACCGAGTTTGGTATGAGTTGTGATGACCTGTATACTTCTACCGATCTATCAACGAGTTATCAAGACCTCGTTACTAGTGTCAAGAGCTTTCTGCGAGTTTCCGATATACGACCAAAGAAGCTGAAAATGCATGTTTCGTTTTTCTCTTGGGGGGAGGGCTTGAATAAATTCAATTCATTTCATTTCCATTTCCAATGAAAGCAATCAAAAAAATCAAACATAATTATAAGTCATTTTACAATAATCTAATTACTTGAATTATAAAACAAAGAATATACACAGTATAACTATGTATGGGTTTCTTTCTTCTTTTTTTTAAGAAAACGTCGTGTGGAAATCAAGGAGGGCTCCAGTGAAAAGAAGGGCTTGTAATGTAGATCCCTCGGATAATTTCAAACATAGCTTATAATTCTAAAAACATATGAATAAAATTATATCTAGAAAAAATGAAAGGTAATGACAAGCTTTTCTATTTTATTTTAATTTGTTGTATATACTATCTCAGTTGCAAAAGCGAAAAGAATAAGAAGAATGACATACATAAGAAAAGAAAATCAGAATATAGAAACTGTACAAAAACATAAGAAAACGGAGGAATAGGGTATAAGTATAGGAGTGGGCTTGAGAAGGATTATTGTGCTTAACATTTTTTTTCTATTCTATTTAACTTATCTCCACATGAATGCTAATTTTTGGAAGGTCTTGTATCCAAGAAAATGGTGCGCAGGACAAAAATCCAAGATAGCCCTGAAAATCACATTTATGTCATAGCTCTGCATCATCTGAGGGTTTTTTCTTTAACTTGATTTGGTGTCATATCCTATGTTGATGGGTCAAGTCAAGCAAAATGGGCGGTCGGTAAAGTCGGTAGTTAAGACCTAATCTCACTCTAGTTGGTGATATGTCTCAGGTGACAATTTTACTTTCAGGTTGTTGAGAGATTTTTTCCACTTGTTTGCATCACCTGAGACATATCACCATATTTGCTGTCTGCTTTAGGGCCTAGTTAACAGACACATGAATTATCTATACGACATTTGATTTACCTATGAGAGACTTGATACTCTAATTAACACAGGATTACGTAACAATTTCTATTGTGTGGATATTTAACTCCTCTGTGAGGATATTGGACTTGCTACATGGACATTTGATTTCCCTTTTGAAAACGATTTCTATTGTAACTGATTCTTTTGTGTGTGGCTAGTTTAATTCTCTGTGGACATCTTATTTACCTGTTTGGATATTTGTCAAGCTTTAGGGGACTTTTGATTTCCCTATTGACACTTGAATTACCTACTATGACATTTACTCTGATACTGCGGATACTTGACCTGGAAAACCTATATCAACGTGAGTGCATATGTAAAAAGATGCCGGGATAGAATCCCCCCCCCCCCCCGGTCGGGAAAGCTGGTGGAATAGGTGCATGCATCATGTACTTCGTGCGCGGGCGAGCTTGAATCTGATGACCGGGTTGATAATATTTGTTACAATAGTAATAACAATAATAATAATATTGATAATATTGATAATAATAATAATAATAATGATAATAATAATAATAATAATAATAATAATAATAATAATAATAATGATAATAATAATAGTAATAGTAATAATAATAACAATAATGATGATTACAGTACGGCAATAATGACACTACTAATAAGAATTATCGTTATTAGGACTTTTATTATGTTTTCGTAATCATCGTTATTATTTCCATTAGTGTTATCATTCTCAATTATTCGTATCAATTATCAATATTATAATCATTATTATTACTATTATCATTATCATTATTATAACAAAAAAATTGTTGCGTTTTTACGCATATGTTTTGAAACATGGTTAAACCTAGTTCTTTTTCAAATTCACAGGAAGTTAATAGATTTTCACTGTTCAGGATGACGTAAACGGAAATGGGTGTTTCAGAATTTTTGTAATATTTACTTATCTTTGACTCACACACAAATATTCATTCCTATTCATACAGTGTCATAAGCACCATAAACAAAAATAATAATAATAATAATGATAATAGTCTTCTCACATACATTGAATTATTCCAGACCGATTATAAACATGGGCGTACAGTATAAATTGGTACACTGGGTGACATGATTCGAAGCAATTTAAATGCTGTTTAGAATGAGTAAAAAGTGAATTACGCGATGCGAAAATTTCGAAAGGTATAAAATCGAGCATACGACATGATTCATTTCGATAGTTTTATACAAAAGTAGAAACTTCGATTCGTACAGTCGACACGTCGTAAAATACTTTGGCACCTAACAAATAATATGGCCTCGACTCAGAGAATGGGTTTTGTACGTTCTTTTTCCTTCATCTTTGCCATCCTGTTATCTGTTATTACTTCTTCGGTAAGTATCACTTTTACATTTAGCTAAGAATACTTTAATTTCTCTTCTTCTGTTAAAAGTGCATTTTGTAAATATTTTCATTATTATTATCAGTATTGTTATTATAACTATCATCATCATCGTCGTCGTCGTCGTCATCATCATCATCATGAAGGGTTCAAGGTAATAATTCTGAATATATTATGCTCTTTGATAGTACACATTTCTCATATATGATAATCTAAAAATGTATATATCCATATTAACAAAATGTGGTATTTGTGATTTTTATAACCACTTTCATGATTATTGATGTTTTTGGTGTGGGTTTAGTTATGCTTGAATACCATTCTTAATATCACCATTATCATAAATTGTACCGGAGATAGTAGTAGTAAAGTTAGCAGTAGTATAAATTGAAATACAATGGTCATTGTTGATTTTCAAATCTTTTCCTCTTTTGTATATATCATGAGAGTCAGAATATTACCTACATGATTTAAATGGATGATTCTCATTTTCAGATTTATGAAGTAACTTTCATTGAGGAATCAATGAGTCATAGGCTGCGATCCCGGGGGACGGGGGGACACCCCTCCCCCCTCGATTATTTTTTCTGGTGGGGATCGCCCCCCTCGATTTTTAAAGCTTAATATCTTATTTTTTCTATTTTGAGACTGCAGGTGACCAAATTTAGGCCAACCACTTAAATATTTTATAGGCTTAGAATGCATTCTGATGGCAAAATATGGCCTCTTTCATTATTTTTTCGGTTATTTTTAGCTCGCTCGCTTCGCTCCTTCGCATAAAAATCATCACCCCCTCCACTTCTCGAAACAGATTTTCGAATGAAGTAACTTTCATTGAGGAATCAATGAGTCATAGGCTGCGATCCCGGGGGACGGGGGGACACCCCTCCCCCCTCGATTATTTTTTCTGGTGGGGATCGCCCCCCCCCCTCGATTTTTAAAGTTTAATATCTTATTTTTTCTATTTTGAGACTGCAGGTGACCAAATTTAGGCCAACCACTTAAATATTTTATAGGCTTAGAATGCATTCTGATGGCAAAATATGGCCTCTTTCATTATTTTTTCGGTTATTTTTAGCTCGCTCGCTTCGCTCCTTCGCATAAAAATCATCACCCCCTCCACTTCTCGAAACAGATTTTCGGCGGTGGCCTTCGGTGTTTCCGCCCCCCCCCCCCCCCCTCCCGTTACATGAAATCTCCACCACTGCAATGAGCTGTCTATCCACGTTTTACCTTAGACATTGATCACTGTTGATGAAGGGATTTTTTGTATGTGTTCACGAAAGACCGATCGCGAGCCACGTAATATTACGATTATTTACACGCTCCAGTTAACTAACTGACAAAAGTGCCAAATGTTTTTTAATCATTCCTTGCCAATGTCAGACTGTCACAACTTTGGAATGATAAGAACGCTATTGTATCAGTTTCTTAGTTACCAGATCAACAAAGTTATGGTTATCACCATTATTTCATCGTAATGGTGTGAAATGAGCCACTAAACGACACACACGTGCTAACATGGCAAATATACCCATTTATGTAAGGTCATCTAAACATTTTTTTTTTTAATTTGCGATTGCGTTTGAAAGTAAATGCATATACTGTCTATTCAGTGCTATAATGTTTTAATTCCATGTATCTCTGAAGCAAATTATACAATAATTATTAAGATTTATTTATCAGTAAATTAAATTTGCAGTCAGAGTAACTTGCCTAATGAAATCTGATTCATTATTAGAAATCTTCATCTTGTGTTTTTACGTTAAAGGCATTGGTTAACATTGTTATGATCTAAAAAAATATTGTTTTGTTTCTTGAAAATGGGATAAACATAAGGATTATAGTGTAAAAATACCAGTCTGAAAGTTTCAAAGTATAATATCCACAGGAAGTATTTTCAGATATCAAAAATGTGAACTAATGTTTGAAAAATATACGAGGGTCGGTTGCACAGAAGAGACATAAGGAATGCGCATGCGCATGTGACTCACCTTACCGTACTGTGTGTACTGGCGAATCACGGGGCGGGAGGCACATAACGGCATTTTCAAATTCAAGCAAAGTGGTCCTCTTAGTGATTGTCTCGTGAGACGAAGGATAATAAAATCGCCGTTTGCGTCTAACTTACACTTTTTCATTCCAAATTATGGTTGGTTTCAGGGTTTTTTGAGTACAGATACAAGTACTAATACATATGTTTCATCTTAGTTTGAGAATTTTTTAAATCAGCTACTCACAAAGTTAGCCAATGCCTTTAAGCTTTGTTCAACAATCAATAAATTATTGTTATGAAACAACCTGCCAGAATTTTTTAAACATGTAAAACTGAATATAGATGGGTGAACAAGGTGTAGATTATGATTTTAGAATGTTGGACTCCTTGGACTCCTTGATTTCATCATTTCATCATATGGAGTTGTTATATGGAGTTATTCCGCCTTATTAAAGGACATGAAGTCTGTAACTTAGAGTCATTTTAGGCGATAATCATTCTTTTTCACTATTTACACCTCCCGTTTCACAGTATGGGAGAGGAGTAAACTACATATTTGATGAAGGCAGTACTCCTACTACTATCTCCGTGGAATGGCTTGTCAATGCGGGAACAACATGGGAGTACTATACAGTGGATATTGCGCCATCATCGGGGAACAGTGTGAATGGTTACCCAGCAAATACGACTGAAATGGAGTTCACATTTACAGGACTTCGTCCGAACACAATGTATACGATTACAGTTACACCGTGGAACGCAATGGAAAGTGGAGATCCAGACAGTATAGATATAGATACAGGTAATCTTTAACAACATTTACCTCAATTTTACTTGAAGTTTACTTTACATTGTTCTAATTTAGGTCAATATTATATCTGTTAGTTCTGATCTCCATAAATACTATTACATTGTTAGTTGTTATTTTTATATATGCTCTGTACTTGCTAGAATTTATCATCAGATTACATTGATAGGATTTGTACATGCTTGAATTTAGGTTCAGACTGAAACGAAAGTAAATGGATCAAATCAAATCAGAATCAAGGAAAAACATATTTGTTGGTGGCTTAAGAGTTTATTAATCGTTGCTGGCCGTTTTGGGCAAGACATATTACCAAGAACAAATGTCGTGTATCCCTTGATGAAAATATGCTCCCTTTCCCCTGTAAAAAAAAAATGACATTGCTCAGTGGCCAAACAGTACTGCTGTATTCTGCCCTACTTCGGCAAAAGGAAGCAAGTGACATATCAACCAAATTTGAGTTATTGATACTTTCATATTTTACCTAGTGTGCTCTCATTCCGGGCCAAATTTCATGCATCATTCTTTTCCACTAAGAATTGCCAAATGTTATTGCCGTGAAAAAAATATATATATTTAAAAAACGGTACGGTTAGTTGCAAAGTTTTTTTTTCCCAGAAAAAAACATGCAAAATTGAGTAGCTTTAAAAAGCAGCCAATATATTTTTCTTTCTTCATTTTTTTTTTATTTTCCTCTCCTCCCCTCCCCCTCCCCCCCCCCCCCCCCCCCCCCATCTCACAGTTTTTTAATGAAGTAGCCATTCCACACCTTCATACCTTGGGGAGTCTCAGATTCGTTACTCACCAAGATTTTACTAAAACTGGTGAGGGCGGCAGACCTACAGGAATTTGATCGAGCAAAACAATGAATGAAAATATATTTCTACGTCGGTATATTTTTCAGAACTTATTTGAAGGTTGGTTTAAACTGTTAAAAGTATCACGATCAGTGCAATACGGAATCGATATACGCGTATGCTTTCAAGTTTAACAATCATCTTAATTGCTATAATTATCTTTGTTATTATCAGTATCATTATTATTATTACTATCATCATGACTGAAATTATAGTGTTTTATGGTTTTGTTCTTGTTGTTTTTGTGATCACCATCATGTTCATCACCATCATAATCATAATAACATGTTAGATGATATTTCTTTTTCTCCAGAGGAAATACCTGACGATGAAATTCTTGTAACGGACATCACGTCTGATTCAGCCTTCATCCAGTGGAAGGACTATGGCGTCTCTTCTTACGAGATTATGACGTCACCGACTGGTGCTGCGAATGACGTCACAGGCATCACTCACTCTGAAGTAGAACTGGCCATCTTAATGCCAGAAACTTTGATTCATGTCAGCGTCGTGGATAATTCAGGGACGATCGTAGCTTCTGGAAATTTCACGAGTGGTGAGTTTTAGCTAGCCCGTAATTTTAAAGTTTTAGATTGCCCAGGTTTAGCTAGCCCATAATTTAAAAGTTTTAGATTGCCCAGTTTTAGCTAGCCCGTAATTTTAAAGTTTTAGATTGCCCAGGTTTAGCTAGCCCATAATTTAAAAGTTTTAGATTGCCCAGTTTTAGCTAGCCCATAATTTAAAAGTTTTAGATTGCCCAGTTTTAGCTAGCCAGTAATTTAAAAGTTTTAGAATGTCCAGTGATTTTACTTGCCCTTGTGTCCTCCTTGTTTCAGCCGTAACTTCAGTCAAAGTGATAAACATGTCTTTAATGCTTTAATATTTAATATGTAACATGTTTAATGACTGTTTTGACACCGTTTACAAATCCTTGTACTTACTTACATCTATATGGAAAAGGTGTTTTGCCAAAATTTGTCGTGCTTGACCTAGATGTTATGAGAAGAGCAACCCGCAGGAAGTGCAATAATATCAGTATTATAGTGATTGTTAACTCCTGCAAATCAAGTGGAAAAAAAATAAATGTTTCGGCGAACTGAATTGAATACTGGGTAGATAAGCTATTTTATTTCATTATAATTTGCTGTGTTGTCTTCAAAATTTTAAGTCACTAATCAACGTGTGGTGGTGGTGGTGGAAAACCCTCCTTGGGAGAGATATACCCCCCCCCCCCCCCCCTTCTGAAGTGACACCTCTGAATGCCAAGTTGTAACATCCTTCGTGTTATCAATTTTTCATAGGTAGCACTGATGTATGCAGCATGGAAAACCCGCCTGACACATGTAGCTCGGGTTCCATTGCCATTCAACCTAATATAAGTCTGGTGGTGAACCTACTTTTCTTCCTCGTCTACGTAACAAGGTTGCTTCCCTGATAGTTAGAGTCTGCCACACCGCCTACCCGACTCCTCATCGACGCAAAACGATACTTTGAACCAAATGATTCCGGAACGATGTAATAATTTGTTATTGTGTTATCGATCTTGGAACAGTCTTGCTTGGTGTGACGGTGGATTATCAATATCTGTCCTCAGAATCCTTTTGAGAAGATTCATTATGTCTTAACTTATCTTATTTATTTATATATATTTATGTATTTATTTTGCTCATACTTTGCAATATCACTTTTTGAAAGCATTTGATCCATATTACCAGAAATTTGTTTAAAGTGTACAGTAAAAGCAGTTTTTTAAGCTAAATCTATTTACAAATATATTCATTAGTACTGATGATTAGTATTGCTATTCACACGATTCAGCGACTAAATTTTTAGTGTGAATGACAGTTAATTGATTATATTTGTATTCAAATGATTTTTTTAAATTCAAATCTTAACTGAAGTTGGTCGTAACGTAAACATTTCATGTACTCACGTACATGTTTGCCATAGATATGCAAGCCCACGGGTACTTCTTTCTTCAAGCCTTCATACTAATGAACAAAATGCGTAAACATGGTAAATGAAGGTGCATCCACATTTCGTACTGGGTGTGTAACATGAGTGGGCGCTATTGTAATTGCCGGACGTAATCACATTGATGTTGGTGCACCGAATTTGCTTGTCAGAAAATTTGCTTTTTAGGTATTTAAATGAATGATTCCAATACCCTTTATACGTTTTACAATTGGAACAGGAAAAATAGGCGTCTAAAAAAAAGAATGATTTCCGGTAGCACCCACCTCTTCCCTCAAGAAAAAATAAAATAATAATAATAATAATAACAATAATAATAATAATAATAATAACTAAATGATATATACGACCTAGCTCTCTTTCTCACTGCCTTCCACGAATTATGTCAGTTTAATACCGACATATCTTTGATTTTATTCCGATTTTGAATTTGAATTTGAATTTATTTATTTCACATATCTTAAAAACAACTAGAATACAATACATTGAGAATCAGAAAATTACTAGATAACATACAAAGTAGTAAAAAAACAACAATTATACATATAATACAAAATAACAAAATGCATAAAGTGATGAAGTGGATGTGGGGGAGCAGCAAAAAGCCATTGGCCTATCACGGCTACTCCCTGTTTGACATTCATCACTAATCATACAATAAAATCTTACAATCCACATCTGAGATTGCAAGAAACAAGACATATAACAAAATCAACAAAAATAGGCAAAAACATAAAACATAAAGGCAAGCTTATTAGAGGGTACGATTGTTTAAAAGGTATGATTTACATTTTCTTTTAAATAAATTTAGTGACAGGCATTGTTTTAATTCAGAAGGCAGATTGTTCCACACGAGTGGTCCACTGTGACTTATAACTGTTCTTGAAAAATTAAAACGGTAAAAAGGAACATATAATTTGTCAGAGTTTCTTGTAAGGTATTTGTTGATGCTGCGATTTGTTATAAAATAATCATCAGATGTGTTAGGCAACTTATTCATATAGTACGAAAACATAAAGGATGCTATTTGAAGGGTGTATATATCGTAAATTGTTAAAATCTTTAACTTACAGAATAACTGATGGGAATGAGCTAAATATGAAGAATTGGATATTATTCGTATGGCCCGTTTTTGTAAGCGAAACAGTTTGTGACATTGAATAAGCTGCACAATCCCCCCATACGATATTACAATAGCTAATATGTGGTAGTATCATAGTATTATGTAATTGTACAAGAATACGCAGTGGTAGGTCACCTTTAAGTCTGTTCAGTATGCCAATGATTTTAGAGCTCTTCATAGAAATATCATTTACATGTTGTTTCCAACTCATATTATCATCGATTGTGACACCTAGGAATTTTATGTATTGCACTTTCTTAATTTCAGTATTATTGATGTATAATTTTATTGTGTTCTCTTCAATTTTCTTATTTGTGGGCTTGAAAATCATAAAAGATGTCTTCTTTGTTTTTATTTGGAGTCTGTTTGCTTGGAACCAAAGTTGTATTTTTTCCCATTTCAAAATTTAAAATATTGTTTAATTTAACGGGATCCTTACCAGATAGAAATAAGCTTGTATCATCTGCAAACAATGTAGTAGTTAAAATATCACTTACAGTTGCAGGTCATTTATATACAACAAAAAGAGAAGAGGGCCCAGATTAGACCCTTGGGGTACCCCAACTGAAATATCCCGGAACTGTGAGCAAATTTTGTTAATACATACATATTGTTTTCGATTACTTAAGTAGTTTATCAACCATTTTAATACTGTATCTCTAAATCCATATGATGATAACTTATCTATTAAAAATATTATGATCGATGCAGTCGAAAGCTTTCGATAGATTTAAAAATACCCCGATCGTTAGTGTTTTATTTTCATATTCCTTGGCTATTTTTTCTGTAAAATCTATCAAGGCATAAGCAGTGCTATATCCCTGTCTAAAATCGAATTGTTTGTTATATAATATATTATGTTTTGAAATAAATGCTATCAATTTGTCACATACTATTTTTTTTAAATATCTTGCTGAAAACTGATAAAATTGATATAGGTCTATAATTTGTTACCAATGTTTATTGCCATTCTTAAACACAGGAATTACTTTAGCGATTTTTAATGAATTTGGAAATACACCCTTCTCAAGAGACATATTGATGATTTTACATAAAGGAGTAACTATTGTATGAATTGAATGTTTCACTACTTTAGGACTAATGTCATCGTAACCCACCTTTTATTTACATCCAATTTAGAAACAATATCATATATATTCCTTTCTGTTATTGGTGTAAAGTACATAGACTGACAAGTGCTGTTTTTCATAAAATGTTTAAAGTTATTTTTTTCGGATGGATTACCAGTAGCCGCATGTATTTGGGAACCGACACTACTTAAAAAATCATTGAATATATCTACCATATCTTGCTTATTTTCAGTAACCACTCCATTGTTTTCAATACTATAGTCAGCATCTCTGTTCTTATTTTTTGTTAAAATATTGTTTATTATTTTCCATGTTGCTCTAGCATTATATTTTACATTTTCAAATTTATGATGATAAAATTCACGTTTCTTTTTACGAATCAAGCTATGAACTGTGTTTCTGTAACTTTTTTATACATTTTTCCTATAGGAAGTTGGGTTCTTAAGAAATTTCTTGTATAATATATATATATTTCCGCTTACACATTCTCTTAACATCCGTAGTAAACCACGGCTTGTGTGTAGAAATTGTTTTTATTCTCACACTTTTTATGGGAAAACTCTCATTGTACAATATTTTGTAAACATCAAAAAATCTATCATAAACTTCGTGAACATGTTCTATATCGTTTAAACATTTCCAATCAACAAACTGTAATTTTCTACAAAATATGATTATATTATTTTCACACAAGTCTCTTATAGTGTAATGGGCGTGTGAATTATTGGTGAACATACAACTTTGAATCATGACAAAAGGGGTTAGGTGGTCACTTACATCTGTTGTAATAATACCAGTTTCTAAGACATTCTCAAGCTGGTTATAAAAAATATTATCTAATATGGTCGCAGAATTACTCGTTATCCTTGTAGGTTTATTTATCAATGGAATATACGAAAAAGTAGCAAAAGTATTTATAAAATCATGTGTACATATCATAGAATCTAAGTTCATTAGATCAACATTAAAATCTCCAATAATAATACATTGTTTTTTCTCAAAATAATCTTTTTTTTAGTTACGTAAGAGATCTTACGTAACGGTATTTGAACAGTTTCTATAAAATCATTTAATGACTGGCTAGGAGGTCTATAAATGACCGAAACTATGAAACATAAGGATTTTATGTGAACTTCAATGAATAAACTCTCAATACAATTTTTGAAAATATCAAGATCAGGTCTTGTTTTAAATTTCACACTCTTATTCACATATATTCCAACTCCACCCCCTCGCTTGCAATCACGGTTATTGGCAATGAAAGAAAAATCAGGTATATTAAAGTACTGTTCCTCATTTTCTCGTAGCCATGTTTCAGATATACCAAAGATCGAATCAAACATATTTTTTAAAATTATTAATACCTTCTGAAAAATTGCAAAATTTACGCCTGAGGCTTCTACCATTAAAATGAAGCATTGTCAAAACATCTTGAGCATTGTAATCATCTATTAACTCGCAAAATTCATTTGGGGTGAAGTACTTATTATCAGTGCGGGTTCTTCTATTATCCAAACCATCAATGTCATCCATACTGCATGCTGTAATAATTATTTTGATGCCTCCTGATATCATACATACATGAGCTTAAATCATATAACAAGCTTGCCTTGACAAGACAAACAATTAAACTTGAACAAATGTCACAAAATGAAATAGCAGAGAAATAAAATAGAAAAGATACATGCTTAAAACGAAGCACTAGCACTATAAAAGGGATAAAAATGTGCATGATATAGTATCCTAATCATTTTAGGCTGTACACCTGAATTTTAGAGACCTAAGTGCATTGAATCGTCCGACAGATCTATAGTCACCATATGGACATCATGTTAACTTACATGTGGACAAAAGCAAAAAGCAAGAAATGCATATATCACCATTAACAGACACACTTCAGGATTACATGCCTTCACATGATAGCAATTCGCATTCACACACTTGCACGCCCACATGTACACCAAAATTCAAGAAATAAATAATCACACTGTGTTTTTTTTTTCAAAGAATAGAATATTAATGCACATGTGAGCTGCAAAAGTGTGAATATATGTGTTTCTTTTTTCAAAGAGTAGAATATTTTGAGGTTAATATGAAAATAAATATACATGTACATACCACAATGTTGAAGAAAAGCTTGCAATCATGTTAAAGGTACATGTAAATGGTTGTGTAGTCACAATCACAATTACATATCTCAATCTTGTGTAAAAATATATTCCAATTCCAATTTTCATACTAGTTGTAATAGAAAATAATATGAAAGAGGTGTAAGAAGTGTACATGCCCACTTTTACTCAAGCTAGCTACTTATTTTTTTCAATTCAATTCAATTCAATTCAATTCAATTCAATTTTCTTTATTCTATTGTTTTCGGACGCTTTACATATGTCACATAAAATACAACAACAAGAAAAACATCTTTGACATGTACAGTATACACAAATAGGGTGCTTAACAAATACAAAATGAATACCTGAGAAAGACATATGCAAAATACAACTTATGTAAAAGTAAGAGACAAAAGAAAAGATTTATGCTCTAAATGCCCTCCCCTGTTACCCATGCCCCACATTGCACGAAATGATGACCAATAACCTGTGACCAATTCCCCTCCCCCTAAGTATTATTTAAACCAATCAATCATACAATATTTTACAATCATTTGACCAAAAAAAGAAATAAAACATGAAAGGTTTGGGACCCCGAAGAAGCAGAGCTTGTGAAAGGGGGGGCCCCTTAATAAAAGGAACAGAAAATTGAAAAAAGTAACAATATATAATAAAATATTATAACAATAATAATTACACCCACATAACACACATGGCACATACACCGCCACCACCATTTGATCATAGTTGGGTGTCTCAAGTTGTGGCGAGCTTGAACTCGCGTAAACTCGCTTCAACTTGCATGAAATTTACTAATTGTCATGATCTGATTGTATGAGGTATGCAAAACTGATCTTACGAACCAACATCGAGTTTACTTCGATAGCTGTACGAGTAAACCGAGCGTAATACGAGTCAACAGAGCGCAATATGAGTTACACCGAGTTTGGTATGAGTTGTGATGCCCTGCATACGACTTGTACCGATCTATCAACGAGTTATCAAGACCTCGTTACTAGTGTCAATAGCTTTCTACGAGTTTCCGATATACGACCAAAGAAGCTGAAAATGCATGTTTCGTTTTTCTTTTTTTGGGGGGGGGGAGGGCTTGAATAAATTCAATTCATTTCATTTCCATTTCCAATGAAAGCAATAAAAAATTAAACATAATTATAAGTCACTGTACAGTAATCTAATTACTTGAATTATAAAACACAGAATATACACAGCGTAACAATGTGTTTCTTTCCTTTTTTTAAGAAAACGGTCGTGTGGAAATCAAGGAGGGATCCAGTGAAAAGAATGGCTTGTAATGTAGATCCCTCGAATAATTCAAACATAGCTTATAATTCTAAAAACAAATGAATAAAATTATATCTACAAAAAATGAAAGGTAATGACAAGCTTTTCTATTTTATTTCAATTTTGTTGTATATACAATAGCAAATTCGCAATTTAAAGACTAAATTGTTACGAATATTATCTCAGTTGCAAAAACGAAAAGAATAAGAAGAATGACATACATAAGAAAAAAATCAGAATAAAGAAACTGTACAAAAACATAAGAAAACGGTATAGGTATAGGAGTGGGATTTAGTAAGGATTGAAATGCTAAAAAATCTCTCAACAACCTGAAAGTAAAATTGGTGATATGTCTCAGGTGAAAATTTTACTTTCAGGTTGTTGAGAGATTTTTGCCACTTGTTTGCATCACCTGAGACATGTCACCATCTTTGCTGTCTGCTTTAGGCCTAGTCAACAGACACATGAATTACCTATACGACATTTGATTTACCTATGAGAGGCTTGATACTCTAATTAACACAGGATTACGTAACAATTTCTATTGTGTGGATATTTAACTCCTCTGTGAGGATATTGGACTTGTTACATGGACATTTGATTTCCCTTTTGAAAACGATTTCTACTGTAACTGATTCTTTGTGTGTGTGGCTAGTTTAATTCTCTATGGTCATCTTATTTACATGTTTGGATATTTGTGAAGCTTTAGGGGACTTTTGATTTCCCTATTGACACTGGAATTACATACTATGACATTTACTCTGATACTGTACATACTTGACCTGGAAAACCTATAGCAACGTGAGTGCATATGTAAAAAGATGCCGGGATAGAATCCCCCCCCCCCCCCCCCCCCCCCGTCGGGAAAGCTGGTGGAATAGGTGCATGCATCATGTACTTCGTGCGCGGGCGAGCTTGAATATGATGACCTGGTTGATAGTATTTGTTACAGTAGTAATAACAATAAAAATAATATTGATAATGTTGGTAATAATAATAATAATAATAATAATAATAATAATAATAATAATAAACGGAAATGGGTGTTTCAGAATTTTAGTAATATTTACTTATCTTTGACTCAAACACAAATATTCATTCCTATTCATACAGTATCATAAGCACCATAAACAAAATAATAATAATAAAGTCTTCTCACATACATTGAATTATTCCAGACCGATTATAAACATGGGCGTACAGTATAAATTGGTACACAGGGTGACATCATTCGAAGCAATTTAAATGCTGTTTAGAATGAGTAAAAAGTGAATTACGCGATGTGAAAATTTCGAAAGGTATAAAATCGAGCATACGGCGTGATTCATTTATAGTTTTATACAAAAGTAGAAACTTCGATTCGTACAGTCGACATTTCGTAAAATACTTTGGCACCTAACAAATAATATGGACTCGACTCAGAGAATGGGTTTTGTAAGTTCTTTTTCCTTCATCTTTGCCATCCTGTTATCTGTTATTACTTCTTCGGTAAGTATCACTTTTACATTTAGCTAAGAATACTTTAATTTTTCTTCTTCTGTAAAAGTGCATTTTGTAAATATATTCATTATTATTATCATTATTGTTATTATTACTATCATCATCGTCGTCGTCGTCGTCGTCATCATCATCATGAAGGGTTCAAGGTAATAATTCTAAATATATTATGCTCTTTGATAGTACACATTTCTCATATATGATAAACTAAAAATGTATATATCCATATTAACAAAATGTGGTATTTGTGATTTTTATAACCACTTTCATGATTATTGATGTTTTTGGTGTGGGTTTAGTTATGCTTGAATACCATTCTTAATATCACCATTATCATAAGAAATGTACCGGAGCTAGTAGTAGTAAAGTTAGCAGTAGTATAAATTGAAATACAATGATCATTGTTGATTTTCAAATCTTCACTTCTTTTGTATATATCATGAGAGTCAGAATAGTACATACATGAATTAAATGGATGATTCTCATTTTCAGATTTATGAAGTAACTTTCACTGAGGAATCAATGAGCCATAGGCAGCGATCCCGGGGGACGGGGGACACCCCTCCCCCTCGATTTTCTTTCTGGTGGGGATCGCCCCCCCCCCCTCGATTTTTAAAGCTTAATATCTTATTTTTTCTATTTTGAGTCTGCAGGTGACCAAATTTAGGCCAACCACTTAAATATTTTATAGGCCTAGAATGCATTCTGATGGCAAAATATGGCCTCTTTCTTTATTTTTTTTCGGTTATTTTTAGCTCGCTCGCTTCGCTCCTTCGCATAAAAATCGGTGCCAGGTAAAGATGTCAGAGGTAAAAATGTCAGAGGTAAAAATGTCAGAGGTAAAAATGTCAGAGGTAATAATGTCAGAGGTAAAAATGTCGAGGTAAAAATGTCAGAGGTAAATATTTTAGAGGTGAACATGCAAGAGGTAAAAATCTCAGATTTGAATATGACAGAGGTAAAAAGACAGAGGTAGAAATATCAGAGGTATGTCAGATTAGAAAATGTTGAAGTAAACATGTTACAGGTACAGATATTGAATTATAGAAAGGAAGGGGCACGCGAGATATCTGCCTATTTTGTTCAGTCTTTCATCGTTTCTACATTACTGATTATGTAGAAAAAATAACTAAGTACACGTATGAGTTAAAAATTGTACGTTAATGAACATTGTAAAAACGATGGTGGGGAAAACTTTGACTTGTAAGTAGCTGACAACATTCATTTCACGTGAGTCACGATTATAAATGTGCACATTCCTCTTCGTATATAAAGCGTGGTGTACGTGAGCAAATGCCTGAATATTATTTTTCTAATACGTGGAATAGGAAGCAAGCGAATGGAACTAATTCAATTTTTGTACAGTCGCTCATCGGATACGCTGCGGAATTTACATCTTTTCAAAAGAATTACCTGTACTTAATTGTGCTAGCATATGCAAAACATCAAACGTGAATATTTTCTTTCCACTCTGTCATTTCATTAAGAACTTATTTCCCGTTAATCTCAAAGAAAACAATGGACATCATCCCACGTGACATTTCTTACGCAGAAGGCGCAATTTACTTATTCAATTGTCACAATTATGTTTCACAGTGCATGTGAAGCGGCCAAAGCTTTTCTAATTCAGTATTCGTTGGGGGCCCTACCTGTACTGTAACATGTTCACTTCGGCATTTCCAGACACTATGAACATGGCGGACAAAGAAAGCGGACAAAATAAACAACCTCTCATTCTACCCTTCACAATGGTTCTGGTAGTCAAAAGAACATCCCTTCACAGCTATTATGTTTAATCATGTAGTTCCAGGTGAATATGCATGTGACACCTGTTCCACATATTTTAGACAGTAGCAGTGAAGGGATGTTCTTTTGACTACCAGAACCATTGTGAAGGGTAGAATGAGGGGTTGTTTATTTTGTCCGCTTTCTTTGTCCATCATGTTCATAGTGATGTACCGGAGCTAGTAGTAGTAAAGTAAGCAGTAGTATAAATTGAAATACAATGATCATTGTTGATTTTCAAATCTTCACCTCTTTTGTATATATCATGAGAGTCAGAATAGGACATACATGAATTAAATGGATGATTCTCATTTTCAGATTTATGAAGTAACTTTCACTGAGGAATCAATGAGCCATAGGCGGCGATCCCGGGTGACGGGGGGACACCCCTCCCCCTCGATTTTCTTTCTGGTGGGGATCGCCCCCCCCCCCTCGATTTTTAAAGTTTAATATCTTATTTTTTCTATTTTGAGTCTGCAGGTGACCAAATTTAGGCCAACCACTTAAATATTTTATAGGCTTAGAATGCATTCTGATGGCAAAATATGGCCTCTTTCTTTATTTTTTTCGGTTATTTTTAGCTCGTTCGCTTCGCTCCTTCGCATAAAAATCGGTGCCAGGTAAAAATGTCAGAGGTAAAAATGTCGAGGTAAAAATGTCAGAGGTAAATATTTCAGAGGTGAACATGCAAGAGGTAAAAATCTCAGATTTGAATATGACAGAGGTAAAAAGTCAGAGGTAGAAATATCAGAGGTATGTCAGATTAGAAAATGTTGAAGTAAACATGTTACAGGTACAGATATTGAATTATAGAAAGGAAGAGGCACGCGAGATATCTGCCTATTTTGTTTAATCTTTCATCGTTTCTACATTACTGATTATGTAGAAAAAAAAATAAGTACACGTATGAGTTAAAAATTGTACGTTAATGAACATTGTAAAAATGATGGTGGGGAAAACTTTGACTTGTAAGTAGCTGACAACATTCATTTCACGTGAGTCACGATTATAAATGTGCACATTCCTCTTCGTATATAAAGCGTGGTGTACGTGAGCAAATGCCTGAATATTATTTTTCTAATACGTGGAATAGGAAGCAAGCGAATGGAACTAATTCAATTTTTGTACAGTCGCTCATCGGATACGCTGCGGAATTTACATCTTTTCAAAAGAATTACCTGTACTTAATTGTGCTAGCATATGCAAAACATCAAACGTGAATATTTTCTTTCCACTCTGTCATTTCCTTAAGAACTTATTTCCCATTAATCTCAAAGAAAACAATGGACATCATCCCACGTGACATTTCTTACGCAGAAGGCGCAATTTACTTATTCAATTGTCACAATTATGTTTCACAGTGCATGTGAAGCGGCCAAAGCTTTTCTAATTCAGTATTCGTTGGGGGCCCTACCTGTACTGTTCACTTCGGCATTTCCAGATCGAGCTGACATTTTTTCCTCTGGCTTTTTTTACCTCTGACATTTTTACCTCTGACATTTTTACCTCTGACATTTTTACCTCTGACATTTTTACTTCTGACATTTTTACTTCTGACATTTTTACTTCTTACATTTTTACCTCTGACATTTTTACACCGAACCTAAAAATCATCATCCCCCTTCCACTTCTCGAAACAGATTTTCGGCGGTGGCCTTCGGTGTTTCCGCCCCCCCCCCCTTCCCGTTACATGAAATCGCCGCCACTGCAATGAGCTGTCTATCGACGTTTTACCTTAGACATTGATGAAGGGATTTTTTTTTGTGCTCACGAAAGACCGATCGCAAGCCACGCAGTATTACGATTATTTACACGCTCCAGTTAACTAACCGACAAAAGTGTCAAATGTTTTTTAATCATTCCTTGCCAATGTCAGACTGTCACAACTTTGGAATGATAAGAACGCTATTGTATCAGTTGCTTGGTTACCTGGTCCAGATCAACAAAGTTATGGTTATCACCATTATTTCATCCTAATGGGGTTAAATGAGCCACACCAAATTTGGACTGGCTGTAAATTTACTTCAAATGTTTGACTCAGTCTTTGGTTGCTACGCAACGACGTTCTAACATGGCAAATATACGCATTTACGTTAGGTCATAATGTTTTTGTTGATGAATGTGTTTCAAAATTAATGCATACCTATAATTCCATACCCTTCCATGCAGTGCGATCATTTTTTTTTTTATTCCATATATCTCTAATGCAAATAATATAATTGCTTATACATGATTGCTTTAAATTTGCAATCAGGGCTAAATGTTTGATGTGTTGAATCTGATATAATGTTAGAAATCTTTATTTTGTGTCTTGTGTTTAATTTTATTTGGTATTTCGTGTTTTCACTGTGATGAAACAATCATAACTGTATGGTGATTTTGCATGTTTATTACACAACCTTCGAGAAGTTTTGAAACGAGTAGAACTGAACTGGGGTGAGTGAAAGAGATCATTAAGAATGTTGTCTATATACTCTCTTTGATTTCATCTCATCGTATTAGGTTATTCCTCCTCTTTAGTGAAAATGAAGTCTGTAACCTAGAGTTAGCAAATAAATTAGATATACTCTATTTTTACTCTTCATGCATGTCTTTTCACAGTGTGGGACAGGAGTAAACTCAATACTGGAACAAAGCAATACTCCTACTACTATCTCCGTGGAATGGCTCGTCAGTGCGGGAACAACATGGGAGTACTATGCAGTGGATATTGCGCCATCAACGGGGAACAGTGTGAATGGTTACCCAGCAAATACGACTGAAATGGAGTTCACATTTACTGGACTTCGTCCAAACACAATGTATATGATTACAGTTACACCGTGGAACGCAATGGAAAGTGGAGATCCAGACACTGTAAATATAGATACAGGTAATCTTTAACAACATTTACCTCAATTGTACTTGAGGTTTACTTTACATTGTTCTAATTTAGGTCAATATTATATCTGTTAGTTCTGATCTCCATAAAAATTATTACATTGTTAGTTCTTATTTTTATATATGCTTTGTACTTGCTTGAATTTATCTTTAGATTACATTGATAGGATTTGTACATGCTTGAATTTATGTTCAGACTGAAACGAAAATAAATGGACCAAATCAAATCAGAATCAAGGAGAAAACATATTCGTTGGTGGCTTAAGAGTTTATTAATCGTTGCTGGCCGTTTTGGGCAAGACATATTACCAAGAAGAAATGACGTGTATCCCTTGATGAAAATATGCTCCCTTTCCCCTGAAAAAAAAATGGCATTGCTCAGTGGCCAAACAGTGCTGCTGTATTCTCCCCTACTCCGGCAAAAGGAAGCAAGTGACATATCAACCAAATTTGAGTTATTGATACTTTCATATTTTACTTAGTGTGCTCTCATTCCGGGCCAAATTTCATGCATGAACACTCTGCTAAGAGAGCTTCCCTTTTTTCCACAAAGAATTGCCAAATGTTATTGCCGTGAAGAAAAAAATATATTTAAAAAAAAAACGGTACGGTTAGTTGCAAAGTTTTTTTTCCAGAAAAAAAAAAGTTTCAGCTTTTTTCGTCAGATTCGTTACCCAGCAAGATTTTACGAAAACTAGTGAGGGCGGTAGACCTACAAGAATTTGATCGAGCAAAACAATGAATGAAATTATATCTCTACATCGGTATATTTTTCAGAACTTATTTGAAGATTGGTTTAAACTTTTAAAAGTATCACGAGCAGTGCAATACGGAATCGATATACGCGTATGCTTTCAAGTTTAACAACCATCTTAATTGTTATAATTATCTCTGTTATTATCAGTATCATTATTATTATTACTATTATCGTGACTGAAATTATAGTGTTTATGGTTTTGTTCTTGTTGTCTTTGTGATCACCATCATGTTCATCACCATCGTCATAATCATAATAACATGTTAGATAATATTTCTTTTTCTCCAGAGGAAATACCTGACGATGAAATTCTTGTAACGGACATCACATCTGATTCAGCCTTCGTCCAGTGGAAGGACTATGGCGTCCTTTTTTACGAGATTATGACGTCACCGACTGGTGCTGCGAATGACGCACAGGGCATCTTTGACCCTGAAGTAGAACTGGCCATCTTAATGCCAGAAACTTTGATTCATGTCAACGTCTTGGATAATTCAGGGGCGATCCGTGCTTCTGGAAATTTCACGAGTGGTGAGTTTTAACTAGCCCGTAATTTAAAAGTTTTAGATTGCCCAGTGAAAAAAAAGTTAAAAGTTTTTTTTTTTTTAAGTTTTAAATTGCTCAGTTTTAGCTAGCCCGTAATTTAAAAGTTTTAGATTGCCCAGTGAAAAAAAAGTTAAAAGTTTTTAAAAAGTTTTAGATTGCTCAGTTTTAGCTAGCCCGTAATTTAAAAGTTTTAGATTGCCCAGTGATTTTACTTGCCCTGCGTCCTCCTTGTCTCAAGCCGTCAGGCGGAACTTCAGTCAAAGTGATAAAAATGTCTTTAATGCTTTAATATTCCATTTAATGACTGTTGTGAGTTTTTCTTGTGACACTGCATACAAATAGTTTATGGGGCTCTTGCCTCCAATACGGGAGGCGCCGGATTTAATCCTTGCTACGTACTTACATCTATGGAAAAAAGGTGTTTTGTCAACATTTGTCGCGCTTGACCTAGATGTTATGAGAAGAGCAACCCGCAGGAAGTGCAATAATATCAGTATATAGTGATTGTTAACTCCTGCCAATCAAGTGGAAAAAATAAATGTTTCTTTGAATTGAATTGTATACTGGGTAGATAAGCTATTTTATCTCATAATAATTTGCTAACTGTGTTGTCTTCAAAATATAAAGTCACTCATCAACGTGTGGTGGAAACTTTCATTGGCAGAGATATACTTTAATTTTTCTTCTTCTGTAAAAGTGCATTTTGTAAATATTTTCATTATTATTATTATTGTTATTATTACTATCATCATCGTCGTCGTCGTCGTCGTCGTCATCATCATCATCATGAAGGGTTCAAGGTAATAATTTTGAATATATTATGCTCTTCGATGGTACACAATTCTCATATATTATAATCTAAAAATGTAAACACAACAAAAAAAGTAACTCCCCCCTAATTAAAAATAGCATAACTTTTTAACGATTTTTTTTTTAGCAAAATGATTTGGCAGAAGTGTCCCTACACTTATTGACTAACGTCTCTGAGAAAATGAGATTAATCCGTCAAGTTATGCATGAGTGAGCAGACATTAAAGGGGTATGTGAAACAAAACTTTGACGAATTTGGTTTCTTCCATTGTTTGACCCCGTCACGCCTATCCCTGACACTTGTCATGCTTATCACAGTTGGGCAAACACAATTTTTTTTTTTTAAAAAGGTGACGTTCAGCCCTCCTAAATCTACAAAATCCATTCAGTTTATGGAAAAAAAAACTGACATCGAGCAACATGGGTCAGCACATACGTGAAAATACCGGGTAGTCGTTTTCCAGAATTAAACAGTAGATTTTTAGCATTTCTTGACGGATGCATGCATGCATGACTTGACGGATCAATCCCATTTTCACACAGAAGTTAGTCAATAAGTGTAGGAACACCCCTTCCAAATCATTTTGCTCAAAACTTTTAAAACGTTATGCTATTTTGAATTCGGGGGAGTTACTGTTTTTGTTGTATTTATATATCCATATTAACAAAATGTGGTACTTGTGATTAATATAACCACTTTCATGATTATTGATGTTTTTTGGTGTGGATTTAGTTATGCTTGAATACCATTCGTAAAGACATTGGTTAACATTGTTATGATTTAAAAAAATCTTGTTTTGTTACTTGAAAATGGGATAAACATAAGGGTTATAGTGTAAAAATACCAGTCTAAAAGTTTCAAAGTATAATATCCACAGGAAGTATTTTTAAATATCAAAACTGTGAACCAATGTTTGACAAATATAAGAGGGTCGGTTGCTCAGAATAGCCATAAGGATTGCGCATGCGCGTATGACTCACCTTACCGTACTGTGTGCATTGGCGTATCACGCGGAGGGAGGCACATAACGGCATTTTCAAATTCAAGCAAAGTGGTCCTCTTAGTGATTGTCTCGTGAGACGAAGGATAACAAAATCGCCGTTTGCGTCTAACTTACACTTTTTCATTCCAAATTATGGTTGGTTTCAGGGTTTTTGAGTACAAATACAAGTACTCATACACATGGTTCATCCAAGTTTGAGAATTTTTTAAATCAGTTACTCACAAAGTTAGCCAATGCCTTTAATATCACCATTATCATAAGTTGTACCGGAGCTAGTAGTAGTAAAGTTAGCAGTAGTATAAATTGAAATATAATGATCATTGTTGATTTTCAAATCTTCACCTCTTTTGTATATATATCATGAGAGTCGAATAGTACCTACATGATTTCAATGGATGATTCTCATTTTCAGATTTTTGAAGTAACTTTCACTGAGGAATCAATGAGCCATAGGCGGCGATCCCGTGGGGACGGGGGGACACCCCCCTCGATTTTTTTTCTGGTGGGGATGCCCCCCCCCTCTATTTTCAAAGCTTAATATCTTATTTTTTTCTATTTTGGGTCTGCAGGTGACCAAATTTAGGCCAACCACTTAAATATTTTATAAGCCTAGAATGCATTCTGATCGCAAAATATGGCCTCTTTCATTATTTTTTCGGTTATTTTTAGCTCGCTAGCTTCGCTCCTTCGCATAAAAATCATCATCCCCCTTCCACTTCTCGAAATAGATTTTCGGTGGTGGCCTTCGGTGTTTCCGCACCCCCCCCCCCCCCCATCCCCTCCCGTTACATGAAATCGCCGCCACTGCAATGAGCTGTCTATCGACGTTTTACCTTAGACATTGATGAAGGGATTTTTTTTATGTGCTCACGAAAGACCGATCGCAAGCCACGCAGTATTACAATTATTTACACGCTCCAGTTAACTAACCGACAAAAGTGCCAAATGTTTTTAATCATTCCTTGCCAATGTCAGACTGTCCCAACTTTGGAATGATAAGAACGCTATTGTATCAGTTGCTTGTTTACCAGATCAACAAAGTTATGGTTATCACCATTATTTCATCGTAATGGTGTGAAATGAGCCACTAAACGACACACACGTGCTAACATGCCAAATATACGCATTTATGTAAGGTCATCTAAACATTTTTTTTCTAATTTACGATTGCGTTTGAAAGTAAATGCATATAATGTCTATTCAGTGCTTTAATGTTTTTATTCCATGTATCTCTGAAGCAAATTATACAATAATTATTCAGATTTATTTATCAATAAATTAAATTTGCAGTCAGAGTCACTTGCCTATTGAAATCTGATTCATTATTAGAAATCTTCATCTTGTGTTTTTATATCAAGCTTTGTTCAACAATCAATAAATCTATACAAAAACAATTAATGAATCTATAGTTATTTCCGTCTGTATGATTATTTCCATCGATAATTATTTCAGTTCTTTTCTATTTCAAAACAATTAATAAATCTATAGTTATTTCTATTTTATGAAACAACCTGCCAGAATTTTTAAAACATGTAAAACTGAATATAGATGAGTGAACAAGGTGTAGATTATGATTTTAGAATGTTGTTTACTCTCCTTGATTTCATCATTTCATCATATGGAGTTATTCCGCCTTATTAATGGACATGAAGTCTGTAACTTCGAGTCAATTTAAGCGATAATCATTTTTTTTTTTTACTCTTAACACCTCCCGTTTCACAGTTTTGGGATAGGAGTAAAGTCAATATTGGAACAAAGCAATACTCCTACTACTCTCTCCGTGGAATTGACGGTCAGTGCGGGAACAACATGGGAGTACTATACAGTGGATATTGCGCCATCATCGGGGAACAATGTGAATGGTTACCCAGCAAATACGACTGAAATGGAGTTCACATTTACTGGGCTTCGTCCAAACACAATGTATACGATAACAGTCACACCGTGGAACGGAATGGAAAGTGGAGATCCAGACAGTATAGATATAGAGACAGGTAATCTTTAACAACATTTACCTCAATTTTACTTGAGGTTTACTTTACATTGTTCTAGTTTAGGTCAATGTTACATGTATATTTTGTAGTTCTGATGATCTGATCTCCATAAATATTATTACATTGTTAGTTATTTTTATATATGTTTTGTACTTGCTTGAATTTATCTTTAGATTACATTGATAGGATTTGTACATGCTTGAATTTATGTCCAGACTGAAACGAAAATAAATGGACCAAATCAAATCAGAATCAAGGAGAAAACATATTCGTTGGTGGCTTAAGAGTTTATTAATCGTTGCTGGCCGTTTTGGGCAAGACATATTACCAAGAAGAAATGACGTGTATCTCTTGATGAAAATATGCTCCCTTTTCCCTGAAAAAAAATGGCATTGCTCAGTGGCCAAACAGTGTTGCTGTATTCTGCCCTACTTCGGCAAAAGGAAGCAAGTGACATATCAACCAAATTTGAGTTAATGATACTTTCATATTTTACCTAGTGTGCTCTCATTCCGGGCCAAATTTCATGCATGAACACTCTGCCAAGAGAGCTTCCTTTTTTCCACTAAGAATTGCCAAATGTTATTGCCGTGAAAAAAATAAAAATAAAAAACGGTACGGTTAGTTGCAAAGTTTTTTTTTCCAGAAAAAAAAACATGCAAAATTTTGTAACTTTAAAAAGCAGACAATATATTTTCTTTCTTCAAACTTTTATTTATCTTTTCCTCTCATCCCCTCCCCCCCCCCCCCCCCCCATCTCCCAGTTTTTTAAATGAAATAGCCATTCCACACCTTCATACCTTGGGAAGTTTCAGCTTTTTTCGTCAGATTCGTTACCCAGCAAGATTTTACGAAAACTAGTGAGGGCGGTAGACCTACAAGAATTTGATCGAGCAAAAAATTGAATGAAATTATATCTCTACATCGGTATATTTTTCAGAACTTATTTGAAGATTGGTTTAAACTTTTAAAAGTATCACGAGCAGTGCAATACGGAATCGATATACGCGTATGCTTTCAAGTTTAACAACCATCTTAATTGTTATAATTATCTCTGTTATTATCAGTATCATTATTATTATTACTATTATCATGACTGAAATTATAGTGTTTATGGTTTTGTTCTTGTTGTCTTTGTGATCACCATCATGTTCATCACCATCGTCATAATCATAATAACATGTTAGATAATATTTATTTTTCTCCAGAGGAAATACCTGACGATGAAATTCTTGTAACGGACATCACATCTGATTCAGCCTTCGTCCAGTGGAAGGACTATGGCGTCCTTTTTTACGAGATTATGACGTCACCGACTGGTGCTGCGAATGACGCACAGGGCATCTTTGACCCTGAAGTAGAACTGGCCATCTTAATGCCAGAAACTTTGATTCATGTCAACATCTTGGATAATTCAGGGGTGATCCGTGCTTCTGGAAATTTCACGAGTGGTGAGTTTTAGCTAGCCCGTAATTTAAAAGTTTTAGATTGCCCGGTGAAAAAAAGTTTAAAAATTTTTTTTAAAAGTTTTAAATTGTTCAGTTTTAGCTAGCCCGTAATTTAAAAGGTTTAGATTGCCCAGCGAAAAAAAGTAAAAACTTTTTTTAAAAGTCTTAGATTGCTCAGTTTTAGCTAGCCCGTAATTTAAAAATTTTAGATTGCCCAGTGATTTTACTTGCCCTGCGTCCTCCTTGTCTCAGGCCGTCAGGCGGAACTTCAGTCAAAGTGATAAAAATGTCTTTAATGCTTTAATATTCCATTTAATGACTGTTGTGAGTTTTTCTTGTGACACTGCATACAAATAGTTTATGGGGCTCTTGCCTCCAATACGGGAGGCGCCGGATTTAATCCTTGCTACGTACTTACATCTATGGAAAAAAGGTGTTTTGCCAACATTTGTAGCGCTTGACCTAGATATTATGAGAAGAGCAACCCGCAGGAAGTACAATAATATCAGTATATAGTGATTGTTAACTCCTGCAAATCAAGTGGAAAAAATAAATGTTTCTTTGAATTGAATTGTACACTGGGTAGATAAGCTATTTTATCTCATAATAATTTGCTAACTGTGTTGTCTTCAAAATATAAAGTCACTCATCAACGTGTGGTGGAAACTTTCATTGGCAGAGATATACTTTAATTTTTCTTCTTCTGTAAAAGTGCATTTTGTAAATATTTTCATTATTATTATCATTATTGTTATTATTACTATCATCATCGTCGTCGTCGTCGTCGTCGTCATCATCATCATCATGAAGGGTTCAAGGTAATAATTTTGAATATATTATGCTCTTTGATGGTACACATTTCTCATGTATTATAATCTAAAAATGCAAACATAACAAAAAAGTACCCCTCCCTAATTAAAAATAACATAACTTTTTAACGAAATTTTTTTTTAGCAAAATGATTTGGCAGAAGTGTTCCTACACTTATTGACTAACGTCTCTGAGAAATGAGATTAATCCGTCAAGTTATGCCATGACGTGAGCAGACATTTAAGGCAAAAATGTCACTTTTCAAAGTCGCAAGGGCCGTTTGGGGGGGTATGTGAAACAAAAACTTTGACGAATTTGGGTTTCTTCCATTGTTTTGAGACCGTCACGCCTAGCCTGGACTCTTGTCATGCTTATCACAGTTGGGCGAAACACAATTTTTTGAAAACAGGTGACGTTCAGCCCTCCTAATCTACAAATCCATTCAATTTATGGAAAAAAAACTGACATCGAGCAACATGGGTCAGTCACATACGTGAAAATACCGGGTAGTCGTTTTCCAGAATTAACAGTAGATTTTTAGCATTTCTTACTTCATCGTTAAA
>CM057171.1:16626791-16671953 GCA_029962745.1 Echinometra lucunter
TGCTCATTCATGTATGACTTGACGGATCAATCCCATTTTCACACAGAAGTTAGTCAATAAGTGTAGGAAACACTCTTGCCAAATCATTTTGCTCAAAACTTTTAAAAAGTTATGCTATTTTGAATTAGGGGGGAGTTACTTTTTTGTGTGTTTATATATCCATATTAACAAAATGTGGTACTTTGTGATTAATATAACCACTTTCATGATTATTGATGTTTTTTGGTGTGGATTTAGTTATGCTTGAATACCATTCTGAAAGACATTGGTTAACATTGTATGAATTTAAAAAATCTTGTTTTGTTACTGAAAATGGGATAAACATAAGGGTTATAGTGTTAAAAATACCAGTCTGAAAGTTTCAAAGTATAATATCCACAGGAAGTATTTTTTAAATATCAAAACTGTGAACCAATGTTTGACAAATATAAGAGGGTCGGTTGCTCAGAATAGCCATAAGGATTGCGCATGCGCGTATGACTCACCTTACCGTACTGTGTGCATTGGCGTATCACGCGGAGGGAGGCACATAACGGCATTTTCAAATTCAAGCAAAGTGGTCCTCTTAGTGATTGTCTCGTGAGACGAAGGATAACAAAATCGCCGTTTGCGTCTAACTTACACTTTTTCATTCCAAATTATGGTTGGTTTCAGGGTTTTTTGAGTACAAATACAAGTACTCATACACATGTTTCATCCAAGTTTGAGAATTTTTTAAATCAGTTACTCACAAAGTTAGCCAATGCCTTTAATATCACCATTATCATAAGTTGTACCGGAGCTAGTAGTAGTAAAGTTAGCAGTAGTATAAATTGAAATATAATGATCATTGTTGATTTTCAAATCTTCACCTCTTTTGTATATATCATGAGAGTCAGAATAGTACCTACATGATTCAATGGATGATTCTCATTTCAGATTTTTGAAGTAACTTTCACTGAGGAATTCAATGAGCCATAGGCAGCGATCCCGTGGGGACGGGGGGACACCCCCCTCGATTTTTTTTTCTGGTGGGGTTGGTCCCCCCCCCCTCTATTTTCAAAGCTTAATTATCTTATTTTTTCTATTTTGGGTCTGCAGGGTGACCAAATTTAGGCCAACCACTTAAATATTTTATAAGCCTAGAATGCATTCTGATGGCAAAATATGGCCTCTTTCATTATTTTTTCGGTTATTTTTAGCTCGCTAGCTTCGCTCCTTCGCATAAAAATCATCATCCCCCTTCCACTTCTCGAAACAGATTTTCGGCGGTGGCCTTCGGTGTTTCCGCACCCCCCCCCCCCCCCCATCCCCTCCCGTTACATGAAATCGCCGCCACTGCAATGAGCTGTCTATCGACGTTTTACCTTAGACATTGATGAAGGGATTTTTTTATGTGCTCACGAAAGACCGATCGCAAGCCACGCAGTATTACAATTATTTACACGCTCCAGTTAACTAACCGACAAAAGTGCCAAATGTTTTTAATCATTCCTTGCCAATGTCAGACTGTCCCAACTTTGGAATGATAAGAACGCTATTGTATCAGTTGCTTGTTTACCAGATCAACAAAGTTATGGTTATCACCATTATTTCATCGTAATGGTGTGAAATGAGCACTAAACGACACACACGTGCTAACATGCCAAATATACGCATTTATGTAAGGTCATCTAAACATTTTTTTTCTAATTTACGATTGCGTTTGAAAGTAAATGCATATAATGTCTATTCAGTGCTTTAATGTTTTAATTCCATGTATCTCTGAAGCAAATTATACAATAATTATTCAGATTTATTTATCAATAAATTAAATTTGCAGTCAGAGTCACTTGCCTATTGAAATCTGATTCATTATTAGAAATCTTCATCTTGTGTTTTTATGCTAAGCTTTGTTCAACAATCAATAAATCTATACAAAAACAATTAATGAATCTATAGTTATTTCCGTCTGTATGATTATTTCCATCGATAATTATTTCAGTTCTTTCTATTTCAAAAACAATTAATAAATCTATAGTTATTTCTATTTATGAAACAACCTGCCAGAATTTTTAAAACATGTAAAACTGAATATAGATGAGTGAACAAGGTGTAGATTATGATTTTAGAATGTTGTTTACTCTCCTTGATTTCATCATTTCATCATATGGAGTTATTCCGCCTTATTAATGGACATGAAGTCTGTAACTTCGAGTCAATTTAAGCGATAATCATTTTTTTTTTTTACTCTTAACACCTCCCGTTTCACAGTTTGGGATAGGAGTAAAGTCAATATTGGAACAAAGCAATACTCCTACTACTCTCTCCGTGGAATGGACGGTCAGTGCGGGAACAACATGGAGTACTATACAGTGGATATTGCGCCATCATCGGGGAACAGTGTGAATGGTTACCCAGCAAATACGACTGAAATGGAGTTCACATTTACTGGGCTTCGTCCAAACACAATGTATACGATCACAGTCACACCGTGGAACGGAATGGAAAGTGGAGATCCAGACAGTATAGATATAGAGACAGGTAATCTTTAACAACATTTACCTCAATTTTACTTGAGGTTTACTTTACATTGTTCTAGTTTAGTCAATGTACATGTATATTTTGTAGTTCTGATGATCTGATCTCCATAAATATTATTACATTGTTAGTTATTTTTATATATGTTTTGTACTTGCTTGAATTTATCTTTAGATTACATTGATAGGATTTGTACATGCTTGAATTTATGTCCAGACTGAAACGAAAATAAATGGACCAAATCAAATCAGAATCAAGGAGAAAACATATTCGTTGGTGGCTTAAGAGTTTATCAATCGTTGCTGGCCGTTTTGGGCAAGACATATTACCAAGAACAAATGTCGTGTATCCCTTGATGAAAATATGCTCCCTTTCCCCTGAAAAAAAATGACATTGCTCAGTGGCCAAACAGTGCTGCTGTATTCTGCCCTACTTCGGCAAAAGGAAGCAAGTGAATATCAACCAAACTTGAGTTAATGATACTTCATATTTTACCTAGTGTGCTCTCATTCCGGGCTAAATTTCATGCATGAACACTCTGCTAAGAGAGCTTCCCTTTTTTCCACAAAGAATTGCCAAATGTTATTGCCGTGAAGAAAAAAATATATTTAAAAAAAAACGGTACGGTAAGTTGCAAAGTTTTTTTTCCAGAAAAAAAAACATGCAAAATTGAGTAGCTTTAAAAAGCATCCAATATATTTTTCTTTCTTCAAACTTTTTTTTTCCTCTCTTCCCCTCCCCCTCCCCCTACCCCCCCCCCCCCCTCCCCCTCCCCATCTCCAGTTTTTTTTTAATGAAATAGCCATTCCACACCTTCATACCTTGGGAAGTTTCAGCTTTTTTCGTCAGATTCTTTACCCAGCAAGATTTTACGAAAACTAGTGAGGGCGGTAGACCTACAAGAATTTGATCGAGCAAAACAATGAATGAAATTGTATCTCTACATCGGTATATTTTTCAGAACTTATTTGAAGATTGGTTTAAACTTTTAAAAGTATCACGAGCAGTGCAATACGGAATCGATATACGCGTATGCTTTCAAGTTTAACAACCATCTTAATTGTTATAATTATCTCTGTTATTATCAGTATCATTATTATTATTACTATTATCATGACTGAAATTATAGTGTTTATGGTTTTGTTCTTGTTGTTTTTGTGATCACCATCATGTTCATCACCATCGTCATAATCATAATAACATGTTAGATAATATTTCTTTTTCTCCAGAGGAAATACCTGACGATGAAATTCTTGTAACGGACATCACATCTGATTCAGCCTTCGTCCAGTGGAAGGACTATGGCGTCCTTTTTTACGAGATTATGACGTCACCGACTGGTGCTGCGAATGACGCACAGGGCATCTTTGACCCTGAAGTAGAACTGGCCATCTTAATGCCAGAAACTTTGATTCATGTGAACGTCTTGGATAATTCAGGGGTGATCCGTGCTTCTGGAAATTTCACGAGTGGTGAGTTTTAGCTAGCCCGTCATTTAAAAGTTTTAGATTGCCCAGCGAAAAAAAGTTAAAAGTTTTTTTTTTTAAGTTTTAAATTGCTCAGTTTTAGCTAGCCCGTAATTTAAAAGTTTTAGATTGCCCAGCGAAAAAAAAGTTAAAATTTTTTAAAAAGTTTTAGATTGCTCAGTTTTAGCTAACCCGTAATTTAAAAGTTTTAGATTGCCCAGTGATTTTACTTGCCCTGCGTCCTCCTTGTCTCAGGCCGTCAGGCGGAACTTCAGTCAAAGTGATAAAAATGTCTTTAATGCTTTAATATTCCATTTAATGACTGTTGTGAGTTTTTCTTGTGACACTGCATACAAATAGTTTATGGGGCTCTTGCCTCCAATACGGGAGGCGCCGGATTTAATCCTTGCTACGTACTAAACATCTATGGAAAAAAGGTGTTTTGTCAACGTTTGTCGCGCTTGACCTAGATGTTATGAGAAGAGCAACCAGCAGGAAGTGCAATAATATCAGTATATAGTGATTATTAACTCCTGCAAATCAAGTGGAAAAAATAAATGTTTCTTTGAATTGAATTGTATACTGGGTAGATAAGCTATATTATCTCATAATAATTTGCTAACTGTGTTGTCTTCAAAATATAAAGTCACTCATCAACGTGTGGTGGAAACTTTCATTGGCAGAGATATACTTTAATTTTCCTTCTTCTGTAAAAGTGCATTTTGTAAATATTTTCATTATTATTATCATTATTGTTATTATTACTATCATCGTCGTCGTCGTCGTCGTCATCATCATCATCACCATCATGAAGGGTTCAAGGTAACAATTTTGAATATATTATGCTCTTTGATGGTACACATTTCTCATGTATTATAATCTAAAATGTAAACACAACAAAAAAGTACCCCTCCCTAATTAAAAATAGCAGTAACTTTTAACGAAATTTTTTTTTAGCAAAATGATTTGGCAGAAGTGTTCCTACACTTATTGACTAACGTCTCTGAGAAAATGAGATTAATCCGTCAAGTTATGCATGAGTGAGCAGACATTTAATGGCAAAAATGTCACTTTTCAAAAGTCACAAGGGCCGTTTTCGGGGGGGTATGTGAAACAAAACTTTGACGAATTTGGTTTCTTCTTCCATTGTTTGACCCCGTCACGCCTATCCCTGACTCTTGTCATGCTTATCACAGTTGGGCGAACACATTTTTTTTCAAAAAAAGGTGACGTTCAGCCCTCCTAAATCTACAAAATCCATTCAGTTTATGGAAAAAAACTGACATCGAGCAACATGGGTCAGCACATACGTGAAAATACCGGGTAGTCGTTTTCCAGAATTAAACAGTAGATTTTTAGCATTTCTTACTTCATCGTTAAAAATGACACTCATTGTGCTCACTCAACCATGACACAACCATGATAAACATCAACAGCACTTAAAACAACAACAGGAAAAGCTTGTTTCACAGACCCCAAAAATCACTCTTGTGACTTTTGAAAAGTGACATTTTTTCATTTAGTGTCTGCTCATTCATGTATGACTTGACGGATCAATCCCATTTTCACACAGAAGTTAGTCAATAAGTGTAGGAACACTCCTGCCAAATCATTTTGCTCAAAACTTTTAAAAAGTTATGCTATTTTGAATTAGGGGGGGAGTTACTTTTTTGTTGTGTTTATATATCCATATTAACAAAATGTGGATACTTGTGATTAATATAACCACTTTCATGATTATTGATGTTTTTGGTGTGGATTTAGTTATGCTTGAATACCATTCTGAAAGACATTGGTTAACATTGTTATGAAATTTAAAAATCTTGTTTTGTTACTTGAAAATGGGATAAACATAAGGGTTATAGTGTAAAAATACCAGTCTGAAAGTTTCAAAGTATAATATCCACAGGAAGTATTTTAAATATCAAAACTGTGAACCAATGTTTGACAAATATAAGAGGGTCGGTTGCTCAGAATAGCCATAACGATTGCGCATGCGCGTATGACTCACCTTACCGTACTGTGTGCATTGGCGTATCACGCAGAGGGAGGCACATAACGGCATTTTCAAATTCAAGCAAAGTGGTCCTCTTAGTGATTGTCTCGTGAGACGAAGGATAACAAAATCGCCGTTTGCGTCTAACGTACACTTTTTCATTCCAAATTATGGTTGGTTTCAGGGTTTTTGAGTACAAATACAAGTACTCATACACATGTTTCATCCAAGTTTGAGAATTTTTTTAAATCAGTTACTCACAAAGTTAGCCAATGCCTTTAATATCACCATTATCATAAGTTGTACCGGAGCTAGTAGTAGTAAAGTTAGCAGTAGTATAAATTGAAATATAATGATCATTGTTGATTTTCAAATCTTCACCTCTTTTGTATATATCGTGAGAGTCAGAATAGTACCTACATGATTTCAATGGATGATTCTCATTTTCAGATTTTTGAAGTAACTTTCACTGAGGAATCAATGAGCCATAGGCGGCGATCCCGTGGGGACGAGGGGACACCCCCCTCGATTTTTTTTTCTGGTGGGGATGGTCCCCCCTCTATTTCCAAAGCTTAATATCTTATTTTTTCTGTTTTGGGTCTGCAGGTGACCAAATTTAGGCCAACCACTTAAATATTTTATAAGCCTAGAATGCATTCTGATGGCAAAATATGGCCTCTTTCATTATTTTTTCGGTTATTTTAGCTCCCTAGCTTCGCTCCTTCGCATAAAAATCATCATCCCCCTTCCACTTCTCGAAACAGATTTTCGGCGGTGGCCTTCGGTGTTTCCGCCCCCCCCCCCCTCCCCTCCCCTCCCGTTACATGAAATCGCCGCCACTGCAATGAGCTGTCTATCGACGTTTTACCTTAGACATTGATGAAGGGATTTTTTTATGTGCTCACGAAAGACCGATCGCAAGCCACGCAGTATTACGAATTATTTACACGCTCCAGTTAACTAACCGACAAAAGTGCCAAATGTTTTTAATCATTCCTTGCCAATGTCAGACTGTCCCAACTTTGGAATGATAAGAACGCTATTGTATCAGTTGCTTGGTTACCAGATCAACAAAGTTATGGTTATCACCATTATTTCATCGTAATGGTGTGAAATGAGCCACTAAACGACACACACGTGCTAACATGGCAAATATACGCATTTATGTAAGGTCATCTAAATATTTTTTTTTTCTAATTTACGATTGCGTTTGAAAGTAAATGCATATACTGTCTATTCAGTGCTTTAATGTTTTAATTCCATGTATCTCTGAAGCAAATTATACAATAATTATTCAGATTTATTTATCAATAAACTAAATTTGCAGTCAGAGTCACTTGCCTATTGAAATCTGATTCATTATTAGAAATCTTCGTCTTGTGTTTTTATGCTAAGCTTTGTTCAACAATCAATAAATCTATACAAAAACAATAAAATGAATCTATAGTTATTTCCGTCTGTATGATTATTTCCATCGATAATTATTTCAGTTCTTTTCTATTTCAAAACAATTAATAAATCTATAGTTTTTTCTATTTTATGAAACAACCTGCCAGAATTTTTAAAACATGTAAAACTGAATATAGATGAGTGAACAAGGTGTAGATTATGATTTTAGAATGTTGTTTACTCTCCTTGATTTCATCATTTCATCATATGGAGTTATTCCGCCTTATTAATGGACATGAAGTCTGTAACTTCGAGTCAATTTAGGCGATAATCATTTTTTTTTTACTCTTAACACCTCCCGTTTCACAGTTTGGGATAGGAGTAAACTCAATATTGGAACAAAGCAATACTCCTACTACTCTCTCCGTGGAATGGACGGTCAGTGCGGGAACAACATGGGAGTACTATACAGTGGATATTGCGCCATCATCGGGGAACAGTGTGAATGGTTACCCAGCAAATACGACTGAAATGGAGTTCACATTTACTGGGCTTCGTCCAAACACAATGTATACGATCACAGTCACACCGTGGAACGGAATGGAAAGTGGAGATCCAGACAGTAAAGATATAGAGACAGGTAATCTTTAACGACATTCACCTCAATTTTACTTGAGGTTTACTTTACATTGTTCTAGTTTAGGTCAATGTTACATGTATATTTTGTAGCTCTGATGATCTGATCTCCATAAATATTATTACATTGTTAGTTATTTTTATATATGTTTTGTACTTGCTTGAATTTATCTTTAGATTACATTGATAGGATTTGTACATGCTTGAATTTATGTCCAGACTGAAACGAAAATAAATGGACCAAATCAAATCAGAATCAAGGAGAAAACATATTCGTTGGTGGCTTAAGAGTTTATTAATCGTTGCTGGCCGTTTTGGGCAAGACATATTACCAAGAAGAAATGACGTGTATCCCTTGATGAAAATATGCTCCCTTTTCCCCTGAAAAAAATGGCATTGCTCAGTGGCCAAACAGTGCTGCTGTATTCTGCCCTACTCCGGCAAAAGGAAGCAAGTGACATATCAACCAAATTTGAGTTATTGATACTTTCATATTTTACCTAGTGTGCTCTCATTCCGGGCCAAATTTCATGCATGAAAACTCTGCCAAGAATTGCCAAATGTTATTGCCGTGAAGAAAAAAATATATTTAAAAAAAAACGGTACGGTTAGTTGCAAAGTTTTTTTTCGAGAAAAAAAACCATGCAAAATTGAGTAGCTTCAAAAAGCATCCAATATATTTTTCTTTCTTCAAACTTTTTTTTATTTTTTTTCCTCTCTTCCCCTCCCCCTCCCCTCCCCCCCCCCCCCCCCCTCCCCCTCCCCATCTCCCCGGTTTTTTTTAATGAAATAGCCATTCCACACCTTCATACCTTGGGAAGTTTCAGCTTTTTTCGTCAGATTCGTTACCCAGCAAGATTTTACGAAAACTAGTGAGGGCGGTAGACCTACAAGAATTTGATCGAGCAAAACAATGAATGAATTTATATCTCTACATCGGTATATTTTTCAGAACTTATTTGAAGATTGGTTTAAACTTTTAAAAGTATCACGAGCAGTGCAATACGGAATCGATATACGCGTATGCTTTCAAGTTTAACAACCATCTTAATTGTTATAATTATCTCTGTTATTATCAGTATCATTATTATTATTACTATTATCATGACTGAAATTATAGTGTTTATGGTTTTGTTCTTGTTGTCTTTGTGATCACCATCATGTTCATCACCATCGTCATAATCATAATAACATGTTAGATAATATTTCTTTTTCTCCAGAGGAAATACCTGACGATGAAATTCTTGTAACGGACATCACATCTGATTCAGCCTTCGTCCAGTGGAAGGACTATGGCGTCCTTTTTTACGAGATTATGACGTCACCGACTGGTGCTGCGAATGACGCACAGGGCATCTTTGACCCTGAAGTAGAACTGGCCATCTTAATGCCAGAAACTTTGATTCATGTCAACGTCTTGGATAATTCAGGGGTGATTCGTGCTTCTGGAAATTTCACGAGTGGTGAGTTTTAGCTAGCCCGTAATTTAAAAGTTTTAGATTGCCCAGTGAAAAAAAAGTTAAAAGTTTTTTTTATAAAAGTTTTAAATTGTTCAGTTTTAGCTAGCCCGTAATTTAAAAGGTTTAGATTGCCCAGTGAAAAAAAAAGTAAAAAGTTTTTAAAAAGTCTTAGATTGCTCAGTTTTAGCTAACCCGTAATTTAAAAGTTTTAGATTGCCTAGTGATTTTACTTGCCCTGCGTCCTCCTTGTCTCAGGCCGTCAGGCGGAACTTCAGTCAAAGTGATAAAAATGTCTTTAATGCTTTAATATTCCATTTAATGACTGTTGTGAGTTTTTCTTGTGACACTGCATACAAATAGTTTATGGGGCTCTTGCCTCCAATACGGGAGGCGCCGGATTTAATCCTTGCTACGTACTTACATCTATGGAAAAAAGGTGTTTTGTCAACGTTTGTCGCGCTTGACCTAGATGTTATGAGAAGAGCAACCCGCGGGAAGTGCAATAATATCAGTATATAGTGATTGTTAACTCCTGTAAATCAAGTGGAAAAAACAAATGTTTCTTTGAATTGAATTGTATACTGGGTAGATAAGCTATTTTATCTCATAATAATTTGCTAACTGTGTTGTCTTCAAAATATAAAGTCACTCATCAACGTGTGGTGGAAACTTTCATTGGCAGAGATATACTTTAAATTTTCTTCTTCTGTAAAAGTGCATTTTGTAAATATTTTCATTATTATTATCATTATTGTTATTATTACTATCATCGTCGTCGTCGTCGTCGTCATCATCATCATCATCATGAAGGGTTCAAGGTAATAATTTTGAATATATTATGCTCTTTGATGGTACACAATCCTCATGTA
The DNA here is from genome assembly GCA_029962745.1 of Echinometra lucunter. NCBI lineage: Eukaryota > Metazoa > Echinodermata > Echinoidea > Camarodonta > Echinometridae > Echinometra > Echinometra lucunter. The sequence continues at coordinate 16,637,107 of CM057171.1, forward strand.
TTATAATCTAAAAATGTAAACACAACAAAAAAGTAACCCTCCCTAATTAAAAATAGCATAACTTTTTAACGAAATTTTTTTTTTAGCAAAATGATTTGGCAGAAGTGTTCCTGCACTTATTGACTAACGTCTCTGAGAAAATGAGATTAATCCGTCAAGTTAAGCATGAGTGAGCAGACATTAAAGGGGTATGTGAAACAAAACTTTGACGAATTTGGTTTCTTCCATTGTTTGAGCCCGTCACGCCTATCCCTGACTCTTGTCATGCTTATCACAGTTGGGCGAACACAATTTTTTTTGAAAACAGGTGACGTTCAGCCCTCCTAAATCTACAAAATCCATTCAGTTTATGGAAAAAAACTGACATCGAGCAACATGGGTCTGCACATACGTGAAAATACCGGGTAGTCGTTTTCCAGAATTAAACAGTAGATTTTTAGCATTCTTACTTCATCGTTAAAAATGACACTCATTGTGCTCACTCAACCATGACACAACCATGATAAACATCAACAGCACTTAAAACAACAACAGGAAAAGCTTGTTTCACAGACCCCAAAAATCACTCTTGTGACTTTGAAAAGTGACATTTTTTCATTTAGTGTCTGCTCATTCATGTATGACTTGACGGATCAATCCCATTTTCACACAGAAGTTAGTCAATAAGTGTAGGAACACTCCTGCCAAATCATTTTGCTCAAAACTTTTAAAAAGTTATGCTATTTTGAATTAGGGGGGAGTTACTTTTTTGTTGTGTTTATATATCCATATTAACAAAATGTGGTACTTGTGATTAATATAACCACTTTCATGATTATTGATGTTTTTGGTGTGGATTTAGTTATGCTTGAATACCATTCTGAAAGACATTGGTTAACATTGTTATGAAATTTAAAAATCTTGTTTTGTTACTTGAAAATGGGATAAACATAAGGGTTATAGTGTAAAAATACCAGTCTGAAACTTTCAAAGTATAATATCCACAGGAAGTATTTTTAAATATCAAAACTGTGAACCAATGTTTGAAAAATATAAGAGGGTCGATTGCTCAGAATAGCCATAAGGATTGCGCATGCGCGTATGACTCACCTTACCGTACTGTGTGCATTGGCGTATCACGCGGAGGGAGGCACATAACGGCATTTTCAAATTCAAGCAAAGTGGTCCTCTTAGTGATTGTCTCGTGAGACGAAGGATAACAAAATCGCCGTTTGCGTCTAACTTACACTTTTTCATTCCAAATTATGGTTGGTTTCAGGGTTTTTGAGTACAAATACAAGTACTAATACACATGTTTCATCCAAGTTTGAGAATTTTTAAAATCAGTTACTCACAAAGTTAGCCAATGCATTATCATAAGTTGTACCGGAGCTAGTAGTAGTAAAGTTAGCAGTAGTATAAATTGAAATATAATGATCATTGTTGATTTTCAAATCTTCACCTCTTTTGTATATATCATGAGAGTCAGAATAGTACCTACATGATTTCAATGGATGATTCTCATTTTCAGATTTATGAAGTAACTTTCACTGAGGAATCAATGAGCCATAGGCGGCGATCCCGTGGGGACGGGGGGACACCCCCCTCGATTTTTTTTCTGGTGGGGATGGTCCCCCCCCCCCTCTATTTTCAAAGCTTAATATCTTATTTTTTTCTATTTTGGGTCTGCAGGTGACCAAATTTAGGCCAACCACTTAAATATTTTATAAACCTAGAATGCATTCTGATGGCAAAATATGGCCTCTTTCATTATTTTTTTCGGTTATTTTTAGCTCAGCTAGCTTCGCTCCTTCGCATAAAAATCATCATCCCCCTTCCACTTCTCGAAACAGATTTTCGGCGGTGGCCTTCGGTGTTTCCGCACCCCCCCCCCCCCTCCCCTCCCGTTACATGAAATCGCCGCCACTGCAATGAGCTGTCTATCGACGTTTTACCTTAGACATTGATGAAGGGATTTTTTATGTGCTCACGAAAGACCGATCGCAAGCCACGCAGTATTACAATTATTTACACGCTCCAGTTAACTAACCGACAAAAGTGCCAAATGTTTTTAATCATTCCTTGCCAATGTCAGACTGTCCCAACTTTGGAATGATAAGAACGCTATTGTATCAGTTGCTTGGTTACCAGATCAACAAAGTTATGGTTATCAACATTATTTCATCGTAATGGTGTGAAATGAGCCACTAAACGACACACACGTGCTAACATGCCAAATATACGCATTTATGTAAGGTCATCTAAATATTTTTTTTCTAATTTACGATTGCGTTTGAAAGTAAATGCATATACTGTCTATTCAGTGCTTTAATGTTTTAATTCCATGTATCTCTGAAGCAAATTATACAATAATTATTCAGATTTATTTATCAATAAATTAAATTTGCAGTCAGAGTCACTTGCCTATTGAAATCTGATTCATTATTAGAAATCTTCAGTCTTGTGTTTTTATGCTAAGCTTTGTTCAACAATCAATAAATCTATACAAAAACAATAATGAATCTATAGTTATTTCCGTCTGTATGATTATTTCCATCGATAATTATTTCAGTTCTTTTCTATTTCAAAACAATTAATAAATCTATAGTTATTTCTATTTTATGAAACAACCTGCCAGAATTTTTAAAACATGTAAAACTGAATATAGATGAGTGAACAAGGTGTAGATTATGATTTTAGAATGTTGTTTACTCTCCTTGATTTCATCATTTCATCATATGGAGTTATTCCGCCTTATTAATGGACATGAAGTCTGTAACTTCGAGTCAATTTAAGGCGATAATCATTTTTTTTTACTCTTAACACCTCCCGTTTCACAGTTTGGGATAGGAGTAAACTCAATATTGGAACAAAGCAATACTCCTACTACTCTCTCCGTGGAATGGACGGTCAGTGCGGGAACAACATGGGAGTACTATACAGTGGATATTGCGCCATCATCGGGGAACAGTGTGAATGGTTACCCAGCAAATACGACTGAAATGGAGTTCACATTTACTGGGCTTCGTCCAAACACAATGTATACGATCACAGTCACACCGTGGAACGGAATGGAAAGTGGAGATCCAGACAGTAAAGATATAGAGACAGGTAATCTTTAACAACATTTACCTCAATTTTACTTGAGGTTTACTTTACATTGTTCTAGTTTAGGTCAATGTTACATGTATATTTTGTAGTTCTGATGATCTGATCTCCATAAATATTATTACATTGTTAGTTATTTTTATATATGTTTTGTACTTGCTTGAATTTATCTTTAGATTACATTGATAGGATTTGTACATGCTTGAATTTATGTCCAGACTGAAACGAAAATAAATGGACCAAATCAAATCAGAATCAAGGAGAAAACATATTCGTTGGTGGCTTAAGAGTTTATTAATCGTTGCTGGCCGTTTTGGGCAAGACATATTACCAAGAAGAAATGACGTGTATCCCTTGATGAAAATATGCTCCCTTTCCCCTGAAAAAAAATGGCATTGCTCAGTGGCCAAACAGTGCTGCTGTATTCTGCCCTACTCCGGCAAAAGGAAGCAAGTGACATATCAACCAAATTTGAGTTATTGATACTTTCATATTTTACCTAGTGTGCTCTCATTCCGGGCCAAATTTCATGCATGAAAACTCTGCCAAGAGAGCTTCCTTTTTCCACTAAGAATTGCCAAATGTTATTGCCGTGAAAAAAATAAAAATAAATAAAGGGTACGGTTAGTTGCAAAGTTTTTTTTTCCAGAAAAAAACATGCAAAATTTAGTAGCTTTAAAAAGCAGCCAATATATTTTCTTTCTTCAAACTTTTCTTTATCTTTTCCTCTCATCCCCTCCCCCCCCCCCCCCCCCATCTCCCAGTTTTTTTTCATGAAATAGCCATTCCACACCTTCATACCTTGGGAAGTTTCAGCTTTTTTCGTCAGATTCGTTACCCCGCAAGATTTTACTAAAACTAGTGAGGGCGGTAGACCTACAAGAATTTGATCGAGCAAAACAATGAATGAAAGTATATTTCTACATCGGTATATTTTTCAGAACTTATTTGAAGATTGGTTTAAACTTTAAAAAGTATCACGAGCAGTGCAATACGGAATCGATATACGCGTATGCTTTCAAGTTTAACGATCATCTTAATTGTTATAATTATCTCTGTTATTATCAGTATCATTATTATTATTACTATTATCATGACTGAAATTATAGTGTTTATGGTTTTGTTCTTGTTGTCTTTGTGATCACCATCATGTTCATCACCATCGTCATAATCATAATAACATGTTAGATAATATTTCTTTTTCTCCAGAGGAAATACCTGACGATGAAATTCTTGTAACGGACATCACATCTGATTCAGCCTTCGTCCAGTGGAAGGACTATGGCGTCCTTTTTTACGAGATTATGACGTCACCGACTGGTGCTGCGAATGACGCACAGGGCATCTTTGACCCTGAAGTAGAACTGGCCATCTTAATGCCAGAAACTTTGATTCATGTCAACGTCTTGGATAATTCAGGGGCGATCCGTGCTTCTGGAAATTTCACGAGTGGTGAGTTTTAGCTAGCCCGTAATTTAAAAGTTTTAGATTGCCCAGTGAAAAAAAAATTTTAATTTTTTTTTTTTAAGTTTTAAATTGCTCAGTTTTAGCTAGCCCGTAATTTAAAAGGTTTAGATTGCCCAGCGAAAAAAAGTAAAAAGTTTTTTAAAAAGTTTTAGATTGCTCAGTTTTAGCTAGCCCGTAATTTAAAAGTTTTAGATTGCCCAGTGATTTTACTTGCCCTGCGTCCTCCTTGTCTCAAGCCGTCAGGCGGAACTTCAGTCAAAGTGATAAAGATGTCTTTAATGCTTTAATATTCCATTTAATGACTGTTGTGAGTTTTTCTTGTGACACTGCATACAAATAGTTTATGGGGCTCTTGCCTCCAATACGGGAGGCGCCGGATTTAATCCTTGCTACGTACTTACATCTATGGAAAAAAGGTGTTTTGTCAACATTTGTCGCGCTTGACCTAGATGTTATGAGAAGAGCAACCCGCGGGAAGTGCAATAATATCAGTATATAGTGATTGTTAACTCCTGCAAATCAAGTGGAAAAAACAAATGTTTCTTTGAATTGAATTGTATACTGGGTAGATAAGCTATTTTATCTCATAATAATTTGCTAACTGTGTTGTCTTCAAAATATAAAGTCACTCATCAACGTGTGGTGGAAACTTTCATTGGCAGGGATATACTTTAATTTTTCTTCTTCTGTAAAAGTGCATTTTGTAAATATTTTCATTATTATTATCATTATTGTTATTATTACTATCATCGTCGTCGTCGTCGTCGTCGTCGTCGTCGTCATCATCATCATCATGAAGGGTTCAAGGTAATAATTTTGAATATATTATGCTCTTTGATGGTACACAATCCTCATGTATTATAATCTAAAAATGTAAACACGACAAAAAAGTACCCCTCCGTAATTAAAAATAGCATAACTTTTAAAAAAAAATTTAGCAAAATGATTTGGCAGAAGTGTTCCTACACTTATTGACTAACGTCTCTGAGAAAATGAGATTAATCCGTCAAGTTATGCATGAGTGAGCAGACATTTAAGGCAAAAATGTCACTTTTCAAAAGTCACAAGGGCCGTTTTTGGGGGGGTATGTGAAACAAAACTTTGACGAATTTAGTTTCTTCCATTGTTTGAGCCCGTCACGCCTATCCCTGACTCTTGTCATGCTTATCACAGTTGGGCGAACGCAATTTTTTTGAAAACAGGTGACGTTCAGCCCTCCTAAATCTACAAAATCCATTCAGTTTATGGAAAAAAACTGACATCGAGCAACATGAGTCTGCACATACGTGAAAATACCGGGTAGTCGTTTTCGAGAATTAAACAGTAGATTTTTAGCATTCTTACTTCATCGTTAAAAATGACACTCTTTGTGCTCACTCAACCATGACACAACCATGATAAACATCAACAGCACTTAAAACAACAACAGGAAAAGCTTGTTTCACAGACCCCAAAAATCACTCTTGTGACTTTTGAAAAGTGACATTTTTTCATTTAGTGTCTGCTCATTCATGTATGACTTGACGGATCAATCCCATTTTCACACAGAAGTTAGTCAATAAGTGTAGGAACACTCCTGCCAAATCATTTTGCTCAAAACTTTTAAAAAGTTATGCTATTTTGAATTAGGGGGGAGTTACTTTTTTGTTGTGTTTATATATCCATATTAACAAAATGTGGTACTTGTGATTAATATAACCACTTTCATGATTATTGATGTTTTTGGTGTGGATTTAGTTATGCTTGAATACCATTCTGAAAGACATTGGTTAACATTGTTATGAAACTTAAAAATCTTGTTTTGGTTCTTGAAAATGGGATAAACATAAGGGTTATAGTGTAAAAATACCAGTCTGAAAGTTTCAAAGTATAATATCCACAGGAAGTATTTTTAAATATCAAAACTGTGAACCAATGTTTGAAAAATATAAGAGGGTCGGTTGCTCAGAATAGCCATAAGGATTGCGCATGCGCGTATGACTCACCTTAACGTACTGTGTGCATCTGCGTATCACGCGGAGGGAGGCACATAACGGCATTTTCAAATTCAAGCAAAGTGGTCCTCTTAGTGATTGTCTCGTGAGACGAAGGATAACAAAATCGCCGTTTGCGTCTAACTTACACTTTTTCATTCCAAATTAGGGTTGGTTTCAGGGTTTTTGAGTACAAATACAAGTACTCATACACATGTTTCATCTAAGTTTGAGAATTTTTTAAATCAGTTACTCACAAAGTTAGCCAATGCCTTTAATATCACCATTATCATAAGTTGTACCGAAGCTAGTAGTAGTAAAGTGAGCAGTAGTATAAATTGAAATATAATGATCATTGTTGATTTTCAAATCTTCACCTTTTTTGTATATATCATGAGAGTCAGAATAGTACATACATGATTTAAATGGATGATTCTCATTTTCAGATTTATGAAGTAACTTTCACTGAGGAATCAATGAGCCATAGGCGGCGATCCCGGGGGACGGGGGGAACCCCCCCCCCCCATCGATTTTTTTTTCTAGTGGGAATGCCCCCCCCCCCCTCTATTTTTAAAGCCTAATATCTTATTTTTTTCTATTTTGAGTCTGCAGGTGACCAAATTTAGGCCAACCACTTAAATATTTTATAGGCCTGGAATGCATTCTGATGGCAAAATATGGCCTCTTTCATTATTTTTTCGGTTAGTTTTTAGCTCGCTCGCTTCGCTCCTTCGCATAAAAATCATCATCTTCTCGAAACAGATTTTCGGCGATTGCCTTCGGTGTTTCCGCCCCCCCCCCCCCTCCCGTTACATGAAATTGCCGCCACTGCAATCAGCTGTCTATCGACGTTTTACCTTAGACATTGATGAAGGGATTTTTTATGTGCTCACGAAAGACCGATCGCAAGCCACGCAGTATTACGATTATTTACACGCTCCAGTTAACTAACCGACAAAAGTGCCAAATGTTTTTTAATCATTCCTTGCCAATGTCAGACTGTCCCAACTTTGGAATGATAAGAACGCTATTGTATCAGTTGCTTGTTTACCAGATCAACAAAGTTATGGTTATCACTATTATTTCATCGTAATGGTGTGAAATGAGCCACTAAACGACACACACGTGCTAACATGCCAAATATACGCATTTATGTAAGGTCATTTAAACATTTTTTTTTTAAATTTACGATTGCGTTTGAAAGTAAATGCATATATTGTTATTCAGTGCTATAATGTTTTAATTCCGTGTATCTCTGAAGCAAATTATACAATAATTATTCAGATTTATTTATCAATAAATTAAATTTGCAGTCAGAGTCACTTGCCTATTGAAATCTGATTCATTATTAGAAATCTTCATCTTGTGTTTTTATATTAAGCTTTGTTCAACAATCAATAAATCTATACAAAAACAATAAATGAATCTATAGTTATTTCCGTCTGTATGATTATTTCCATCGATAATTATTTCAGTTCTTTTCTATTTCAAAACAATTAATAAATCTATAGTTATTTCTATTTTATGAAACAACCTGCCAGAATTTTTAAAACATGTAAAACTGAATATAGATGAGTGAAAAAGGTGTAGATTATGATTTTAGAATGTTGTTTACTCTCCTTGATTTCATCATTTCATCATATGGAGTTATTCCGCCTTATTAATGGACATGAAGTCTGTAACTTCGAGTCAATTTAGGCGATAATCATTTTTTTTTTTTTTTTTACTCTTAACACCTCCCGTTTCACAGTTTGGGACAGGAGTAAACTCAATATTTGAAGAAAGCAATGCTCCTACTACTATCTCCGTGGAATGGACGGTCAGTGCGGGAACAACATGGGAGTACTATACAGTGGATATTGCGCCATCAACGGGGAACAGTGTGAATGGTTACCCAGCAAATACGACTGAAATGGAGTTCACATTTACTGGGCTTCGTCCAAACACAATGTATACGATTACAGTCACACCGTGGAACGCAATGGAAAGTGGAGATCCAAGAACTGAGAATCTAGCCACAGGTAATTTTATCTACATGTACCTTAACTTTACTATTAAGCAGAACACATATTCGTTGGTGGCTACACTCTAAAAACAAATCTAGTCAAATTTGACAGACTAGTACTACTTTAGTCAAAAGTGACACATTACTAGTCAAAATGTACTACATGTATATTGATCCTAGTAAAATGATTTGACTGGTCTATCGAATCATACAGGCATCGACACTAACTTAAATTGATTATAGTAAAATTGACTTGTATTTTGGTAAAAGTCTAGATAATTTGTACTAGAAATCCGACCATTTTCACTGGAATCTAGATACATTTGACAAGAAAAGAGTAAGTGCCCATGGGATCCCGTGATCTAGTCAAATTAGTTACTAGAATTCTGGTCATTATCACTAGAATCGTGTCGCCTTTGACTAGAAAGGTGTTTGTTCTTCGTAGAATTTTGGTCATATTGACTAGAATCTAGTCACATGTGACAAGAAAAGAGTAAGTGCTGGAGTGATCCGGTAATCTAATCAAATCTGACTAGTTTTTTTTTTAGATTGTAAAGAGTTCATTTACCTTTGCTGGTCGTTTGGGGCAAGACAAATTACCCATAAGATATGCCAAGTATCCCTTGATGAAAATATGCTCCCTTTCCCATTAAAAAAATGATAATTGTTTGGTAGCCAAACAGTGCTACAATATTGCTGGATGAAAATATATTTGCTACTAGCTCCCCTTCCTCTTTCCACTAAGAATTGCCAAATTTTATTGTCTTAGAAAAAATATTTAGCAAAAAACAAAAAACAAAACAAAACGGTACAAGCGTTTGTTGCACAGATGTCAAAAGCAGCCAGAATATTTATCTTTCTTCAACTTTTTTCTATTCTTTTCTTTTTCTCTCCACACCCCCCCCCCCCAGAATATTTATCTTTCTTCAACTTTTTTCTATTCTTTTCTTTTTCTCTCCACCCCCCCCCCCCCCTGTCCCCCATCTCCCAATGTTAGCTATTCAACACGTTCATTCCTTGGCAATTCCGAGCTTATTTTTGTCAGATATGTTAATGGCCTGGATTTTGCCAGAACTGATGACTATAATATATGAGGGCGATAGACCCACAAGAATTTAGATCAAGCAAGAATAAGATTATATCTCTGCTTCAGTATATTTTTCAGAAGTATTTTGAAAGTTTCACGCGTATAGTTTTGGGGTTGGCAGATACCGGCGCTATTAGCTGTCCTCATTTTTGTTATCATTCTTATGATTTTTATTGTTACTATCATTATTGTCACATCACTATCATCACCATCATTATCATTATCGCTGTTTTTATTTTAAAAAATTAGTAGTAGTAGTAGTATTGTTATTATCATTATCGTTATTATTATCATGACTATTATCATTAATATCATAACTGAAATTATAGTTCTTGTTATTTTTGTTCTTGTTGTTTTCTTGATCACCGTCATGTTCATTACTATCCTCATAATCATAACATTTCTTTTTCTCCAGAGGAAATAGCTACCGGTGAAATTCTTGTAACGGACATCACGTCTGATTCAGCCTTCATCCAGTGGAAGGACTATAGCGCCGTTTTCTATGAGATTATGGCGTCACCGACTGATGCTGCGAATGACGCACAGGGCATCACTGGCCCTGAAGTAGAACTGGCCATTTTAATGCCAGAAACTTTGATTCATGTCAACGTCTTGGATAATTCAGGGGCGATCCGTGCTTCTGGAAATTTCACGAGTGGTGAGTTTTAGCTAGCCCTTAATTTAAAAGTTTTAGATTGCCCAGTGAAAAAAAGTCAAAAGTATAAAAAAAAGTTTTAGATTTCTCAGTTTTAGCTAGCCCGTAATTTAAAAGTTTTAGATTGCCCAGTGAAAAAAAGTTAAAAGTTTTGAAAAAAAAGTTTTAGATTGCTCAGTTTTAGCTAGCCCGTAATTCAAAAGTTTTAGATTGCCCAGTGATTTTACTTGCCCTGTGTCCTCCTTGTCTCAGCCGTAACTTCAGTCAAAGTGATAAAAATGTCTTTAATGCTTTAATATTCCATTTAATGACTGTTGTGACACTGCATACAAAAAGTTTATGGGGCTCTTGCCTCCAATACTGGGGGCGCCGGATTTAATCCTTGCTACGTACTTACATCTATGGAAAAAAAGTGTTTTGTCAACATTTGTCGCGCTTTACCTAGATGTTATGAGAAGAGCAACCCGCAGGAAGTGCAATAATATCAGTATATAGTGATGTTAACTCCTGCAAATCAAGTGGAAAAATAAATGGTTCTTTGAATTGAATTGAATACTGGATAGATAACTATTTTATTTCATTATAATTTGCTGTGTTGTTTTCAAAAGATAAAGTCACTAAACTAAAACTTTCCTTGGGAGAGATATACCCCTCCCCCCCTTCCTAGACACCTCTGAATGCCAAGTTGTAACATCCTTCGTGCTATCATTTTTTAATAGGTAGCACAGATGTATGCAGCATGGAAAACCCGCCTGACACATGTAGCTCGGGTTCCATTGCCATTCAACCTAATAGAATTCTGGTGGTGAATCTACTTTTCTTCCTCGTCTACGTAACAAGGTTGCTTCCCTGATAGTTAGAGCCTGCCACATCGCCTACCCGACTCCTCATCGACTCGAACCCATACTGGGAACCAAATGATTCCGGAACGATGTAATCATTTGTTATTGTGTTATCGATCTTGGAACAGTCTTGCTTGGTGTGACGGGGGATTATCAATATCTGTCCTCATAATCCTTTTGAGAAGATTTATTATATTTTATCTTATCTTATCTATTTATATATTTATGTATTTATTTTGCTCATACTTTGCAATATCACTTTTTGAAAGCATTTGATCCAAATCACCAGAAATTTGTTTGAAGTGTACAGTAAAAGCATTTTTTAAAGCTAAATTTATTTACAAATACTTCATTAGTACTGATGATTAGTACTGATATTCACACGATTCAGCGACTAAATTTTTAGTGTGCTTGACAGTTAAAGCAACAGTGAACTGACCCTTTTTATGATGCATTTACAACAGCGCCAACTTACAGCTACTCAAAACCAGAGACTCTTAGAAACATTATATCCTTTGTGGCTTCTCGTGAATTTCCTTAGTATGAATACAAATACATTTTAACAGATGTTACTCAAAATATAAAGCTCTCATTGATCAGAATAGAGCATGCTGGGAGCAAAAAGGGGACAAAATCAGTAGTTTAGGACTGAGAGGGCGCTATTTCAAAATCCCATACAAGGGTGCCAGTTCGCTGTGGCTTTAATTGATTACATCTGTATTCAAATCAACTTTTTAATTCAAATCTTAACTGAAGTTGGTCGTAATGTAAACATTTCATATACTCACGTACATGTTTGCCATAGATATGCAAGCCCACGGGTACTTCTTTCTTCAAGCCTTCATACGAATGAACAAAATCCGTAAACATGGTAAATATTAAGGTGTATCCACATTTCGTACTGGGTGTGTAACATGAGTGGGCGCTATTGTAATTACGGAGGTAATCACATTGGCGTTGGTGCACCGAATTTACTTGTCAGAAAATTTGCTTTTTAGGTACTTAAATGAATGATTCCAATATCCTTGATACGTTTGACAATTGGAACAGGAAAAATAGGCGACTAAAAAAAGAATGATTTCCGGTAGCACCCACCTCTTCCCTCAAGAAAAAACAATAGAATAATAATAATAATAATAATAATAATAATAATAATAATTATAATGATAATAATAACAACAATAATAATAATAATTATAATAGTAATAATGATAATAACAAAAATAATAATAATAATAATAGTAATAGTAATAATAATAATAATAATGATAATAATAATAATAGTAATAATAATAATAATAATAATAATAATAACAACAATAATAATAATAATAATAGTAATAGTAATAATAATAATAATAATGATAATAATAATAACAACAATAATAATAATAATAATAGTAATAGTAATAATAATAATAATAATGATAATAATAATAATAATAATAATAATAATAATAATGATGATGATGATTACAATGAAAATAATAATAATAATAATAATAATAACAATAATGATAATAATAATAACTACTAAATTAAATCTAAGACCTAGTTCTCTTTCTCACTGCCTTCCACGGATTATGTCAGTGTAATGCTGACATATCTTAGATTTTATTCCGATTTTGATGCTAGTTGTAACAGAAAATAATATGAAATATGCTGAAAGAATATAGAAGAATCACATTCCATATACACTGATCTAGATACCAAAACCTCCTTCCGTCTTGTTGATTATTGCACAACAAAAATAGGCTAATGCATTAGCGTAGACAGGTCCTCGTACCTGGGAGGGGGGGGGGGATGATCAACCCATTCGTACATATTTTTGTACACACATATAACATGTATGAGTCCACCCCAAAATGTGGGGGAATGCATCCCCCATTCTTACCCCCCCCCCCCCCTCCCCCGCTACCTACGCCCCTGGGCTAATGTTTGATAAAGTCATTTTGCGTAACAATGGATCACCTTTTATTATTTCTCACTTGATGCTAATCGAGGGGGGGGGGGTCATAAGCTTTATTACCATGATTACCCCAAAACACGTAGGCAGTCATGGCAGTGGCGGATGAAAAGAGAATCAAATGGGCCGCACTCCCCCCCCCCCTTTTTTTTTTTGAAGCCGAGGAGCTTTTTTTTTCGAATGGTGGGGGGGGGTAAAATAGGCATCTAAAACTGCCAAGGACCTTTTTTCTTTCTTTTTTTTTTGTTTTTTGTTTTTTTGTTTGCTTGTCAGCAAATTTTACGGGCAAAACAGACTCCTGAAAAAGCCGATCGCCTCCCCTGCCTTTTTAACAAAAGTCTGGATCCGCCGCGGCGTAGGTGAGGAGTAGAAAACAGAGATGTATCTCATTAGAGGGTTTGTTTGTTTTTTCCTGTGAACACCATACAGAGCAAATAATGAATAATTCACTTTTCAGTGCCAGTCTCATATGACGTACAGGCAAGAAGTGTATGAATAACTGTAAGTATAAGAGCGAATATAAGTATAAGTATAAGTATAAGTATAAGTAAAAGTATAAGTATAAGTATAAGTATAAATATAAGTATAAGTATAAGAAAAGTAGTATAGCGTCTTTTGCTTTGAATTTGATAATGAAAACGTCAAGATACGTTTTCATCATCAACTTCTTGCTTTGCTAGGAAAACACTATTTTTGTAGATGCAGAAACTTAGGATCTGTACCTTCCGTTCATCATTTTGTACATTATGCAAGATATTGTCATACTGCTGAAAAATATATTGCTGAAAGACGCAATGAAATAGACAGGCATGAAACAAAATGGAGTTCAGTTTTCGACATTTTAGATAATCCTGTTTTAACAGGTTAGTAGATGCTGAAATGCTAAAGAATCTTCTTCTTGTTTTTCATTATTATGTTTTACCAGCATTTCAATCACCATTTGCCTTTGTACGCTAATGTCGAGGTTGATGTTGTTTTTAAAATAACTTTACAGATCCATTCATTGCTTTATTTTCTTCCATCTGTTTTGAAATGTATTCAAATGAAATGCATTGTATCTCTTGCTTGTTTCTTTTGAATGTAAAAATATGATTGGATCAATAAAAACGTATCAATTTTTTAAAAAATAATAAGTATAGTATAAGAACAAGTATATAAGAATAACAAAGAATTTTGCACCTTGCAGTGCCCTTGTAACTGAGTATCGTTACTTCCTAAGGAAACCTTATCGGCGAAATATCTGAATTAACGGAGTATATTAATTTCTTGTATCTGAGTAAAAAAAAAAAAAAGAGTAAAAAGCTCTTTACTGCAACAGGCTCCGTCATTCTCAAAACGGTATCAATGTAAAATCCAATAGGTGCAGCATTCAAGTTGAGAAGGATACTGAATATGTGTATTATAAATCTATTTCCTTTTCGAGTATTTGAAATGCAATCGAAAATTATGAAGATGGGGCGCCAATTTTCTTTACGAAATACACAAGATCCTGCAAACATGCAAGTATTTATGAGTCTCAATTCATCCGCTTCATACTAAAAGTAATTGAATTTACTCTAATATTTTTGTCAGATGAGTACATCTATAGAAGAACGGAAAACATGGGAGAGCCCCTTGTAAATATGGTTTCATGTCAAATTCATGTTTACTTTTTGTGGAAATGATTAATGAGATCGATATCTACTAGCAAAAAAAAAATGATAACAAAATTTGTTAACTTTCCTCTCTAGACATAGATTGATATATGCATTACGTTGTTGTTGTTGTTTTTTTCTTGAATAGTGTATTTCAAAACCATTTGATTAACCAAGGTATAAAACTGTGAAAATTTATTCGTAATTCTGTTATGAGAAAAGTTTATTACAATTTTGTAGAAAATGTGAAACTGTATTTACTTGCAATTTATGTTTAAGTGAAGATTTATTTGCACTTATGGATGAAATATGACATTTTACTTTTAATTTTGTTCATGTCAAAATTTAATTGGAATTTTGTACAAAATGTTAAAACTTCATTTGTAAATTTGTTAAGAGGAAAGAATAAAAACTTATTTAAAAAAAAATATGTGTGATGACTTTTCCAACTGTATTAGAGTTTAACTGTTTATGTTCAGCTATTCTATTATTTCATTATTATCCATTTTATTGTTTTGATTATGTTCATGTATCAATTTACTCAATTTACTTTCGGTACCGAAGCTTCAAGCATTCCAGCTGAAAAGGAATCTTAGGTGAGTTATTGATTAGCTTTGATGTAGGGTGAAGGTTGGGCATTTGAATTTGCATGTATGTGGAATTAGGAATTAAGCGATGTATACATGTATCTCCTGCAGGGCTTGTTTAGGTCTGTACTCTGCATGCTCTGTGCTATCCATATCTGTCGAATTAGTCTGTGGATCGCCCTTACCCCAAACTCCGGGTCAATATCGTTTAATTCATTTATACATGTATATATTACAGTCCTGAAATAAAAGAATGAAAAGAAGAAGGAGGAGGAGGAGGAGGAGCGAGAAGGAGGAGGATGGAGAGAAGGAGAAAAAGGTGACGAAGAAGGAGAGAAAAAGAAAAAGAAAAGGAAAGACGAAGAAGTAAGAACAAAAAGAAGTAGAAAAAAACAAGAACAAGAACAAGAACAAGAAGAACAAGAAGAACAAGAAAACTAAGCACAAGAACAAGAAGAAGAAGAAGATGAAGAAGAAGAAGAAGAAGAAGAAGAAGAAGAAGAAGAAGAAGAAGAAGAAAAAGAAGAAGAAGAAGAAAAAGAAGAAGAACTCTCATTATACAAACTTCGGGATTCTGGCAGACTAACTTCTCCTATAAATAAATGATGGAGAGACAGCGGTACGAAGAAGACAAAATAAATGTCAGCAAAGGACATTTCAATAACGCATGAAAAGAGAAAACCGTGTTTGTGACCGAAGTGCCAAAGAGAGTGCACTTTCATTATGAAGAAAGGTCACCTGTCATCAAAACGAAAACACTTCAGTTGTTCTTGGAAGAGATGCCTCAGGATAGCTGCGTGTAAGATACAAAAACAAACGCAAACATAAACCAAACCCTATTAAACCTAAATTAACACCAAATGAAACAAACAATTAAAAAAAAAACCAAGACACACACAAAAAAAAAATTATAACAAGACCAAAAAGTCACTCTTTTATCAGTAGGTTCTCTTAAAGCCCACTCCTGATATTTCAGGGTGGCAAAGGTTTGAAGAAGGAAGGCTTTTGTATCATTTTCGCCTGATCTGCCACCAACACACACACGATATGCAAATGTATATGCTTGAGAGCAGACGGGTCGCATTCCGGCCTCACATACGGTGTCACGTGTTACCCCTGGTCAGTATTTTAAGCATGCGGAAGTGCGCCACCTGAAGCAGGTGGTGAGGTGCGAAAGGTGTCTATCGACGAAGACAAAGTGAAAAGTAAATGTTGGTTGTATGGCTTGAGGAGAAGATGCTAGATGATGCGCTCCTTCCTCTTGTATGCATTTGTGTAGATAACCATGATAACGGGTTCTTTCAAACCCTCCCCACTTTCCTTTTTTATTGTTTTTTATATACAGAGAGAGAGAGAGATGCGAAGATACGCAACTTAACCCTAACCAGGCCGGGCTTTTTTGGCTGTTCTGTCACGCTGCCACAGTGGCCGGGGGGGGGGGGGTTGATTTAACCCCCACCCCGAGATCTCTACCGATCGCGCAAACGCCGTAAAAATTAGCACACGTTACCTAAGGCGTAATCTAACAAACGATAAAAAAAAATGAAGTTTTCCTTTTTATCTATTTTAAATTAATTAATTATGCTAATTTATGCATGAAATCACACGTTCTGCTCTAAATCAGAAAATAAAGCTCCTAGAACCCCAATTTTTGGTGTAAATATTCTTTGTAGCATTCCTTACAATGTACTTGAAAAGACAATCTGGTATCAAAATTAATTTCTTATGTTTTCTATTTTTTTCAAATTTTCTTATATATTCCTTTGTTTTTCATTATGTTTTTTAAAAAATCTTGACCTTGACCATGACCTTGGACATCATGAATATTTATTCAAACATAGAAAATATTATTATGTGTATTTGTTTGGTAAATAATCTGGCATACACACATGATTCATACACAACTCATCCCATACTATGCCATTTCATGTCTTATAATATAGGAAAATTCACTTTTTGGTGCGCGCATGATTGTAAAATACCTCGCTGCGCGAGAACCGTAGGTCCAAATTTGGTAAATTTGGTATCAAAAGATGCGTAAGACTCGGGGCTCTAAAGGCATGAAACGCCGTGGCGAAACCTTTTACGGTTTAAAAATTATCACAGGGGGGTTGATTCAACCCCCCCCCCCTGGCCGTTTTAAGGTTAAACACTTCGACGGCGTCTCGGAAAGTTGTATAAGCGTGAGTATCGATGAGGCAGGAGACGGAGACGGACGTAGCTGAATTTCATCTTTATTAGATCGAGCTTTCGGCCTTCCCGACCTTCTTCAGGTTCTGAAGATGATACAAGCATATATGCTTCAATGAATGAACGATAGCATAGAAATTTTGTGTAAAATATGGCTTACCAAACGTGAGGCTTCTTTGAGGGTGACTAGTATATATGTGGTATATGGGTGCCGTTGCATTAAAACTTGCTACTATAGTAACTTTGCCATCAATGGTAACTACCTTGGTAACGTTGCTCAACAGCCAATAAAAATCCAGTAGTGCATGAACGTTAGCATTGATGGCAAAGCTACTATAATAGCAAGTTTTATGCAACGGCACCCTGGATGATGGTTACTTTTAACAAGTTACTTGTAAAAAGTGAAAGAGAGAGAGGGTATATAGAGAGAAGAGATAGAAAGAGAGAGAAAGAGAGAGAGATGTGCGTGGAAGGAAACTGATGAGAAAGTATGAAAGGGGAAAGAACAAGAGATTCTGAGGGAGAGTCATAGAGAGAGAGAGAGAGAAGAGATGATGTTAATAAAAAGACGGAGAAAGACAGAGAAGAGATGATAATAATGGAAAATACGGGAGAGAGAGAGAGAGAAGAGATGGTATTAATGGAAAAGACGGGAGAGAGAGAGAGAGAAAAGAGATGACATAAATGGAAAAGAGAGGGAGAGAGAGAGAGAGAGAAGAGATGATATTAATGGAAAAGACGGGAGGGAGAGAGAGAGAAGAGATGATATTAATGGAAAAGACGGGAGGGAGAGAGAGAGAGAAGAGATGATATTAATGGAAAAGACGGGAGAGAGAGAGAGAGAGAGTGAGAGAGAGAAATGGTCGAGGCAAAATATCCCGTAGCGCTTTGATACATTAGCAACTGTCTCCGACCATTTGATACATCTTTAGTCCTGCGGGTGGTTCTGCAGACCGCAGCGGCTTGGCAAATAATAAGCTACATACTCCTTCCTAGTCCTCATGACAGAATGAAGTGGAACTTCAGGAAGATTATTTCTTTTATTCTGAGCCAGAGGATAATAAGTTTGAAGTCTCAGTAGCCTACGAAACGAACCCTCTTATTTACGACACAACTTCTAAAAATGCATGTGTTATAGACTACAACGAGTAACGGCGTAGCCATGGTAGCAAGCACTAATTGAATAACGTAATGGCACTGCAAGCTTGGATAACCATTCCGATGCCTCATTGTCTATCATACAGGTAAGTAACATTTTAATATGTAACATGGTAATATTGTTTAATAACATAGTATATTTTGAATCCATCATATTCTAGATATAGCCAGGAAAATTTCATCTTCTGGCCAAGCTTGGACTGATTTTCAAAGCCTCATATCGTAGGTCATATAGGCCTATGTGCGCTGCTTTCTGTTTTTCGTGATATACCACCATATAAAATCTTCTTACTATCATTTTGACGTTGGGAATGCAATAACTGCTGATCTATAACTGGCCTTCCATGAACTTTTTTGTAAGAGATCATTTCAAGATGTAAATGGATCTTGCAGAATAACAGTTCTTACTTGTTTTGTCCGGAAGCAAACATTTTTTTCGGGGGTTAGACAGTCAGCTTATGTCTTTGACCATGTTAAATTACAAACCGCATCTTTATTACAGTTTCGTAAAGTATAATCTATTATTACTTTGTACAAAGATTGGTGTATACAAATTTTGTAAAATTGTGATTTCGTTCATTATAATCAAAATGATAAAAAGTGATTGAAAATATAAAAATCATATCAGTATTGGAGCTTCTCTATTTTGATGCGCATGAAGTTGACCTTTGCAAGACCTATTTAAGGTTTGTACATGTAGAAAAGCGATACCCAAGAATAATTGTACAGTGTACATTAGCGTTGAGGAATTTTCTTGTTGTTGGTGTTGTTTTAATTTGTGCGTTATTGATTCTTTGCATTTCAAACGAAAAGCATAACATATAGCATCAACAGTATGACAGATCACATTACAGAATACAAATGACGTTGGTATACACATGTCTAACATGCATTATAAGATAAACAATGAATGACTGTCAATTTTTGTTATAACAGGAAATTACTTAAGATTAGCAATAATAATTGTTGGGGAAATGCAAAGCTCATGATACAAAGAATTTTTAGATTTTAAAAAAATGAAAACACCTGTCATGCCAATGGGGTGTTCACGTCCTTCAAACGTTGTGTATACTTCACAGGCCAACTGCCTTACATGCGATATCCTCGACACCAACTGATTATTAGCTTTACTAACGGCCAAACGAGACATGATTTATAAATTAGATCAGGATTCGCCTCAGTAGGAACTTTCACAATCAACACGATGAAGTGGGAAGGGCAATAACGATAAAAGTGATAATTCATTCTTGCATAGCGCATATCTCATCACGAAAAAAAAAACGAACTCTGTAATTATCCGGGCTCGAGCCCTCGCGTTATCGCTATTACACCATATTGCATTTTAAGGAACAATCCTACCAGGTACGTACTTACTACTTGAAGGAAGAAAATGCTTGCAAATTATCATACTCCCATTTGACCTAGTGCAGGAGGTACGAAAGCTTGATTGGTAGAGCACTAGTCTCGTAATCCGATGACTCGGGTTTGGAACCAATGCGATGCGCTAGTACCAGGTCCCTTGGAAAGGACTTTAAGCCGTCGATCCTCGGGTTGCTTCCTCACAAGCATTCCTGCATTTTTTAGCAGTCAGGTGAAGCAAACCATTAAACACTCAAAGTAAAATGACATGGGACTCGAGCATTATACCGTGTTATCAAAGACTCTAGTCTACACAACCAGTTCTCACCGTAAAGCCAGGGGCGGACTGCGACTGAAATTCGGTTTCGGAATTTCGGAATGACTGGCCCTCTCTGCCTGTAAGGTAAATATACATTCTCATGTCTCCTGCTCATCAAAATTATGACAATTCCCCCAATCATACCATACGACGTGCTGCGTTTATATGGGTGCCGTCTCTTATTTGTAGATCAATTGTGCATGAGTATTCAAAACTGACACTTTTTGTTGGCGCCAAGACATACATATCGAAATCTTTTCCCGAAATTTCTGGCGCGAACTCACACCTGTATACATACACACACACCCTCCTGCAACCGCGCTCACGTCATATTCTCCCACCCTATCTCTTTTTCAAAGGCATTTCAAATAGAAAATCTGTTGTTTATGATAGACTTAGCAAAAATTTGAACAGCTGATTGATTAAAGTACTAGTATTATTTCTTCTTTGAAAAGTGTACACGACATCTCCCCTCTCGTCAAAATGGGCCAGGGTATACAAACTCCCTTCGAAGTGAATATCATAGTATTTCTTATTAGTTCTTTGATAATCATCGTTGGTGTCCAATAAGATTGTATTGAAACAATTAAAGGCCAAATAAGTTAAGAAAATAACTGGTAAGTTGTAATTTTCAGAATCTATAATTATTACGGCATTGCATATGGTATTACATAAAAAACGAAATAATAAATCCCTGTGGAAGAGGCAAGGAGAAAAAATAAAAATTGAGGGAGTAAAATTCCGAATGAGCTTTCGCTCGAAATGAAACAAGCTCAAAATCTAGCAGTCTTTAAGAAAGCTCTAAAGGCAGTCAAGTATGATTTCCCATGATGCTGTACTGTTGACATAGTTTACGAATGACTGGAGGTATGTTTAATAGAATCTTCTTTCATTGTAATACTTGGTTAAATTGTGTGTCTCTTTTATCATTCCCATTTTATATAGTTCTTGTTTAATTTGTTGTCTCATTAGGCTTTTTAATTCGTCTTCTGATTCTCATGCTTCGCAACATTATGGTCATTATAAATCTTTCTTGTTCTGTCTTTTATTTGGTAAAATTTTTCTAATTGCTTTTATTTATTATTGTTTGTAATAACAATTGCATAATCTTTACGATATTTTGTATAATATGTTTCTCTATCGCTCTCTCTCTCTCTCTCTCTCTCTCTCTCTCTCTTTCATACAGTTTTAATCTAAATTATGTATTCCGCATGTATTTGTATGTAATTTTCTATACTAGGGCTCTGTGGAAGTTTTTTAATGTTATCGCACTGGACAGACCACCGGGTTTAGAGATTTGAAATAAATAATGATAAATAAAGAGCATTTCAGCGTTTAAACCTAACCGATTTTCTGATGATGATGATGATTGCATCGTGGGATGCAATATATAGGCCAGTGTATTTCAAAGAGAACTAGAATATCAAAGAAGAATGATTGGGGAATGGGAATGAATTATGTCTGTCACGCGTCCCTCGCTCGATCTCTCTTGTAATATATGGGCATATCATGAATATGGTGAAAAATCACCAATTTCTATCGCTAATTCTGTATCAGTATTGCACCGTTGTCATGACGATATATATTATGATTAGTTTGATTTATACTGACACTCATTAACGGACGTGGGGAAAAGGTCGCAATGAAATAAACAGAGCATGAAAACTGTAACAATCAACTGTTACTTATTTCTGCCTACTCATTGAACATATTGAATACTAATTCGTAATTAGACGACCTACTTCAGAAAGTGTTAAACTCTCCCTACCCCTTTCCTGCAATTAACGACTCTATATATGTTTATGGTTTTGAAAGTGATTTTGCCTCCACACAAACACACGCACACACACGATACATAAGCCCACACACTCAATTTATCGTTTACAGTATATTCACAGTCTTGTGAAATCATTCCAATTCGAGAGCATGCATGTTATAAAAGCAGTTATGACTTCTCTCTCTATGGACTTATTGAATCCTTAGAATATTGGAATAAAAGGGAAACAAAACCCTGGGTAAAATCAATTTTAATGAAAAGAGAGGAGAGGATTAATTTTTTTAAAAGTTCCATCAAAATCGGTTTCAAAATGAGAAAGTTATGAAAGTTTGAAGAGTCTAAATTTGCTTTCTATGGCAATCCTAAAATTGTCAATGTTGCTTGAAAACGGCGGGTTTTATGGACAACTCTCCATATGTTTTGTACCCAAAAAAATTCTATTTTCCCCATTATCTCTCAAGGAGCAACCTGTCCCCTTCTTAGCTCAAGATATACCATGGGAAAATGTATTTTACACATCATATGTTGAGTTCAAAACTGAGAGACAAGCAGCAACTCTGGAGATAATGGAGAAAAACTTTTGTACAATCATATTAAGATTTTATCTATTTATGTTTTTATCATTATTATTTCTTCGGCATTTCAAAGTACAAGAACAATACAGAATAAGCTTAAGATGACAGAAAATACAGAAACATAAAGAAAGGACCTGGATCGGAAATTTTTTTTAATTGCTTCTCTCTATCCTCTCTTTTCATTAAAATTGATTTTTCCCCAGGGTTTTGGTCCCTTTTAAAACATTAATCCCTTAAATGCGAAAAAAAATAAAATATGGGTAACACAATAATTAACAGAAATTAAAATAAGCAGTCTGGAAGGCGAGGAACGAAGTTCGATGATACAAATATTAAGGGGATGTGCATGTGCAATGTTCATTCACGTCAACAGACTTCGCCGACTAAGTTCCTCTTCATTGGGGGTCTTTGATCTAGATGTCGTCTATAATGAGGTGAAATTAGTTTTCAAGCGGAGGGTAAAAAGAGAGGTATTTTAAGAAACTTTGATGAGAGTACCAAGAGGGATGCAGCAAAAGTTCGCTGTTAAGGGGTGCTCCTGCATATTCTTCGGCTACGGTTACTCTCACCTATTCTTCGTCAGAAATACACGGTGAGATTCAAGATTGCATTTTGGTTTTTAGTAAGGGTTATCACGGTTAAAGTGGGGACTAGGGCTGGATATAGAAAACTGCTTTTATATCTTAGGCGTGTCGACATATAAACTATACTAATGAGAAGAAATAGAAGAAGAATGATGATAATAATCATAATAATAACTAATAAGAGTAATAATAATAATAATAATAATAATAATAATAATAATGATAATAATAATAATAATAACAATAATGATAATAATGATAGTAATAATAATAATAAAAATAATAATAACAGTAATAATGATAATAATGATCGAGATGATAATGATAATTATTATTATTATCATGATATTGATAATTATAATACAGAATCGTGGAAATCTTTTTCTTACTGCATTCGATTGGGGTAATACACCATTTGAAGTTATCATGGTTATAGTCTGAGCATAAGCTTGAACATGTTACTTGAATAATGCAGAAACCACGAAGACAAATACCAACCACGTGCTCACGAACACCTGGTGAAATTTTATTCATCACTGTTCTTATACGCACCAGGGTTCCAGCCTACGGTAGAAAGATTGAACTTCCTTTCAATTTGAGAGACAAGAGCTATCCATTCAACATTTCATTAAGTTGGGCATAGCTAAGTGAAGTGCACCAGGGAGGTCTCTCACACCTCCCTGAGTGCACAATGAAAGACCTTCTATGTAAAAAAACAAATTAATTAATTTAATTTAATTCAATTCAATAAAAGGAAAAACTCATTCGAATGGCAAATAATAAGTTCAAATATAGCTTTCTCTTTCAATTGTCATATTTCTAAACCTGAGACACAATACCTATATCAATATCTAGGTCAATGCATACACTTGGTTAGAAATGATTAGTGCTACATTAGATATCGGTGCTTTGTCTTTGAGCCTTCTGCAGTCTTTCAGGACTGCCTGCTCCGATCAAAGTTCTTGGAGTTTAGGTTCACGTTAACAAACTGTCTACAGGGGTCAGGTAAGGTGAAGCATTTAATTCAAAGTGTGGTTGATATCCTTAACATGCGTACGTTATAGAGCATACTTGTAAGTTAATTAGTCACTATCTAGGCAAGACGTAACTGATCTTTCAGCTGAACTCATCCTGTTTACGAGTAACCTGAAGACTGGCGATAACATACTCTGCGAGTTTTCAAGGAAAACGCTCTTCTCTCAAACGAAATGTTCTTGAGTTGGCGTTGGTGCATAGATAAAAACAAACGTGTTTTCTTTATGAAATCAAAAGGCGTCTGAGAAGGGGAGGACACTGAACATGGTGAAAGTGCGTTCAATGTGATAAAGAGTTAATAAAGACACGGGCAAACCGTAAGATATAGATATATCAGTTTCTTGCTCACCATCAATCACTGTACTTTGTCTAAGTTTCATAAAAGCATCTGTTCCGTTCTGCAATTTAATCAATCCCGCCTTCGGGCTTTACTTGTAATTCGACAGAACAGATATCTGACGCGCTCAAAAGTTCATCTTAGATGCGAATCTATATTAAAGAAATGCTTCAGAGTAAAGATCATGTTCATCCAAACATTTCCACGTAAAGCAATAATGCTAACATCATAGCTGACCGAGAAAATCAACGCCAACACACACTCACGCACACCCACACACACATACACACGCATACGCGCACATACCCGCCTGCATCCACTCATACACCCTCGGACCAACTAACCCAATCATCCTCATAATTTTAAAAGTCAATTTAATATCCTCGCAAGCATTTTCTGTCTAAATGTATATAAAATAACCCCTTTAAACTCTGATAATTTCCACAATATCTCTTTAACAACATGTTACCCTTTGACGGGAAAAAAAATCAATCTGTAACAACTGAAGAAAATACCTGAAAACACATGAATATCAACAAGGAAAAACGACGTGGACTCACTTTCTAACAAATTCTGGATGTTGAGAATGTTGTTGACTGTATTAAGTCATCGTCCTCAGGTTTGATGTCATCTCTAGAACTTAATAAGCAGCGTTCCAGTACCTGACTATTGACTTGTCTCTTCATCCGAATCCTAAAGATAATGAGAAGGAAACTTGGCAATCGAGAAGACATTATTTACTCGATTTGAGGCGTGTGGCAGGTTGAGTTATGGCTGATCGCTTGCTCCATATGACACGATGGGTCGTATGTGGTTTCCGGGAGAAAAGCAAATTAAGAAATTTCTATGAACAAAAAATTACATAGGCGATGTATTGACGTAAGCACACACTAAAAGAATTAATAAACTAAAATAAATTAATACTTACAAACAGTAAAATGTATTAGTTTTCATATGCAAATTTATTTTAAATATTGTTATTTCAAGAATAAGTATATGTATGTTTATTTAATTGTTTTACTTGCATTATGTGGAAATAAAAGAAACTTCAAACTTCAAACTTCATACTAAAAGAAAAAAAGGTTCAATTTTGCACCCTTCAAATGCAACACTGGGAACTCCTTTATGGATAAAACTTTGTATCCTAAGAAGCATTTTGCACCTTTAAGTGTGCAGTGAGCTACATTTTGCACCCTGTTAAAGGTGCAAATTGCACCTTTAAGGGTGCAGACGGGCATTTTCGGGTGCAAACAAGTACAAAAGGGGTGCATCTTTGCACCTATTCCATGTAGGTTGCTAGATTGCACCCAAAAAGGTCCTGCCACTGTTGCCTTTAGGGTGCAATATTAAAGGCATTGGCTAACTTTGTGAGTAGCTGATTTTAAAAATTCTCAAACTAAGATGAAACATGTGTATGAGTACTTGTATTTGTACTCAAAAACCCTGAAACCATCCATAATTTGGAATGAAAAAGTGTAAGTTAGACGCAAACGACGATTTTATTATCCTTCGTCTCACGAGACAATCACTAAGAGGACCACTTTGCTTGAATTTGAAAATGCCGTTATGTGCCTCCGCCGCGTGATACGCCAATACACACAGTACGGTAAGGTGAGTCATACGCGCATGCGCACTCCTTATGTCTATTCTGTGCAACCGACCCTCGTATAGTTTTCCAACATTGGTTCACATTTATGATATTTAAAAATACTTCCTGTGGATATTATACTTTGAAACTTTCAGACTAGTATTTTTACGCTATAGCCCTTATGTTTATCCCATTTTCAAGTAACAAAACAAGATTTTTTTTTAAATCATAACAATGTTAACCTAAAAAACAGTCTTTAAACCTTTAATTCTAAGTGTGCAAGTAGGTCACCTGATGAGACTGATAGCCAAAAGAAACAATTAAGTGTGTGTGGGTGGGTGGGTGGGGGGGGGGTCCCCCAAGCCATAACGCATGTCTGATATCAAACCAAATTTTTGACGAGTTAATCAGACACACAAGAAGTACACAACAAAAAAAGGTCCTTTGTTATTAAAAAGAGAAAGGTCCAATATTCCTTTTCACAAACAAACTGAAATATAGCTCATCACATTGGCATTTGGTGATTAGACATTCAAATTTGCCTTTGTTAGGACTAGTCCTCAATTTCATCACGAATGTTACAGCTCGATTTCTGAGAAATGTTACCGCTGTTTCGCACCTCTGTTTGCTATCTCTCATGCGATTGCATGATGACGAATACTTGTCATCAATTGCGTATTGATGGGGGGAGCTTGGGTAGTTTATTTCTTATCCGATACCAGTGATTTACAAATATATTGCTGAAATGACATGACTTTCTGAGGGTTTATTTCTTTCCCTCACTTTATGTCATACGATGGTGATGCGAATTTTCTGTTCCCCCCCCCCCCCTCCTCAAAAAAAAAAGGAAAAAATGCCCCTTACGCCACTGGTTGTCATGTCTGTGGACCAATAAAAAAAATGTCTACGTGATCCCATATACTATGTTTATTGTATACTATGTGTATGAATGCAGTAAATGATCATGCTCCATTTAAGAGAAAATCATTCGTAGTAACCCATGCCCATGGGTCACTGGAGAATTGATTTCTTTAATGAATACTCGTGACCATTTGCACAAGAAAGCTATAAATTCAAAATGCCAAACAATGTGGGCTGCATGTAGACGTCTGCGGAATTTTATTACTAACAGAATCAACCTGGCTAGGAACGAGTATATACAAAAACAGATAACCAATAATGCCGGTAACTCGGGTGCAATTTGGTCTGTGCTGAAAAGTATTTGTAAAAAGAACAAAAGCAATAAAATTTGTCTCGAAGTAAACCAAAATATCATATCTGATGCAGATGAAGTGGCCGAATGCTTGAATATTTACTTTGTGGAGTCCGTAGAAAAATTGGCCCAAGAATTCAATTTTGAATACGACCAAATCGTTAACAGCAGTGACAACATCACGTCTAATACAAATATTAATAATGAAACTCTATGTGGAAATAATATTTTTGAACTGCCAATAATTACTCCTGAGTTTGTAATATCAGAAATAAACAGGTTAGGTATTAAAAAAGGGTACAGGCCTACAGGGTATGACCATTTATCTACAAAACTGCTGAAATATGTGTGTAATATTCCATTGTTAATACAAACTCTTGTATACATATTGAATCTATCAATAGACACATGTGTTTTCCTGATGCCTGGAAAATTGGTCGAGTTCAACCAATCTTTAAGTCAGGTGATAAAAACAGCCCAAATAATTATAGGCCTATAACCATACTACCTATTATATAAAAAAATAATCGAAAAAGCAATCCACTCTGTACTTATATTCCTTCCTCAGCAGATATTCCTTATTATGCCCAAACCAATTTGGCTTTAGACCGAATCACTCATGTGAAAAGGCCCTAATTTGTATGATCGACGAATGTGGACGATAAGAAAATGAATGGACTGATCTTTCTCGATTCACGTCGTGCATTTGATACTGTAAACCATCAACTTCTTTTACGTAAATTATCCACTTATGGTTGCAGTGCGGGCAGTGTCGATTGGTTTGCCTCGTATCTTGCTGATCGTTAACAGTATGTCTCTGTCGAAAACAACAAGTCTACAATTAAAGACATCAATATAGGTCTTCCACAAGGGTCAATCTTAGGCCCGCTTTTGTTTGTTTTATTCATAAACGACCTTCCGCAGAGTATTCCTGACGGATCCGTATTTATGTATGCTGATGACACAACGATTTCTGTATCAGGTTCTACCAAATTCGAAATAGAATCCCAGCTTAATGACGTAATGAAGCATGCATATAAATGGTTGACACGTAATAAATTAATTATCAATATCGATAAGACTAAGGTAATGCTACTTGGCTCACGACAAAGAGTTAATACAATGCAGGACAAAGATTTACATGTCACCGTAAACGACAAACCCATAGCTTGTGTAAATGAATATAAATGTCTAGGGGTTATTGTTGATTCTTATCTAGACTTCAGAAGTCATACCTATAAAGTTGCAAAAGAAGTCAAACAAAAGTTAGGTATCTTGAGGAGATTAAGAACAAGTTTCTCCACACAGCAATTATCCTTAATATACTGGAGGTATGTTATGCCCCATATGCTCTATTGTTGTAACGTATGGACAGGAAGAAGTGATGTTAACTACGATATTCTTAATCGCCTCCATAAGAGAAAGGCATACTTAATATCAAGATTTAATTGGGAACTCCGTCCAATGCTGTTTTCAAGCAGTTATCCTGGCGAACATTGGACACACTTTTTTGGAAAACTGCTTGCTGTACAATGTTCAAACTCGTTCACAATCTTGCTCCACCTATACTCTCTAACAGAATAGTTCTTCTTGATTCAGTTTTAAAGATAAATTCTCGACGCTCTAATAAGATGATTCTTAGACTTCCAAAATGTCGCACTATTTATTATCAGAATTCTTTTCTATATTCTGGAGCTACAAGATGGAACAACCTTCCTGACAATATGAGACTCGAAAGCAGACTCTCCTTATTCAAATCGCTTCTCGAGTCATGCTTGCCTATTGATAATCTCTGTAAACTAAATGCTATTTTTATATACTAGTACGAAGCAATCAATGACCCACACGTACAGTTCCATATTACACTTCATGCTCTCTGATTTTGTTCTTTACCTTAATTGACTTTTATATGATATGCGTACATAATTAAGATTGGTAACTAACTTTGTATGTATATCTCGCATTTTATGAGTCTATTTAATCCTTTTGATGTTCTCTACACATTCCCCCCCCCCCCCCCCCCCCTCTGTCTCACTCTCTTTCTCCCTCCCCTTATTACTAAATCTTTTTTTTTTTTGACCTTTCTCCTCATTTAGTCTGTTCTTATCCTGCTCTCATTATCATCTTCACCCCTTTTCCCTTTTCTCTCACCGTCTCCCACCGTCTCTCTCTCTCTCTTTTCATATGATTAAACGTTGTGTATTAACTTGTAATATTTTTAAGATAAAGTTATGATTGTGTTCATGAATGTGCATTTATATTTGTATTTGTATAATGCAGAGCCCTGTGGAAGACCAGTAACTTTCTTTTATGTTTTTCTATTTCATTTTTATTATATATAAATTTCTGTATTTCATGTAATTTTCTGTATTAAACTGAACAGGT
Organism: Echinometra lucunter; assembly: GCA_029962745.1. NCBI lineage: Eukaryota > Metazoa > Echinodermata > Echinoidea > Camarodonta > Echinometridae > Echinometra > Echinometra lucunter. The sequence goes on from CM057171.1 coordinate 16,666,930, forward strand.
TACTCTGGGTAAAAATTTGAAATAAATAAATAAATATCGGATAGGTGAATCACATTTTGTTGTCTCTCAAACGATTACGATTAGAGTCTGCTCGCCAGTATGATTTCATATTTACCCCTTTCTTGAAATTTTTATTTTTATATACGTACAGTGCAATCGTGAGAAATGGCCACTTTGGGAATCAACAGCTCAGATGATCGTAAAAAAAAACTAACGATCTATTTCTAAACAAAAACAACAACATTTCCAACTTATGAGACAAGGCATAACAGAAAAATTGCAGAGCACACATGAGCGTATCAGGTAATTTGATGAGTATGCAAATTGCGCCATCGCGAATGAGGCCATACCTGGGTTTGGCTCATTATCTCGGGAATCATGGGAAAGGAAATAGCATGAACCAAACATTTAAATGCCTTTTTTGTATTATCTTGCCAAATAGACAAAAGTCAAATATGTATCTTCCGGCTTTTACATACATCCAAGCTTGCATATTACTTGCATGTCGTGCGAACTGTTGTTAAACTAAAAAGATGGGTTGTTAGTTTTAATTAAAGCTACTCATTTTATTCGTGCGTCATCAATTTCGTGAACCCAGTCAATTAAATCAGGAAGCTTTTAGTCGACAGTATTTATTTCGCAATTAGCACCTCTGTTTATTTTGTAGGTAGCCATCACATTGGGATACACGAGCTGTACGTATAAGCTGCACATCGGAAGCTAAATGATATAGTGTGACAATAAATGTTTAGCATTTTCCATGCGCTAATTCTATTAGCTGATCATTTCACTACCCCCCCCCCCCCCCCCAAAAAAAAAAAAAAAAAAATCAATACCGAAACGCTTGCACTATTAGTGTTAGACATCTAATAATCGATTATTTCTGCCTTCTGGTGGAGGAGCCGTGGTCGAGTGGTCTAATGCGCTTGACTGGAGACGCGAAAAAAAAATTAAAAACACCTTCTCCACTAGCTCAACAAACTGGGATTTAGGGGTGTGCTTTCTTGAAAAAGATATAAAACGACCCCTCTTCTTCTTATAGCTTTGAATTTTGTGATTATTATAATGGAAAACGTGAAGCAGATTCGGAGGAAGGTAAAGCCTGCAGTCTCATGATTTTCCTGCAACAGGAACATAGTCTTCATTGCGTAGAACAAAATAAAAGCTCTTATGAAAACTAGATACGAATTTAATTTTTCCTGATTTTAAGCATTTAGATATATGTGTGTATATATATATATATATATATATATATATATATATATATATATATACACATACATATATACACACACACACACACACACATATGATGTAAAGGGGCACCACTACATTGAAGTTTTCCTTGCTTCTTGTCATGAAGAACTGAAGTTGGTCTTTAAGTGCGTTGAACTGATTTATTTTTAACGTGGTGGCATGAAGCTTTTACTAAAGGTATTCGCGGGGGGGGGGGGGTGTAAATATTGCATGTGAGCGTTATTATACATGTACCTAGGGATTGCAAATACTTGCATGTAGGTCAAAAGATAGTCATCACGTAGAAATGCTTTATTAGCCTAGACTTTATGATATATACCTTGATATTAGGTAAGACACATATATATCATGTATATAGTTCTTTTTGTTTGTCAGCTCAGTTAAAAAAGATACACGGAAATGTATTCTTACGTTAGTTCTCTTTTTTTTTTTTTTGTTGTTGTAGTCTCGCCTTCTTTTTCTTTATCGCTTACTGAAGTCCACTGCGATATGACTCACTCTACAGGCATCTTAAGAATGGCATACATGTACTGTATTTGATCAAAATTCTTCTGTTATATCTGAATTTGTTCTTGACATCATACTTATGTCAGCAGGACAAGCATGATGATTAAGAGGTTATTGCACCATTGGGTATCCCGTAAACTTTTCCTTCTTCTTCTTCTTCTTCTTCTTCTTCTTCTTCTTCTCCTTCTCCTTCTCCTCCCTTTTTTCTTCTTCCTCTTTTTCCTCTTCTTCCTTTTATTTTCTTTGCAAAGTCATTATTTCCATTTGACATGATTATTTCTTGATATTTGCATTTCTGTTCCTCTTTCACTCAATATCTCTTTCCTTCGCTGTTCACGTGTTCTGCTTTTGCACAAATCAGCAATTCATCAAGATCCACGCACGCATAATGCGAGGCTTATTTTAGGGCAAGTAACTAGCAGTTTTGTTTCCGCGAATATACCAAACAAGTTGACATTTCCTATATCAGTGTATATGGCAGCTTTACCCGGTCGTATTATCCACCAGTTTCCTACTTTATTACACTAGATATGTACTCTTTTCTCTTGTTTATAATATATGCCCATAATGCCCCAAATAGCTTACTTCCTATTCATTCAACACATAATCTATGGGAATTGCCAGCACTCGCGCAAGATATCGCTCCTCATCGTGCTCATTGCATGCATTATCACGATAATCACCTCAACCGGCGTAAATCCTTTTCGGGGAGTGTGGGGGGGGGCGCTCAAAATATTTCACCAAAATTTGCAGCTCGAACTCACACGCGAGTACCACATACTCTCTCATCCTATCTCTGGGTTTTAAAAACATTTCAAATAAAATTTTTACTATACTATTACTGTCGTTTATAATAAATTTATCAAACAATTAACAACGGATTGATTAGAATGTCATTTATTCTTTGAAAAGTTGTTCGCGCCATCTCCCGTCTCCAAAAAAAAGAAGTAGGGGGATATTTACCCTCATCCCCTCCCCGGGACTTACGCCAATGTAGTGTGACACAATTTGGGTTATTTTCGTTGTTAGGCTCAACCTACGCAAATGCTGAAATAGATTAGATATAATGCCTCGGTATATATTAATGCGCTCATACCGTAAATCCATTGAAATATAAACGTTGCAATGACATTTTATAAATGTTCATGCATGAAACATGAAGCCAATGCGTTCATGATAAAAATGCAAAAGCAAAATAGAAGCGGCTTGCCAGGACTGATTTAACTGTCGACCAAAAAATTTCTTCTAAGATTATACGTTTGGTACATGGATAATCATAAATTTGATGAATTGTAATGATTTGAATGCAACATAAGTGGCCATAGCAATGGTAATGATCACGGACTTTCGCCGCTGAAAATGTTTAACGTGCTTAACTGAAAGAAGGAAAGAGGTCACGCAAAAGGTTATCTGAGATAAATTTAAAAACAAGTAATTTAAACCAATAGTTTCCAGTAATAATGCCACTTTAAAGGAGAATGAAACCCTGGGGATGAAATAATTTTAATGAAAAGCGAGGATAGAAAGAAGCAATTTTTTAAAAGTTTCATCAAAATCGGTTACGGAATGAGAAAGTTATGAACGTTTGAAAAGTCTCAGTTTACTTTCTATGGCGATCCTCAAATTGGCAGTGTTGCTTCAACACGGCAGGTTTAGAAGGACAACTCTCCATATGTTTTGTACCAAAAAAAATCATATTTTCCCCATTATCTCTCAAAGTGCAGCTTTCTCCTTAGCTCAAGATAAAGACATTGAAAATGTATTTGACACAGCATATGCTGAGTTCACCAAAAGACAAGCAACATCTTCAGAGATAATGGACAAAATATGAAGTTTTGTGTACAAAATATATTGAGAATTGTCCTTCTAAACCTGCCATTTTGAAGCAACATTGTCAATTTGAGGATTGCCATAGAAAGTAATTGTGACTGACTTTTCAAACTCAAAACTTTCCATTTTGTAACGGATTTTGATTTTCAAATTGCTTCTTTCTATCCTCTTGTTTCATTAAAATAGATATTTCCCCAGGGTTTAATTCGATCCTCCCATCCGACCAAATTTTGTTTGCTGAGGATCAGGAGTTTATTCGTGATGTGCCTAGAATATAATTTAAAGGAAATCAAACTCTCATCAGTCAAATTTTCTCGGGGAATGAATGATGTGGTTACGAAAAATAAATAGGGTTATTAACAAAATGGGTGAAAGAAGAAGAAAGGGGATGAAGGAAATTGAGAATCAAGCTCTGAAAAAAATGGGGGAAAAATACATGCAGACATACATAAAACGAGAGAAATAATTCATGAAAAAAAAAACATTTATTGGACATGTAGAAAATGGATGGAGTCATGAATTAGGCCTGGGGCCTGAGAAGGGACTTTCCTACACACTAAGAAAAAATTGCACCCTAAATGCAACACTGGCTGCACCTTTTTTGGCTGCACCTTTTTGGATACAATCTTGCACCCCGGACGAAAAAGGTGCAAAAATGAACTTTTTTATTCTTGTTTGCACCCTGAAATGCCCGTTGTACCATAAAAGGTGCAAAGTTGCACCTTTTAGGATGCGGAGATTTTTGCGTACAAAAAGGTGGAAATTTGCACCTTCTCTAAAAGGGTGCAACTCTGCACCTTAAAGGGTGCTAAATGCCACTAATTGCACCTTTAAAGGTGCAAAAAGCTTGTAAAAGGTGCAAATTTGCACCCTAAAAGGTGCTCCCAGTGTTGCATTTGAAGGGTGCAAGATTGCACCTTTTTTTCTTAGTGTGTATCGTTTTCAACACAAAGTGGTTGAAGATAATCATCAACCCGTTATGTTAATTATTATGACTAGCCATGGAAATCGAAATGGGTTACAGTTCGTTATTCCGAAGTTTCGTTATTCCGAAGGTTCGTTAGTCCGAAAATGAGATAAGGTTCGTTAGTTCGTTAGTTATTTTCGGACTAACAAACCTTCGGAATAACGAACCTTATTTCATTTTCGGATTAACGAACCTTCGGAATAACGAACCTTATTTCATTTTCGGATTAACGAACCTTCGGAATAACGAACCTTCGGAATAACTCCACAAATATTCGGATTAACGAACCCTTTTTCATTTTCGGACTAACGAACATCTAGGTATACGCAATTTGCGTGTTTCGGAATAATGAACCTTCGGAGTAACTAAACCTTCGGAATAACGAACATCACCCTCGAAATGTATGCATATCCGAATCCAATTTCGCATTGACTCTTTTGTCAGTGTGTGCCAGCTTCTTACC
>CM057171.1:16672453-16818930 GCA_029962745.1 Echinometra lucunter
ACCTTCGGAATAACGAACATCTCCCTCGAAATGTATGCATATCCAATCCAATTTCCGCATCGACTCTTTTGTCAGTGTGTGCAGCTTCTTACCAAAGCTTGAAAATACTACACTGTAAAAAATATATTGGGTAAAATTTTAAGCAGCACGAGGGTAATTATAATGTCCAACCAACTTTGGGCAATGTTTTTACCCATTGCGGGAAGCATATTGTCCAATTAGGGTGAAAATAAGCAGTAATTACTTTAGAATGGGCAAAATTTCCATCAAATTGGATCAAAGGAAATGCCCAAAGTAATGCCCAAAAGTTGGTTGGACACATAATTACCCTCATGGCACATTTTTACCCAGTATTTCTTAGAGTGTAACAGAATCAGCTGTGCCCATTTCTGGATTAGCTCTGGTCCTAATTTTGCTAATGTCATCATTAAAGTGATAAAACTACTTCAACACTTCTGGTTGCAGAAGCGATTGAGGACAACATCATCATCGCTGTACGGATAGTATTCCATTAGGGGGATTGATGAGAACACTTTGGCAATACTCCCCCGGGTAATTACATATATATTTCAACGCCAATCGTCATGATTTGCGGAGACATGAAACGAAGGAGCATCTTGAAATAACACTTCGAATGGCACGATCACTTGTTACTTTCCCGGCTCTTCTAAAGCTCCGAAACATCAACATTCACGGCACGTCGCTCTGTACCGCAGTCACACTAGAGCTTTGTTATACACAGGCATAACACATACCCAGTCACACTGATAAATGTACTCCAAACCGTACCCAAGCCGATCGCTTTCTTGCCATTCGGGATCAATGCAAGATTTTCCGTTCGGTGTGGTATCGGTGTCGGGTCGATTTCGTAGATGTGACGAGGGTATGTGTGTCGATTTGTATTCGTGGTTGGGGGATGATTGGTGCCGAATATCCTTGGCGAGGGAATGAAGCGACCAAGCTGGGGAAGGGTGTGGGATAGGGGGTATCCCCCTTCCCACGATAGGGAATTTCAAAATTACCCTCGGGGAAAAAAAACACACAGGCACACACACTTCAGAGCATTTGAGAGCGGTTTTACAGACATTTCTAGGTGATAAATTCCATAATTTTCTTTGACTTCTTGAATTTGGTCAATGTGGCGTTTTTTACTGTGAATTATCGGGGTATGATAATAAGGCATAATCCCCCAAATGAAATTTTGGGGGATATATCCCGCCCCTTCCCCCCCCCCCCCCCCCCCCCAAAAAAAAAAATGACACCCATGGATGAGGGTATTAAGCCTGTCTCGATATATATTCTTTGCACATATAGATGGAAGCGCTGAGGGATGACAGGACTCGGGCAAATGTGTTTCCACGAACGTGACGTGAATGAAAATGGGACATGATTGCCAACGTCTGTCATGTTTTAGCACTTTGTTTGACTTTAAGCAAAGAAGCAAAGTAAAGAATTGTTCGACATTATCGACATGTAAATTCATATGAAAACGCAAATAGTCGGACGTATTATGTTTATAGTGATTAATATGTCAATATGTCAATACATAATGATGTTGTGAGGATTTACAAAAATTATGTATAACATAATATTGAATTTCCACTTAAAGGCTTAATAAAGATATATAAGGATATTGCAATAAATCATCGCAAGACGCTGTTTCAAAAATGCGGAGAATAAGCTCCTAATCAGTGTTGGTAAATAATAAATTACTATTTCACCTTCGTTCAGTTTTAAATGGGGAATCAAATATGTTACCTGCCCTAATCATGTTGGATTTTTCTCCAGTTTGCTTCAGCAATTTAGTATCTTTCATTTTGCTCATTGTTTAATTGATGAACGAGATCTGCTTTGTGGGGAGCAACACATCATCAATGGTGTATATTGATTACCCAGTGCGGAATGTAACTGAGAAGGAAAGTTAGATGATTAATGACGGCTCGGTGTACAAACAAATATTAGAGCCGTCTGACATTTAGCACTGTCACGTGTCCATGAAGTCATTTTCATACTGATCCACCGATTTAACCTCATAGAAACATCGATAAAGATCCTTGTTCGATTCTGTTGACATAGCTGAAAAGTTCACCTATTCCTCTGCTATAGCTCTGCTTTTCTTTCGCCCAGCGCAGCTTTCTTGCGGAATACCATTATAAAACCAAACAAAAAATACCTTCTCGTCGAAATTAAACGCCGTAGGGAACTCTTCCACGATCCATATTCCGCTACCTGGGATGAGGATGTACTACCATTATCCCAGGTTATTTGTTGACATGATCATTTTGTCTGCGTCGGAAATAAACTGTCTGCGCCGACAGATTTTCACGACTATCATGACTATAATATCTGGAACTCGGTTATTTGGGTATACTCATTACTCGTGGATCAGTTCTTATCCCCGTCTATGCGCTTGAATTCAAGTTCGTGATCATCGTGCAAACTGAAAGTATCAATTTTCATCTAGCAATAACATTTGTTTTTAAATATGCTGAGCATGTAGATGCTGAACAAACGCGAGAACCGTATATTTGCTTGTAATAAGCCTTTTACATAGCTTGTAGGACAGTATCCAATCTACTTGTGGTATGTATATGCTTATTGAGCTCCCAGTTTTATCTTTCATTACACTACAGCTTGAAATTCGGATGTCTCAAACCTGCTCTTCCAGCCATTGAACCGTAATGATTTATTTTCGCAGTATTAATGATGTTTTATGTCATGTAAATGTGATTTCATGTACCCATTCTATTTTTTTTTAGAGAGAGAGAGAGAGAGAGCTATGTACAGGAAGAGTAATCATATTCACTGCTATCAAATGCTGTATGATCGTCTTCGAATAATTTGAGATATTCATTTTGTATATGACTGCATCTGCGTCATTTTTTAATTCTTTAAGATGACTATTTCGTCAGGCTGGCTGAAGGGCGTTAACTCGTGTGTGTGGCTGTGTGTACGCGGTTGTGTGCGTGTGTGTGTTTTGTATGGAATCAGTCACATTGATTTATATATAATGATTTATTTTAAATTAAATCTCTAATTTTAAAAAATATATGAAAAAAGTGTGTTCACATTATTTCGCTTTATGCCACTCTAGTATGATGTGCGCAGTGTTCGTCGATATTACTTCACGCGCAAGTAAAGAAGAATTTCGCCAAAAAATTCGCAGACAATTTTCGTGACGTCAAATTCTGGGGCAAATTTATAAGAATTTGATTGCCGGTTCCCTCTGTTTTGCTGGCAGGAAGCACAAGAAAAAACTTTTGCCTTTGCCGGTTGTTGTTGTTTTGTTTTTTTTTTGTTCTTTTACCTTCACAAAATACCATTCATTGTTTACAGGCCCAAAAAAACCCCGATGCATAAGTGAACAAGTCTTAAATCGACATAAGGAATGAAAACCTGATATTCGCTTATAGCCTGACTGATGGCAGATAAATCGTATCAGTGTTATCTTTCAAAACTTGAGAAAAATAGGGAAAATACAAACGGAATTTTATTAATCTTTGAATTATGAGATCAGAGGGGTGTTTCATAAAGCTCTTGGTAAAGTTACGAATGACTTTACGAACGACTTGAATATGAAGTGCCAATTGGGATGCCCAAAGTTTTTCCTGACGATTTTACAAAGTGTGACTGCATTTCCCATAACCTCAATTAAATTGTGGCAAAAATATACTTCACAAAAAAAATGTAAAACAAAATTAATGTTAATCTGTGTCTGCATATTTCACCTTTAGCTGATGCGATTTATAATGATTGAGAATTCCATTTGACTTGCCATATGCAAGTCGTTCGTAAAGTCATTCATAACTTTACGAACAGCTCTATGAAACACCCCCCTGGCCTAAAAGGTGCACGAATTATGGAGTGAAATTATTTGGCGTCTGAAAATGTCAGCGTAACATCAGAGCATTCAAATTTCTCTTAATATGAAAATACAAGCTGACGATTGTAAATGTGAATAAATACACATAAAAAAAAAAACACTGATGACTAAAAGCTTTCAAATAACAGGCGTAGGATATAACTTCCGCGGATTTTAAATTGTCCTAAATATGATTACACAAACTGATGACTGATGGCATATTAGACATATTGAATTCCATACGGTAATTTATGGTAGAATTAAGTTACATATATTCGTTTTGGTTATGGAGCTGTCATTAAGAAGAAAAAATGGATCATTAGAGCTCAAATAAACTGCATTATTGAAATAATTAGTTTTGTGGATTTGCGGGTTCTTTACAGTTATGCACCTGCATGACTATTCTTGAAAGAGGGAGGGGGCAGAGGGGGCATTTGCGCCCCCAATCATTAAAAATTGTGGGGGCTGTGTTTTTTAATCCTACTACCCTGACACTTTTGAAATATCATTGAATATGAATAAGGGAGGAGATAATAATGCTTATTCGGGTGGGGGTAGGGCTGCATGATGGTATTAAGAATTATAGGTGGGCCTCCCATATTGGTTGAGATAGGGCCCTAAAACTGATTGCCCCTCCCCCCCCCCCCAAAAAAAAAAAAAAAAAAAAAAAAAAAAAAAACTTACAGCGCGTCCGAAGTTCAAATAATTATCTAATAGGTTGTTTTGATACTATGGAATTCATGTTGTTCTTGGGTTTTTTAAATGTGTTTCTATCTTTTTCAAGATTTGGGTATTTTCTGACAGTTTGTTGTAAGTCGTTTTTTTTTTTCCTTCGTAAATATCGAAATTTAGGTCTGATCTAATCATTAAGATTCTTAACTCTTTTTTATTCTTGTTTAAGGACTGCTTGTTTTGCATGCTGCTAACATATGGAGTAAGAAGCAAAGTTCATGTAATTAAAGTGCATATTATAGTACTTTCCACGGTATTTTCATCTTTATTTTGTTAATTAATGATAGCGCAATACTCTGTGATAACGGAATAAACAAATAATTCTCCAAGGCCATATCACATAGTAGCTACAACCTTGAACTTCACTTATAGCTTTTTGTGTCTACCAACCATTTTCTCTCTCTCTCTCTCTCTCTAAGTAACTAATGATGCAGTAGTTAAAAGCATTTCACTAATGGAGCATACAATTATTCGGTTGGATGGCAAAAGCATTAATGCTAAGTAAAATCAAGTGACAACGTTAATCAGTGGGGCTTGAAGCATTTTCAAGGACAAATATATATATTTATATATATATATATATATATATATATATATATATATAAACTTATGAATCCGATAAATACATTCTGTCCTTATGTGCAGACTTCAAAGCAAAAGCGTTTTATCCTTGTCGACATTCATTTGCCTCTAATGAACTGTCTTAACTTAATCATTCGCGATGGTTTTTAATCAGCTAATGCCTGTAAAACCTTGGTCTTGCAAATGTTTATCTGATGAAAAATCATTTTATGTTTTTACATAAGCAGGATGACTATCATGACGATGGTGTCGGTACTAAATATGACATTTTAATCTTCCATTGATTGATGCATTCAGAGTTGAATTTTAGCCACATTTTTATTAACCATGTTAACCGACGTGAGATCTTCAGTGCTGTTTTTTTCTTGTTATTGATGTTGTTCTCTTGTTACTAATTATCTATCGTATTTTTCCTTTTGACATAAAGGCACATACACACACACACACACACACACACACACACACACACACGCCCACATATCGTATTATAATTATTGCCAAACTTTTAAGATTATTCCCCGTTTTTCCCGTGTAAATCATTGAAACCAAACAAATTTAATATGGATTATTATGAGGATTTTTTAATGCCCTGCTTTTTCCAGTAATTTGGGCATGACCTGGGCTATTGTACCATATTTCTTTTCTTGTGAAAGTGCAGTCTCAATGAAATGATGTTTAAAGAAACAAAAAATAATAATTTAAAAGTCAGTTAGCGAACATGGTAAATAACAGTACATAGAATACAGTAGTATTGAAAATAATTATTTCGTACATCTTGTTGAAAAGCACTTTCACATGATTCTCGCTATTACATATGACATTTGACATCAAGGCAATTATAATTTCTTGGAAACGGATGAACATTCTAAAAAGCAGAGCTTGTAATTCTACATGTCTAAAAAGTAAATCAATTTATAATTGTGGTCATCTTGTAATATGAACTGGTACATAGCACTTCGATGATTTTTTTTTTCTCAAAGAAAGGGTCGATCCTTAGTGTAAGCAGGCACGGAATGGTAGGCACTTGATCGAAGAATATCTATCATACTTTAACTATTTCGTCAACGGAATAAACGCCATTGTCATCAGTTTCATAACGACAAAAAAAACTACCAGCGTCATGGAGATTCGAACCCTTGACTAGCATGACTAGTAATATATCGAGCCCTGACAATGGCTTTAACCACTGCGCCACGAGCAGTTGACGAGGTTGACGGTGCACTTTATTCATTTATACCCGGATTCATTTCTAGTCTTAACTTCTCAGACGTGATTATTTTGTAAATTTCGTGCGCGCTTACACTAAGGATTGACCAAAAAAAGAAGGTTGGGTATAGATAGAGGAAGATGGAAAAGGGAGAGGAAAATACGAGTCCGTTTCTCTTCATGCTGTTGTGTTTGATGCTTTATTCATATTTGGCCTAGAATTTTGCATGGCTTGATTGGACATGAATACCTGATTTACTGGGAGGTTTCGTGGTCTAGTGGATACGTCACCGGACTGAGGATCACATTGTTCGCGGTTCGAGTCATGCCGTGTCACTTATGTCTTTTGGCAACTTACATTCATCTACGACTGCCACTCTCCACCCATGTGTAGTAAATGAGTACTCGATAGGAAGAATTTCCTTGAAATGCAAAGAGCGGCTTCAAAGCAGCCATGCTAAAGCCGGAATAAAAACAGTGGAGCGCCAGGCGTGTCAAGCTTGACAGACATGAGCGCTCTACAAGAACCCACCACTCATTATGCGAAAGTCATATATCAGCAGACGAAGTGGGCACATTTTCGATCGTTATCTGGAGTACAATGTGGCACTTCTCCTGGGAATTGACAATCTTTCCAAAATGTGACTGCAAGACTTTTTTAAATAGAGATATGTGTGATAAGCCATTATTTTTCAAGCCTAAACAAGTTCCAATTTCACTGTAGTGTCAGGGCGCCGATGTTTTGTAAAGGCTCATCTGGCCTTATTTTCTCCCCCTAGAATGGCTATTCAAACAGCCTTTCTTAAGTACTTACTGTAAGTCATGTCACTTTGAATAAATGTTCTTTAGTATTTCAAAACAACCATAAATAGAACTAGTGCAACATTAAATTTGAGTCTTTTGATGCGGATGTTGCCTGATGGCGCGCCAACAACTCTTCAACGGCGGGATATGAGACGTCTTCATAAGATAAAAACACATTAAATCTAGTGCTTGTCCCATTTGATTTCATTCAGCTACTTCCTTCATTATTTTTTATTCAGAGAGAATAGTTAAATCGCGTGAAATGTCAGCCGCTATTTTGAGCAATAACGACGTCAACAGATTTCATATACTTTTTTTATGATTACGATCGTATCTTTCGAAATTGGAATCGCTGTTGGAACTTGATTTCTTTTTGGTATGCAATAACAGGAACTTATTTCTCTGATTATTAAAGTATGATGAAATTGTAGAAACCTGGAACCGTATTCAGTTCAGTTCAAGTCATTATTTCACCGAGTATGGCAAGTAAAATGCCTTAACTCGTATTCCGACCACAATGGCCAGCCGAATTAACTATTGTTACTTCATAAACCTCATCTCAATTTGAATTTACGTGACATAAAACGTCGCATGGTATGCCCGGTTATGAGTTTGAGCGTTTACTATTCATCATCCTTTCTTCCTCATTTCGCCCTCCCTCTCCTCTCTATTCTCCTCTTTCTCTCTCTCTCTCTCTCTCTCTCTATCGCTTTCTCGCTCTCTCTCTCTCCTCCTGTCACTCCTAAATCTTCCCTCCTTTCCTTCAGATGCCAGCACGATCTTCGTTTGTTTTTCATTGCCAGGCAGATGTCCTAATATCAGAAAGAATTCCTCTACGTATTCTTGAAGTGCGCCCCTGAAGCTAGTCTTCCAACTCTCCCAAACACAACAGGCTTTATGCACTATACGTTTAGTAGATTGGCCGTCTCTTTATCCCCCCCCCCCCCCAAAAAAAAAAAAAAAAAAAAAATATATATATATATATATATATATATATATATATATACTGTATATACATAGATATGGATATATATATATATAAAACTTCACTTTTGCCCAAAATAAGGACGACGTCACTAATGATAATGATATTCATTACGGACTGGTGAATATTCATTAAATTTTCAGATTTGAGAGCATTCTGGGGCCCGTAACACAAAGGTTTGCAATCAATCGCAAATTCAAAACAACCATTCTGATTGGTCCAGGCTTACCTTTTTGAACGAGATGTGCATGAAACAATGGTCTTAATTGGCTGTTACAGCTTTGCGATTGATTGCAAATCTTTCTTTGTGTCACGGGGCCCTGGTTATGTTTATCCTCCCTCTCTCACATTCACCCAGACATGTCGACATTCATCTAAAAGAAATTATCTGATTATTGCATAATACTACGGAGCCACTAAGGTGACATGACATGTTGTTTTTTCCGTTCCCTCGACTTACTAGCCTATAATCTAAGCGGAGGATGCAGCTATTGACTTTGCTGTTACGCTAAACGTCTGATGCGGCGAGACTAATGTCTTTGCTAAGCGATACGTCTGATGCGGCGAGACTACGAACAGTGGATGCGGAGCATTGCTCGTAGTCTCGCCGCACCAGCAAAGACAAGAGCTGCATCCTCCGCCTAGATTATAGGCTAGTAAGTCGAGGGAACGAGTTATAAGTCGTGAGAACGACTTATAGATCTAGGGAACGGGTTTGTAAGTCGTGGGAACGACTTATGAAAAAAAAAAACATGTCATGTCACCTTAGGGGCTCCGCAAATCTTAAATGTTTCAATACTGTAGCAATGCTGAAGGTTTGGTCTAAAATCATATACGTAAGTACTGACTTCTGCCCTACCTTGCACTGCGTCGTGGTTTCAAAGTTATCCTGTTGCGTTGGTATTTGGGATGATCAATTCAGTCTTAGAAAGAAAAATCCCAGCAAAATGTACATTGTGCACGTTCTGTATATTCTGCGACACTCGAGTACACTACAAGTAATTATAGATTTGATCGGAAAATATTCCTTATTTTATTTCCCATCTCATATGGTATTCATAACTTATCGGGGTTTTTTTTTTTAACACATCCCCTAAACTGAAAAATGGGACACGCAGAGCCCTTAACAGCTCAGTCGAAATGGAAACCCGACTTCTGCCCGTAGCGTTTTTACCTTATTTATGCGACAGCTCGTATACATCCTGTATGAAAAGGTTAACCAAAAGCCAAGTGCATCGGCGTGCGAGCGTGAGAATATTTGGTGCATAATAGAGATACGGCATGATGCTGAATGAATGATATCATGATTATGGAATGTAAACAGTTCTCAACATTTTCGCTTTATGTACATAAAAGCAATTATTTCAGTGAGGTATCTGACTGCAATGGGACTGTCAAGAAGGCGTCATGGAAAAGAAAGGATTTGATAAATTATGTTGTAATTAAGGTTTGGTTGATATCGGAAATTTTTCGTCTGCAAATAATAATATAATATCTACTATAACATTTATAAGGACATGGTAACATCTGTTGCAAAGAAAAGTAAGCCAAAACTCGTGTAAGCTACAGATACCTCATATTAAACATTCGATTGTAAAAAAAAACAGATACTAGTATATATTTGATGTTATACGGTATAGAGTTATTTAAATCTTAACTCAATGGAATTATAGCAGGGCTATTCAAATATTTTACAATATCATTAATTCACTTTCCATTTTTTTTTTTTTACCATGTTACTCAACTGTAATGAATTGTGTATTTTCATGTAGAATGATTTGTTAAATTGCAGCGCGCTTTTGGAAAATACATGTAGTTTTGCATAACAGTGAATATGCCAACCCTGTAGGAAGGTAAAACAAAGAAGACAAAATGATATAATAATAACATTTTTTTAAGGATCTTGATTTAATGATGCAAACATGATAGGGCTACTGACTGTGTCTGAGTTTGAACCGCTAACTGATACCTTTCCAAGCCTCACCTGCTGGAATTGGGAAGAATAGTTTTTAAACTTACAGGCAGAAGCAAGAAGTAACACGAGACATTTACCTCCAAATCAAAAGCCGTCGGTTGCCCGGTAAAAGTTCGCGGCGTAGTTGGCGAGCTCTTAAAAAATCGAAATCGAGAAAAACGCTTTTGAAGTTTAAACGCCTCCTAAAAACGGCATTGTTTCTATGTACCATATGCAGCCAAAACTATACTTAATAAAAATATATTTACCCTACTTATTATTTTCTCAAATTATATTGTAAATAGATCTTTAATTTAGCACTTATTGAGGTATTTTAGCTGCACGACGTTTCGTTGGGAACAAAAAAAAAGCGCAATTTAACTTAGCAACTGACGAGATTTCCATAACGGTGCCAGTAAAAGCGAACTGTCCCCTTACTATCATTCATACTACTACTACTACCACCACTACTACTACTACTGCTACAACCACTACCACTACTACCACCACTACTACTACTAATAATAATAATACCACTACTACTACTACCACCACTACTACTACTAATAATAATAATACCACTACTACTACTACTACTACTACTACTACCACTACTACTACTACGACTACTACTACCACTACTACCACTACTACCACTACTACCACTACTACCACTACTACTACTACTACCACTACTACTACTACTACTAACTACTACTACCACTACCACTACTACTAATATTACTCCTACTACTACTACTACTATTACTACTACTACTACTACTACCACTACTACTACTACTACTACCACTACCCCCACTACTACTGCAAATACTACTACCACTACCACTACTACTGCCACTACTACTACTACTACTACTACCACTACCACTACTACCACCACTACTACCACTACTACTACTACCACCACTACTACTACTACCACTACTACCACTACTAATATTACTCCTACTACTACTACTACTATTACTACTACTACTACTACTACTAATATTACTCCTACTACTACTACTACTATTACTACTACTACTACTACCACTACTACTACTACTACTACCACTACCCCCACTACTACTGCAAATACTACTACCACTACCACTACTACTGCCACTACTACTACTACTACTACCACTACCACTACTACTACTGCAACTACTACCACCACTACTACTACTACTACTGCTACCACTACTACTACTACCACCACTGCTACTACTACTACTACTACCACTACTACTACCACTACCACCACAACCACTACTACTAATACTACTACTACTACTACTACCACTACCCCCACTACTACTGCAAATACTACTACCACTACCACTACTACTACCACTACTACTACTACTACTACTACCACTACCACTACTACTACTACTGCAACTACTACCACTACTACTACTACCACTACTACTACTACTACCACTACCACTACTACTACTACTACTACTACCACCACCACTACTACTACTACTACTGCTACTACCACTACTACTACTACTACTACCACTACCCCCACTACTACTGCAAATACTACTACCACTACCACTACTACTACCACTACTACCACTACTACTACTACCACCACTACTACTACTACCACTACTACCACTACTACTACTACCACTACTACTACTACTACTACCACTACCACTACTACTACTACTACTACCACCACCACTACTACTACTACTACTGCTACTACCACTACCACTACTACTACCACTACTACTACTGCTACTACTACCACTACTACTACTACTACCACCACTACTACTAATAATAATAATAATACCACTACTACCACTACTACTACTACTACTACTACTGCTACCACTACTACTACTACTACCACCACTGCTACTACTACTACTACTACCACTACTACTACCACTACCACCACAACCACTACTACTAATACTACTACTACTACTACTACTACTACTACTGCTACTACTACCACTACTACTACTGTTCTGCTGCTGCTGCCACTACTGCTGCTATTATAATACTACTCCTACGACTACTGTTGCTGCTGCTGCTGCTGCTACTATTGCTTCTACTACTACTACTACTACCACCAACAACAACAACACCACTACTACTACTGCTACTGCTACTACTACTACTACTACTACTACCACCACCACCACCACCACCACCACCACTACTACTATTACTACTACCACCACCACCACCACCACTACTACTGCTGCTGCTACTACTACTACTACTACTTCTACCACCACCACAACTACTACTACTACCACCATCACCACTACTTCTACTTCTACTTCTACTTCTACTTCTACTACCACCACCACCACCACCACCACTACTCCTGCTGCTGCTACTACTACTACCATCACCACCACTACTACTAATGCTACTACTACTACTGCTACTACTACCACCACCACCACCACTACTTCTGCTGCTACTACTACTACTGCTACTACTACCACCACTACTACTACTACTACCACCACCACCACCACCATCACTACTACTACTACTGCTGCTACTACTACTATTACTACTACTACTACTACTACTACCACTACCACCACTACCACTACTACTACTGCTACTACTACTACTACTACTGCTGCTGCTGCTGCTACTTCTACTGCTGCTACTACTACTACTACTACTACTACTACTAATATGGGCGGACCTGGGGGAATAGGAGATGCATGCAGCATCTATTCTTCTGTTTTTTCGGGATGGAGCAAACTACATAGCGTTCAAGGAGATTTGATTTAGCCCCTTCATGCCCTTTCAGTACAGTTTCGAAGAAAACTTTTTACAAGGGCCGATTGAGTCAAGCACTCTCAAAATGTTCTACAAAGCCCGGCAAGTGAATGAGAACCGCATTGCCTTAGGGAAAAAATCTTATTACATTTCGAGTTACGAACATCCTTTGCAGTCTGTAGAGGAGTTCCTAGGGTTATAATATTTTTCATTATTTGCAAAATGTCCCTATATACTAGTATGCCCATTGGTGATGTGGGATTTGAAAAAGAAAATGAAAACATCTTTTTTCTGTGCCAGTGCGAACGTTCTGCACGAATGGGCAATTTATGAGGTAGGTTTTTACTCATGCAAGCGACAGTCGTGCCCAAGCCAACGTGCACGGAGCACGCAAAGAGAAGTACGGACTTGATTGCAAGGAAACGTGAAGTTAATTTCTCCAAAAAGCGGACGTTACTCAAGCCATTAGGAGTCTCTTGTTTCTGCTTCCGCAGCCATTTCCACTTTTTCGGCTAAGTGGCTGCAGCAGTATTTGTTACATATGCCTTTAGCCAACATATATCATACTTTTCCAAACGAGTGGCTCATATGAGTTCCAGCCTGGATGTAATTCAGCGGCGAACAATTTACCAGCGCACCCGCGGAATAAAAGACAGGGAAGCTCCTGAGTACGCACAGAAAGGAATAGTAAGCCTAATGTGAATTCTGATACGGAGGATCTTTTTTTCAACATTGGCTTAGTAATTTTTTGGTATCTTTACTTGATATTAACATTGAAAATGCTTAAATGTCACATAACTTAATTTTTACTTAATACTTTATTTCTGTGCTTTCCATTTCAGGATGATCACGTGATACTGGCAGAAAGTATGACACTTTCCGGTGAGCTCATTCTACTTCAAGGATGCCACTAGGATTGACAAGGAAATTCAATGGAAATTAACATTACTGTGCTGGAAAATATTGTTCGCTTTTCGCGGGATACTACTTCAGAGAAATGCATTCGTTAGAAATATATGTGCGGAAATCTGTTAAGTGTATGTTTGAATATCGATGAATCTTCATTTTGATGCCATTCAATATTTCTTCAGATATGTTTCAACAACGCTCTTTTTATGCGGAAATGGCTAAATCAAAGGATTGCCAGATGCAGGACGCACACGTGATTCGCATGATACCATATGGTTCAAAATAAAGTGGCTAGTCGGAACCCTCCTCTCGCTGAAGATTGCCCAACGTAGCCCATTATAGTGTGATATTGGCGAGTTCGCTATTACTGGCTTAGGTATGGAAACTTTGGAGTTGGTGGTAAATGTCTTGGGATATATCTGGCGTCTGCCTTTCATGGTAAGTAGGATCAGAAGGTAACTATGGAAAGTTCTGCGGAACCTAGTAATATATCTGACACAGATCATGATGGTCCTCCTGCAACACGTGTCGTACTAGTGTGTTTCCTGTACCTACCTTTCGCGGCTATAACGGTTATCGGGAATAGCTTTGTTCTCGCCGCGTACAAACGGGATGAGAGGATAAGGAAAAATACAACGAATACGTATATTCTTAACCTTGCCATCGCTGATCTACTTGTTGGGATGGTGATGGTGATTAACACACCCATGTACGTCACAGATGAATGGTACTTTGGCAAGGTATTTTGCATCATCGTTTGGGCTATCGATTTCACGTCAACTGATATGTCGGTCATCACCATTATCGCGATCAGCCTTGACCGATACCTGATGGTAAGAAATACGATGCAGCATCGTCTCCGCCAGTCCAGGCGACGTATAGCGCTGACATTCGTCGCCGTTTGGCTACTGTGCCTTCTTATACACTTGTGTATAGCATTCATCTACTCAGCAAGCACGCAATACGAGTACCTTAAATCCCGAACGTGTAATCTGGAATACAGGCGGAACAAGGGTCTGGTGATATCAATGTTTTTAGTAGAGTTTGCTGTGCCTGTGACGTGTCTATTTCTACTCAACACAAAGGTCTTCATACAAATAAATAGGCAAGGAAGTAGGATAAAGCTACAACAACGCCAGAGAACTTCACTTTCGACTAATATCGCCTCTAATATAAATCTAGGGAAGGACAAAGCGAGTGGTCTTTACGACAAGAATGGCATTCAGTTAACATCGTACAGGATGCTCTGTAGCCAAAACGGAACGACATACGAAGTACCGTCGGCAGTGTACATGCCTGAGGCCTCGTCGTACGCGCCGACGATACTGTCCGTTGACCTTCGTGAGGCGACTTCGCGTAGCTGCAGAGACAACGAAATTCGCGTCCATCGATTTGCGAAAGCGCGTTCGCGTCACCACAAAGCAGCTAAACTTCTTACCGCCTTACTTATCGTGTTCATCATTAGCTGGCTACCGTATTACATCTATGACTGCATTGTTCTAATTAATGGAGATGAAGCAGCGAACGAGGTGGTGACCCAGATACTAACCTTTATACTCTGGGGCAACTCTGCCGTTAATCCTTTCTTGTATGCTTTCACTAATGTTCATTACAAGCAAAATTTCATGCAGTTTTTACATCTGAGGAAAGGAATGCATGTCATTAATGAAAGAATAGTTTATCATTAATAACTTTTCTTTAAATTTTCTTTCTAGTGAATTTAATATTTCATGAATTTCAAAATTAATGTGATTTTCACAGGGTATTCGTTTCTTTCCCTTTAAACATGGAAATGAAATATTTCAGTACTATTTCCCGTTCATACATATGTGTTCTTAACGATTTCCTCTTTTATCTATGTGCCAATGTATGGTTTGCAGAGGAATTATTAAGCTTCGTAAGTAAACCAAGGCATATCAATATAATATGGCATAAAAATGGTAACATGGGCCCTAACCTACACCCAAATCTTGTTAGTATTCAGTGAATACAAGCCTTATCTAATCCAAATTGGATTACGTTCTTCATGATCCGCAGTATATATCTCTGATGCATCACATAGAGAAAAAAATACAAGTGTGTACCAGAATGATTTTGATTGATTCATGATTATTTCTCTTCATTATCAATATGCCAATTTTTCACTGCTGCCATACTATCGCGCGAAACTGGTCAAAGGTGAACGAAGCGGCTAATCGGTGCTCACACGATGTACTGAAGTGCATTGATTAAAAAAGGGAAATCCGGCTTCTCCTATCATCACTCGATAAATTCTCCCATCTATCACTGCATAAATGATTATGATCTGATAAATTTATATAATTCATGTAAAAAATATCCTCTTTAACATGATACCTAATATGTTAAGATTTTGCCATGCATGAATAGATATCACTGGTATTATCTGAATATAGTCAAAGTTAGTTCGAGCACGGAAGTGATGAATTAAGCGACTAACTTAAATAACAACCAAAAAAGATAAAGACGAGAAACGAAGATGTGAGGTGATCTTTCGTGATGTTCTCTTATTCTTTAGTTAACATTTTGCAGTTTTGAAACGAGATTACATTTTACATTTAGCCTCAAATTCCTTCTTCATGACTACCTCTCCTGACTGTCCACGCCAATGAGAGAAGAGAATGACCGTTCCTCAGTGTTCCTGGTGTTGATCACTGCTTTTGTAAGCTAATCACTTTTGACATTGCCATGATGCGCTAGTTTTGCCGTTGTTATAATTCAGTTGCCCCTGGCTCCATTGTCATAAATTTGGTGTCATATGAAAGAAGAAAAGATTTCAATTTCGATGATGAATTATCATGTGATTGTCATGGATATTCGATAAGTTATTACTGTGGAAATTGGGGGCTTTTTGTTATGAACATGAAATTCTGCAAGGGCCGCTGAAGCGGGGACCTCCACAATTTCGGTTGAAGAAATGAGAAAAGAAAAAGAAAAGGAAAAATAGAAATCTCGAAAAAAAAATTTAAAAAGTATTCAAGGTTGCCCATAGACTCACAATACGCCAAACACCCAAGGGCCCCCTGGACCCCACCTGTTTGGGTGTCACCCCCCCCCCCCCCCCGTTCCGCGTCCCTTGCTCAGTATTATGATGCATCTACAGCATTGCCAGTACATGCTAGCCGGTCATCAATTATTCATGCTTTAATTATAAAATGCAAGTCGTAATCAACCTTATCCTATTTCCGGGCCGGTTTAGTCTAATTCAGAAGGTATTTAATGAATTTTTTTTGGTACAAACCTCTGGTTGTCTTTCCGACATAGTCTCTTAATTCGTCCTCTCTGGCAATTTTTTGGGGAAGGTATACTGGACATTTACGTGGAGATTGATGCACAGGGAGTTGCATGGACAAATCCATCAAAATAAGTCCAAAACTAGACAAAAGTTGCAATAAATGGTTGACTACACAACATGAAATGCACGCAAAAGCTATGATGCAATTTTGTATTAACAAGATTTCTTTTTGGTGGGGTTGGGTCCCGGGGTTTGGTGTTCTTGTTGTTGTTGGGTGGGATGGGGCTTTTGGCTAATTACTCCTGTCCCTTGCGATTTCGATTTGATGGATTCGGTGCCTTATGTATTTTATTCGTGAATGTCAAAAAGGAGAATAGCCATATTTTTAAATTGAGATACATGTGCGATTAAAGCTGCCGAAATATCATGAAAGTAATAAGAAATTTCGTGATCATTACTTTTTGATCATAACTTTAAAAATACCTTTATATTTAATGAGCAAGGTATCAATCGAAAGGCATTATTTTGCATAATCAGAACCTCGGGTGCGCTGGTGCCAACGATGGATTCACATACATGACACAGAAACATAAAAAGGAGGCAATCGATTATAGGGTAAAATTGTATGAAATAAAATCAGTTTCAGTGGCATAATTCGTTCTGCCACCATGGCCACAGCCATGGAAATGCCCTAGATGGGCAGGATCTGGAGCAATGACAGATGCCCTCGTCTAATCGAGCTTACCTTTTATCGAATTAATCATGTATTCGAGCTGCTCTATTAATAATATCCCTTGGAGGCACATGACAAGAATTAGGCTAAACGCTAAACTGCTCTCATCACCCCCGTGCCCACACTTACACACACATTTTTCGTCGTAATGCCCTGGATGATAAAATTCACTTCGATTTTCGATCTAACTGTAAAATCCATTGCGATTTCATTCTTCATTAATCAAAAGATATATTCCCTTCTTACTTGTTCTTTGAATAATTATCAGATTATAAGGATTTCTTGAAACATCTTGGTATTTGGTAGAAAAAACGCTTCAGTTAGAATGCTGGCTTAGCTACTGCTGATCACTACCTACTAAGGGTAATTTAAACAATACTTGTTATCATTGTGATACTATGTTATTCAAATAGTCAATTCGGCAATGTGCAATATTATGTTTAATTTGGAATCTTGCTATGTCAGAGCAATTTGTACGAATATGCTGAAGCAGTTGCTATTATTAAAACATTGCAGTACAAGTACCGTCTTATATTCAAATATTTTCTGGATGATCATTGTCAAGTATTTATTCGATAGTCTTTCCCCATATGTATACCTAATCCAAGAGGTATATATAGTGTACTAGTAATATCCTTGATGTACTCCGCAATGAACATGATGAAATGGGCCGGAGAAAAAGTTGTGAGACTCATAATATGAGCCGACAGCTAGAATAATGTTTGTAACAAAATTTTCTATGAATGCCTAAAGGCGTTTACGCAGGAGCCATGATCCTTACCTTATTTTGGAAAGGTTTTCACCTCATGAATATCAGCATAGCCATGATACCCAGATCTCTAAATTACAGCTATGTTTCCGGCAAACTGAAAAATAACATGACAATAATTTGCAAAACATATCTGTCCGACCACAGCAATTACCTATGTTTTGTGTAAAATAGACGAATTGCAATAAAAGGCAAAGCTCAAGGAAATAGGTTTGAATAATGGCAAAAATAAATATCCTGAACAAAACAAAGTAACCTATCTACAAGTGCATAACATGAATAAGGTTGACAGTTTCTTTTACTTCACAGAATCAATCCTCAGGGGGAAAAGAGACCAAACTTCTCCGATGTCCATGGACATAAATAAAAATATCTCGTTTTCCTGTTTTTCTTTTTTTTTTTTAACCCAAGCTAAATTACTGAAGGTCTAAATATAGCGAAAACAAGGCAAATGCTATGGAAAAGACGAACATGCACTTCCATTATCATACTTAATATTGCATTCAAATTGGCAATGATATACTACAGTGCTTGATGGGTCGTGGTCCATTGATAAGGAATACCGTGAAATTGGATGTCTTGGTCATAATGAACAGTAAAAACGTCATCTCCATGTGGAAAGTGAGGTAATAACGAGGGAAAACATTTTTTGGCTGCTTTAGAAGGCTATAAATTTCTGCCGTTTACGGAAGATACGTGGTTACACTGTAAACAATGGATAAGCCGACCTTAAGTCCATTCTACCAGAACACGTACGAATTATTTTCTTGTTGTTCGTGTTTGTTTTTGCTTTATTTCGCTTCGGTTTTGTTTTTGTTTTTTTCGTTCTTCTTTTTAGTTTGTTCTTTTTTCTTTGTTGTTGTTTTGTGTGTGTTGTGTGTGCGTGTGTGTGTGTGTGTGTGTGTGTGTGTGTTTATTCTTTTTACGCTGTATCCAAGCACGGTATGCTATTTGGGCTTGGTTTACGGGATGTTTCCATCTGGTTTCGGAAACATTCAAAGTACTTGGTGTTATTAGAAGCGCTAGATCTTCAAGATAGAATATGCAAATCGTTTATTTATGAAATGAATATGAATACAAAGATTATGACATTGTATCAGTGTTCATTTGATATCCAAGTAGGTCTAGTCAGAAGTTTTTACCTAATTTAGTGTCATGTACCAGGGGTAGCCACAACTGTGCCCCGTTTCATAAAACTTGTTCAATAGCAAGTTGCAGTAACTGTTATAAGCTACTGAAACCCTCGCATCTGATTGGCTGAGAGCAAATTTTTCATGGAAACATGGTAGTTGTTAGAGATAACAAGTTTTATGAAGAAGGGGCCAAGTACAAAGACTATTGCTCTTCCTGAGGGCCCTGCAATTATTAGTGATTACCCGGTCATTGCCAAGTTCACTTTTGATACACCTGGCTGGGGAGGGACAAATACGGGCATGATAACACTTATTATTATTATCATTTTTATTATTATCATTATTATTATTATTATTGTTATTATTATTATCATTAACACCTTGTAAGCACTGAGTGACGATCGAATCCAAGGCCTTACGTCTGAGGGGCAAGAGCTTTCACCAACATACCACCAATGTCTCTTTATTGGTCATGGGTCAAAGATTGTTAATCAATTTTGTTCTTTCCGTTTTCTTTTCTATCTTTTAAACATACTGTACAGATATTGCATGGTGTTAAGGCGGCACTTTGTTGAGAGACAAGATATTGATGGAGTGACGACTCGAAAAAAAAAATATCGTTTCGTTTTGATTGACGAAATATGTACAGCTTCTGTTTGGAATGTAAGATACTGGCATGGCGGTGCCGGGTAAAAATGTCAGAGGTAAAAATGTCAGAGGTAAAAATGTCAGCGGTAAAAATGTCAGTGGTAAAAATGTCAGAGGTAAAAATGTCAGAGGGAAAAATGTCAGAGGTAAAAATGTCAGTGGTAAAAATGTCAGAGGTAAAAATGTCATGACATTTTTACACCGAACCGGGAGGGCATCTACACATAAAGAGCCAGAGCTTTGGGTTGATTCTTCTCCTTTGATACGTTAACCCGTTGATTACTGAATTCCGTAATCCCCATAGACTTCATGCAGGGCCACTCGGTACCCGTATGCAACGGATTAAAAGGGATCAAGACGAAACAACACAATTACCTTGGGAATCAAACCAGTAGACGTAAAAACGAAGCTAAGAGGATGAGCAAAATGGGCATGCGGGGAAGTCGGAATTGACTACCAGTTAGAGTCTCGCCGTCACGTACAGCATCCACGTCGTGTATTAGCCGGTTTCCGTTACCAGATTAAGTAGCCAATTTAACATCCCGCTTCAAATGGTTAAGCTCTGTCTGCAGCCTTAAACATTCATTCTATCATCAGAGCATTCAATGATAAGACATAGTACAAGCTTTATAAGAAGCGGATATTTGGTATAGCTAGCTTTGCCTAATATGATAATATTGTTCCATTTATGCTCAGTAAAACCGTTTACTTGTTGTTGCTAACAAGAACAAAGAGATACTTTCGAGTTTTGGAAAGTGGGTATTTATTGTTGTTCTTATTACCAAATTACTTTCGAGTTTTCTTTAAAAAAAACGTTTGACAGTAAGTAAAGTTTCTGCCTCCCGAATGGAAACAACTGCTCAAATAATATAACCCCGGAATAATTCTGTATCAAAAACTCATTCATGACAGAGATTCCACATTTTGTTGGTTTCCCAAATACAAAAGCAGAAAAAATACTCTCCAAATACTGTGGCCATTTTATGTCAGTATTCGTCATTTGACACTGAAAAAAAAACTTAAAGAAAATAAGCACTGAAATCCTTAAATTGGCCACGAAATGAAAAGGGTTTGTTTTAGTATTGTTTTTTTCTAAGTAAATTGGCAGGTTGTAAACTATTTCATATACACAAAATGCAGCAATGATATCGACATTCTGGTGTTGGTAATTTGAAGAAAGAAAATTATCGACATTCTGGTGCTGCTACTTTGAAGAAAGAAAAGCTGATCAAATAAGGCTTTAAAAATCTCTGTCATGAATGCATGGGTTAAGTAGTTACGGTTAACTGGTTATGTAAACTTACGCATGGGAAACACGGAGTGAAATGGATGCGGGATTCTCGAATTCACATGCAACATTCTTCAGCTTGATCCATTTCCTAATTTGGCTTATAGCTGACTTTAAGTTATTCCTTTGCCTTCACACTTCAAATGGATTAAACTGGAAATCTCCGAAATCACACATTAATGGTATCCATCCAAGTATCTGAGAACTTTGATATACTGCTTAATCAATAAGTGAAAAAAAAGTATATTATTTGTAAAAAATCAAAGGTCGATATTTTCTTACTGGACATAAAATTGTCTTACTTAGATAATTTGATATTTGAAGAGTTTGTTTGCAAAAGGTGTTAGATCCACAATTGTGGCTTCAGAGAAAAACGCATTTGTTTGCCAGGTCTTGTATTTACGTCTTGGAAAAAGTTAACTTAGAAAGTAAAGTTTTCATGAGTGCTCTGAAAATTTAGCTTAATACTATTATTCAATCGACAGGTAAAACAATATTCTGATATCAATACTCAATTTTAATCGAAAGTTGATCTAGCCCCTTTCACAAACAAACGCTTCATTTGTTCACTAGCACCTGAAACCCTTTAGATTTTCAAACAAAAAATACCAGAAGATGGAATTTCTACTTTTAAAAACAGATGCTCATAGCCAAACCATCTGTTGATACATCGATTCAAGATTCTTTGTGGCAGAGGGATAGCTAAAGTCAATATCCAGTCACGTGTTTTTTATGTCGAATGAGTTCATGAATTCAATAATGTGAAGAACCTTTGAGAGGTGAGTAACAGCACAGAAAGAACCCCACAATCCTCTCCAGGCTCTTTACTTGTCTGTGTTACGGCGGAGTAATGAATCTTGTCAACCATTTTTAGTCATAAGGATCCCGATGTGTCAACAACAGCTTTGATACTGATCAGACCACCAAAGTTCATGTTCGATGAAGATTTGGGCGAGCAAATTCTCCTGATCCCCAGTCCAGGTTAGACAACCATGACAACGGCAGGATCAGCTTAGGGTGCCTTGTGAATTTCCTTTGGCATGCTTGGTATGTTTGGTAGGGCCGTAATCACTTTGCTTCCGAATGGAGAGGAAGAAAAATCCTAAAGCTGCTAGTACGGCGATTTCTGCATCTCAACGATTGAAATCCAGTACGCTTTCGTTGACCTGTATGACCGTTTCTGATGAACCATGAAATGAATAACGCATGATGTACCTGGATATGAATAATTCATAATCTGGCCACTTTCAGTAATGAAGACCTAAAATGCAAAATCTCGTCAACGATCTTTAATTCCTTTCGTTTAATCTCCTCCGAGCGAGAATGATACGATGAGATATTTCTGAATCCCATTTCTGCCCCTCACCATGCTCAAAGCAATCGTGATAATTGGGAATTAAAACAACTGGTATTTTTAGACTGTAAAGTCCATATTCTGAAGGTCTACAGATTTCTAATCAGCTTGAACCGGTCTCGCCTCGCACTTTAATTACTTTCACGCTCTTATTAGAGGCATCTTCGTGACATCAATGTAGAAGAAGATCTTACTAAACCTCTTTAAATTTTATCACCAACAACATTCATTGCTTAGCAAGCTCGCCAGCCCAAAAAGCCATGGTAATATGGATGAAGCAGTCTAATGAACTTTGCCATTATACAGAAGGCTTAAACTTGGGAAAACTACGCGAAACGGTTAGTATGGTTAATGTAATCTAAGGATAAATGCCTTTAATCAATGGCGGATTAGAAGCAACGGGCGCAATTAGTAGTGACGTGGTTCCGCCTTTTTTTTAAAATAAATATAAATAAGTTTTTTTCGTCTGGTCCGACGATCATTCGAATTTGATGGTCTTCTTGATAATTCAACCTTGTTGTTTTGCAATGTTTGATTGCAATGTTCATTAGATTCAACGTCAAATTTTATCTCTCTCTCTCTCTCTCCCACTCTCTTCCGCTCACACATTCTCACACACACTTTCAACTGCTCTCTCTCTCTCTCTCTCTTCCTCTACCTCTACCTCTCTCTCTGTATTTGTCTATTTCATCATTCTCTTTCTCAGTCGCTGAATCTCCCTGTCTCTACCCTCTCTCTCTCTCTCTCTCTCTCTGTCTTTCTCTCTAAGTATTTCTTCCTTTCTCTACCTCCCTCCCTCTTTCCCCTCTTTCCCCTCTCATCCCTTCTCTACCTTTCTTTCCCTCTCCCTGCTTATCTCTCTGGTCTCTTCTTTTCTGCGTCCCCTTTTTATCTCTTCAACACCTCATTAATGTAGACGGAATAGCAAAGGTGTTGTCAGCCACTGCATCAACACGATTTTGTCAAGCGGTGAGATTTCCTGACCCAGAATATTTTAGTTCCCTTTTATTTAATTCCATCGTCGCTTTCTACTCAGACTTGTTTTCTCCTCCGCAGAGGTAATGAATACCGCTGTAAGAAGCGCACTTTGAAATGCACTGTCTAGAAGATTATGGTAGACTAAACGGTAGTGAAGATGAAAGGAAAGGAAATAATGATTACACCGTGTTTATAGATGGGTTGTTTATTCAGCAGTCAAAATGTGAACTCTGTACAAATCAAAACAAATTGCCCTGACAAAATACAAACATGAACTTATTGCATTGCTGAGACATTTGAGTAAATTTTTTTATAAGTGTTTTTTATTGTGTGTTTTATTGAATCGTAGACAAAAGAAAAAATGCATAAAAGTTTTCACTAGAGATTAATAAAAACAAGTAAAAGAGAAAAAGGCAATAGGGAAAAAACGGACAAGAAAATAATGATTCATTAAAATGAAACATTACAAAGAGCAGTACTTAGCCACAGAGATATATATATGAAAGCTTCTGATAGGGTTGCGCAATAAGGGAGTGCCCTTGCCAACCGGCCACCGAACCTCCAGTCTTCGAGGGGCAAAGAAGCATTCCATCATGTCAAGGGCCACCTGAGACTGTACACACTTCACAAGATGTTCCATCGAAGTACCACATGTTCAGATCATCATTATTCAAGCATTGCCTAAAATACTAGATCATAAGTTTTCTTCCTTATTATCTGAAGATTCCTCTGCATACCCCCATAATTCTACCGGTTTCTAGCCAATTGGTCTGCTACCAGTTGGTCTAATTGCCAGATCGTCTAACACCACCATGCCTAAACCCATTTGGTCTACTATCATTTTGGTCTAATTGCCGTTTGGTCCAATAATCTCTTGGTCTAATACCCACTTGGGCTAATTGTCATTTTGTCTAATGATCAAATGGTCTAATTGCCACTTCGTAGACTTCATCTACTTAGTTTTCCTCATTTCGTCTTATGACTATTTGGTCTATTACCAGTTCGTCCAGTCAGTCTGTTGAAGTGGTGTTAGACAAAGTGGGTACTGGACGAAATTGGCATAGCCTAACTAGAAATTAGACGAAATGATAAATGGACTAAGTGACAATTAGACCAAATGCTTATAATACAAGCGGGTTGTAGACGAAATGGGATAAGACAATGTGGAATGAGAACCGAACGGGCATTAGACAACGTGGGAGTAGACCAAGTGACTATTCACCAGGGGGGTGTTTCATCAACATTTGTCGTCTGACAAGCTGTCAGATCTGACATCTTTCCTTGATTTTGACTGGCTGAGAAGCATCGTTACTATGGCAACTGTCGGATAAAACAGACGTTGTCGGATAAAACATCCGAACAAGTCCTTTCATGAAACGCTCCCCTGTTCACACAGCCTAGATATACATCACTCTCTTCCACCTCCTCACATTCAGGTCAAAAAATTTTAAATTGTGGAGCGCGTCCCAACCCCGGTGACCCTGAACTGGATAAAGAAACATAATTTATGCGCACAGAATTAGAACTATAGCCAAGTTCTTGTTCAAGTGAGTTTATCATCTGTAGTTGTATAAAACATGGGAGGGGCATTCAGAGACTTTTCCTTTTTACGTATCACGTCTGCGGTCATGAGGTTCCCACTGGAATAGTGAATAGTGAATAGTGAATGTACTCCGTACTTGTACCTTTCGCCTGTTCGTTTTGTAAAGGAATTGAAAACTAATATACCATGCATCTAACTACGAGGAGGTTCTTTCTTCGTTTTTCCCCTTTTTCAATGAAACTCCAGTTGAAGTGTTATTGCCCTTAACATCCATTTACGAAGAACTATCCATTATATACTGCGATACTACTTCAGGATCCTTTCTTTATTTTTTCTTTTCTTTGGATTACCGGACTTAGTACTTTGCTGCTGGCAATTTTTTTGTGCTAAAGTCACAGAATTGGTCATGTGCCTATTTTGTAAGCAAGAACGACAGGTAGTCGTAAAAGTAAGGACTCGAACATGTTGGAGGGGTACAATTCGATGCCGGAATATTTACTTTGAGAGGATTTCAGAGCAAGGGACGAGGGGCGAATCCAAGAAACTAGCTGGCGTAGGCCTCTTTTACCTTCGAACTATATAATCAATCGAACTATATAATCAGGTGGCCTATGCAGATTTTTTTTCCTTTACATTCGATCACCCCTTGAATTGGGACACCCCACCCCCCCCCCCCTCCATCCAAAAAAAAAATCTGCATGAGCCACCTGGTGACAAGTTTTGAATGCCTCCTTTTCGTTTTTCTTTTTACATTTTAAATGTTAGGAATATCAATTTCCGTAACAATGGCCCCTTCAAAACATAAACATTATAGCAGTTTCTTAAGTCTTGTATAAAACAGTAACTTTTATAAACATTATTAAGACAATGTTCAGGAAAAAAAATGGATGAGTTCTAATTTGTAAGTTTCCATGTACTATAATGTCTCTTTTTAAATACGTAACTGTAAAATAGCATCAATTTCGAAATAACATTGTGGAGTTTTGTGTGGAACTCATGGCACGCACAGGTCTGCCCCTTGCTTTCGTATTGATTTTGAACCTCGGAGTCAGGCCTATCGTTGGCAGGCCTTTCAGGCGCATCTTCTTAAATCTTTGATCCTAACCTATTAAAACCCAGTGCTCTTTCTCGAATTACCTGGTGAAATAACCTTTGTATAAATGTAGGTCTCGATCCAGGCACAGCCATTACAGTTTCTTGTCTAGATCTGCTGGAAAATTGAGGGATTTCTGCATTCGTTTCTTGAAGAAAAAGAGGACAAACACAACGTTCTTCAATGTGCGCACTGCGATACAATTCCCAAATGAATTTCCGCATGCTATGAAGACGAAATAAGCACGCTTTTCTTATAAGCTGTTACGCTGCTTCAGGGGCATCGATCCATCTTTAGGATTTGGGGAGGGCAAACACATTAATCGTAATCACGACAATCAAAGACCCCATGGAATAAGCGATTCTTTAGGAGGGAAAATTCCCTCCGAGGAAGAAATTAAAGTAAAGGTCATGCGATCGTGGATGTATCATATTCTTTATGTCGTGTACAATTACCAGGATAATTATTCAGAGATGCCTGTTCTTTTAGTAATCACCTAAATTTAGATCAACATTAATTCCAGTTATCTCTCATTTTCCTCAATATTTCATTTTCAAGCGATGCTGGCGAGTTATCTCTCTCTCTCTCTCTCTCTGCAATGAATCATGATGAAAAGCGAGAAATATGGCTCAACGATTGTAATTAAAAATTAATTTCACATCTCAGCTCTTAATTCATATGGATAGTTCTTTTTCCGAGTGACAAAATAAGCAGTCCTGTCTGAACTGTATGCTCATTATTTGAAATATTGTTGGAATCATAATTTCTCGTTTGTTTGGCTAATATCACAGCTGTTAGGCTCATTTTTAGCATATAGGAATTACAGTAGCTGAGGCATCCTCCGCCTGGGAAATTCTTGCACATTTCATAATTGATTTCTTTGAAAATGGTTCAAATCTCTTCTACACAGTTGTTGTTTTGTCATAGCCACATTATGAAGAAAACTTGACCGTTCACCCGTTGACTACTGTGTTCTGTCCTTCCCGTAGGCTTAATACAGTTCCAGTAGGACACGGGTTAAAAACCGAACTGTGCATCTAACTACATCCAAGCTTGTGAAACTTCGGACACATGGATTTGAAATCGTGAACACTTTTTATGATATTGTAATCAAGCGATAACCATCAATTCAGGGCCCCATTTCATAAAACTCGTTATCGATAACAACTTGCAATGAATGTTATAAGCTACTGAAATCCTTGCATCTGATTGGCTGAGATCAAATTTGTCATAGAAATGTGGCAGTTGTTACTGTAGCAAGTTTTCTGAAATGGGGCCCTGGTCTGCTATAATTTTGCATAATTATTTGAAAAGGAATTAAATACACTTTTCTTCTTCACAATTAAAGTTTGGAAAATAGCAGACTTTTTTTCTTTTAAGTAACCATGCCTATCTCAGATGAGTATCTCTGGGGTTATAATTTTCGTCTACATGGTCAATTGGAAGTGATAAGATCTTTTAGGCAGGAAGTTTCCAGACGAGACATGCCCTTTATCTTACATTTCTGTCATCTTTAGCACTGTCATAGGCGACACTTTCTTCAACATGAGTGTTTCAGTGGAGACGAAACGCAATGAAGCAAAAGTCAATTTGCAATGACGAATTGTGGCTCAATGCGTAAAAAGCGCTCTTGCACCATGGGGGATTTGAGGAACATGGCTCTTCCCAAGGAGTTATAACTCCTTGCTCTTCTGAGGCAGATGAATTTGAAAGGTCACAGACCTGGGGAAAATGTGTATCTTCTTCTTACCCAGGGGCGGCGTTACAGGGGGGCAGGGAGACGACCGCTCCCCCTATGATTTTTCAAGTGATCACAAAAACAGAGGAGGAAAAAGAAGAAGAAAAGGGGGAGGAGGAAGAAAGAAGAGTATGGGGAAAGAGAGGGCTGGATCATGTAACTATAATACCCCTTTTTTTCATTTAAAACGTAAATGAACTCACCTATGGGTCATCTTCCCGCCCCATATCAAAATACCCTGGTGTCGCCCCTGTTCTTACCTCCCTCTCCCCTCTTTCCCTTCCTTTTATTGTATGTTCCTTTCTCCCTAGTCTCCCCACGTTTACAGTTCACTGGGGGAAAGGTTCCCGTCCCCCCGTAAGTGCCCCCATTACCACACCACTTATTATTCTCTTTAATCTAAAAAATCTCAAACTTTGTGATTGAAAGATTTTGAAGTTTTCCTGAGGCCTCTTGGTAAAACCTTAATGTGATCATGTTCAAATTAAAAAAAAAAACATATTTGAAAATAATATTCATCATTCAGTCACTGCTAACTTGCAGGTGATAAGATGTGACAATCACTGTATTGTTTGATATTTTTTGGCTACGTTTACATTTTCGAACTCATAACTGAAATAAATTTTTTTCTTGTATCCTCTATTTTTCCGATTTTTTTTGTTCATTTGGCATCTAGTGGAAATCTTGATGCAATATTGGCGAAATGTTTTTGGTTTTCCCTGAGGGCTTCGAAAAAGCAAAATAAACTGGATAAGTAGCATTTTAAAATTTGTAGGTAAGCCCCTTTTTAATATTCTTCATACAAATCCTGCTCTGAAGTCCAATCACAAAAGGAAGCAACTCTGTAGAATGAGTTTTCTAGTAAACGAGGAAGTTATGTCATTGTTTAATGTGGCTATGGAGTTGTTTCCTTTTAGTATGTCTAATTCGGAAATTGGGGGTCATGTGACCGTCATTTTTTTTTTCCATCATCGTGTAGAGCATACAAGAAAGCACCTAAAACTCAAGAAAAAGTCACTTTTGAAACAATCAAGAGATGCTTCCTTTTGTTATCAGACGGCAGTCCAGGCTATGATGAGCGCAGGTTTCATCTGCTATTCTTGCCCAGTATAGTACGCTGGAACAAACATGGGCAAGATTTTTTTTTTTCACCGTCCATTGCATTCTCGGTTTCCCTATTAGTGGTAGTCTTAACTGGTGTACGATGCTCAGGTTTCGTTGAGGACGCCAAGGGTTAGCAAAGAAAATACTTAGTACAGACAATCAACAGTCAGACAGCCAGAACACAAACACTGCACACTTCAGGAATCATGTGATAACACTTTTGGAAATATTCCTGTCTCGTCTAAATCTATATGTTCGATCAAACGTGAGGTTATAACCCTGCTATAGCAGTCCTCATTATTTGGTGTTTCCACATTGTCGGTCTTGCCGGTCTTTCGGGTACTTCTTGGGTGCTCTTTAGAGCCAGAGATGTCGCATTTGAAGGAGGACAAGGCGTGCAAAACAACCATATTTCTAATATACGTCCTTAGCCCACTGGGATCAGGCCAGATTAATTAGTGATTCAGGGCAGGGGGGGTGGGGTTACCATTCGATGCTAGGCATGCTAAGTGCACGAGGGAAATTGTGATTTTAAGTGTCAGCACGATCCTCCATGCATGTGACAGAAATATAAGTGATTACAATTTACAGGAGAGGAAATGAAAGACGAACTGCTACTTACAGTGAAAGCTTTGATAAAAAACAATGAGTGGTGGGGCGAAAAGGTGTTTTTTTTTAGGCGGAATGGGCGTGCAGATTGGAATTATTATTGAAAACATTGCAAATGAGAATTGAGCTCAATGGGGTTGTAACTGGGGGCTTTAAAATAGGGATACCCCCCCCCCCCCCCGCTCCATAATGAAAAAAGAGCAAAAGAAAGAGGGAGTTAAGAAGGGTACAGGTTACTTGAAAACCTCTTTCTTACCCTTCCCTATATAAATTGAGAGTCGGATTATATTTCATCAAATTAGTATCGAATTCCCAAGCCCCCGAGCCCCTCCCCTCCGTGTCATGGAAGAAGGGTTATGCTCCCTGAATATCTAACCCTACCTAAATCACCGTCGAGGTTTCATTGGCAAAATGGAGCAGGAAACGAAGGCAGGAGGCAGGAAAATCTTCTTTTTCATCACGACAACCTGAAAGTCGCGAGCATGATAAAACATGTTTACCAGCCGTTGTGAAAAATGCAGAAGTTTAATTTGCTGAGTGTTCCATTTTGTAATTAGTGCTTATGCGTGCAGAGCACCTAGCGTTGGAGTTTAACTCTTGATTAATGGCCTAGCTCCTGAATAAATTCTCATCATTTTTAACTATACCATTTGCAACCAGATGTTCTCGCTGACGTCTCTGTGCAGCATATATGTAATAGGCTGAAGGAAGTAATTTGGCAGCAAACAAATTCGTTTTCAGCATCCGAAGGGGAAATGGCACATAAAATAGAAAATTTCTAGTATCCGTTAAAATCTTTACGAAGAGCCTTATACTATCTGCCCGCAAGGAAGGTTCAGTGATAGATTTCGAAAAGGAAAACAATCCAGAAAACGCTCCACGATACCAAATTACCACTGAAGATGGCTTATAATCCTACAGGCCCATGTTTGGCATGCCAAAGACAAAATGAAGATAACAAATAACTCATACCTTGCAAGGTATCATATACCATGTATACTACTAGTACACGGTTCACTTACATCTAAAAAATATTTTATTAATCCTTTAGCCACTAGATTTTCTTAAATCCCTGTATGGCAAGACTGGGACAGATTGGAAGCAATAAGTACCATAATGATCCATCATGATCCATATTGAGTCAGACCACGTTCGCATTCTCTCTTGGCATATTGAATCTAAGTCCGAATTTAGATGAAACGCGCATCGCATTTCAATAGTTTCTTCTTTCTCTGTCCATAATCTTGAAACTTGTGTTTCCTCTAAATTTGCTTTAAAAAAAAAAGGAAAATTGAAGTTAATGGAACCTCAGAGATGGATACAAAACCTTCTCCATCAAGTCAAAATCAAACTCCTGGACAAACTCTAAGACATCCCAAAGATGGCAACGACGACGCCAATCAGGATGCAAGTAATAATAATGATAATGACGACGACGACGACGACAACGACAATAACGATAAAATGATAATAAAAATAATGATTATTACTATTATTATGAATGATGAAAATATTAATAAAACTGATTATGATAATAACAATAATGATAATAACAGTATTGATAATAATAACAATAATAATAATAATAATAATAATAATAATAATAATAATAATGATAACAGTAATGATAATAGCACGACGATAATAATGGTAACAACATTTATGATACAAAAAACAAGAATAATGATGATAATGACATCGTTGATGATGATGATGATGATGATGACCATGATGAAGATGATGATGGCGATGATGATGATGAAGATGATGGCGATGATGATGATGACGATGATGAAGATGATGATGGCGATGATGATGATGAAGATGATGGCGATGATGATGATGATGATGATGATATGGTGATAGCGTTATGATGCCATTAAAAATGATAATTAGGAGGAGGAGGATTGTAGTTATGATGTCGAGTTTTATGTACTATTGAATAACGACGACGATGATGAACTTGATGATGATGATGATGATGATAATGATAAAAAATTCCTGATAGTGCCTAATTTCTGAGAATGCAGGTGAAATCGTCCCACGAGTTAAACAAAGGCTCCCAAATAAACCTGAGCTCTCGTTACTGTGTTTTAGTGTTTGAGGCTTCACCGTATATTTCACGAGCAAAATTATATTTTCACTGGAGTGTGAACATTGTAAATAAACTAAATATTGGATTTACCTGGCCGCGTTCTGGAGATGCCGAATCGTCACGTCAAAATCGTCCATCAAACTCCCGTACGGTGATGAGACACAGATATGATTAACCTGTTTCCCCCCAGGGAGGTGTTGATTTAATGAATATCATTATTTTCCTTCGTGCTTTTGGGGTCGCTACCAATTCCCCAAATCCTGTTTTGTTCCGGTCACAGTTTGAATTTGTATGCATCTTAACGTCTACGTCTGTGGGCATTCTCTGCTAACTTTGGCTTAAAGGCATTGGCTAACTTTGTGAGCAATGAAACCGACAGTATCGGAATAACTTACAACGATGACAATGAGGACGTTAATGATATTCATAATGATGGTGGTGATGATTGCGATGATGATGATGTTTGTGACGATGATAAAGAATCCAGGATTATCTGACTGTGAGTTTTCTAAGTATGTTCTGCAAAAAAAGAGAAAGAACAAAGAGAAAAAATATTTATTTAAACAAGAAGAACAATTTGTTTGACTGACACTTTCCCTTGTACTTCTAGCGCATTCCCAACGGTTTGTATTAAAGTCATTATTTTCATCTATTTATCTATTTATTCATTTATTCATTCATTAATTTTATTTATTTATCTATTCATTTATCTATTCATTTATTTTTTCATTCATTTATTAATGAATTCATTCATTCTTCCATTCATTTACCAATCTATTTATGCAATTAATAACTTTTTATTCTGTAAAACAAATCTGACCAAATTATAAATTACAACGTATTGCATTTTTCAATCCATGACCATGTAGGCTTGATATTAATTTTGGTGGTTATTTCATGAAAAGTCAGTTCTACAAATTCTATATTCCCAGGGAAGTATTATAAACTGTATTTTCTCTACATAATTCATGCATTCATTCATCCATTCTTTATTTCGGCTTATAATGAGGAAACATCACAGATGAAAGGCAATTAAACCAAACAGGTCAAGCTACGACCATATAGTTCTACACACAGCGGGGAAGCAGGGGAATTAGATGAAAGTGAAACGCGTGTTCACTCTTGCGTGACAGTTTTCTTTTCTTTTTACTAGACGTTGCCCCCATAAAATGCATTTTTACCTCGTCATTGAGCTCCCGGTTGGTACACGTCTATGACATAATGTCAACTTTAAATTTCAGCGACGAAGAGCGAAAGGCCCAGAGATACATCACTGGTCAGAAAATTTAAGTAATTGATGGTTTGTCGCAAGATGTTTAAAAACAAACAAAGTGGTTTGTGTGTGTGTGTGTGTGTGTGTGCGTGGGCGTGTGTGTGTGTGTGTGTGTTTGAGTACGTGTTTGCTGACTGGATGGGAAGTATAGAGTACCACACTTATATCCGCTTCAAAATGGTCTCCAAAACGACAACAGCGTTGATTTGTCACAAGAATCATGGAAGGAAAGGTTAGAACAGGACACTATTATCGGCATGAATCAACAGTCAATTTGATAAAGATAGCAAAAGCTAGCCACAGAGGCTGCAAAAAGTGAAGGTTTACGATGACCATGCTTACGGGAACGATTTCTTTTTTCTAAATTTACCGTAAACATGGTAAACGTTTCACATCTGTTTATAAGGGGATCTTTATTCTAAAAGAAGTCTGTGATGCTATTTACTGGACATGCTATAGAGATGAGCTGACATCAGTATGAAATATAGAAATCAATAAATCAGTTATTAATAACTCAAATATTAACATCAAACAGACATGGGGTAAAGTGGTTATCATTTGATAGTTTCAGATACATACTCCGGGGACACATGGTGCCTTTAAGGTAAGCCAAAATTCTGGTAGCCCCCCCCCCCCCCCTTTTCCCCCCTACTTTCTTAAAGTGATTACACAATGGTATATAATTTTTTGATATATGATCGAGAATGGAGTTCTAAGAAGAATAGCATTAAAAATTTTATGATTTTCAATCGAAATTAATTCATTTTGGCTAATTTTCTCATAAAAAGTCAAGAGTTGACCAAAAAATTTGAGTATGAGGTATGACGTAAAAGTGGATACCCAGCTTCGCGCATTGCAGTTGTGCTGTACAATATGTATTATACCTTGCGCGCATTTTGCTAGAATTGCGCGACAAGGTACCCACTTTGACGTCATTTTGACGTCAAAGTGGGTACCTAGTTGAAACTGGGTCACAGCTGAGGGCTCAAAAATATCCTGAAATCTTACCACATTTGGGGGTTTCATTGGCAACACGACTTTTTAAAAAGCTTTAGGCAGATGATTTTCTGCTAATAAGATCATGCTCTTTTAACATGTTTAAATGAACGAACATTGTTTCAGCATTGGGTACCCCCTTTAAGAGTTAATACAATAAGCAATCCAGGAAAAATTCAAGGCGCCTGGAAAGTACTCTAATACCCTGATTTAGCCAAGTTGCAATATA
This sequence comes from Echinometra lucunter, assembly GCA_029962745.1. NCBI lineage: Eukaryota > Metazoa > Echinodermata > Echinoidea > Camarodonta > Echinometridae > Echinometra > Echinometra lucunter. Next base: position 16,707,105 of record CM057171.1, read on the forward strand.
AGGCACTAAAAACAAACAAGATACAACTTTCTACCTGCAGGTACCCTTTAGTAAACCAGGGCGAAGCAAATGCAGATCAGTATCTTTCAAAATAAAATTAGAACCGATGCGGGACTCGAACTGCAAATCATGTAGTCCACAGTGTGGTGACGTATGCACTAAAGCACGAGACCTCTTGTTTTAAATACACGACATTTTATCTTATTCTGGCGTTAATTAATCATCACTGCAGGTCTCGAATATGATAATCAATTTTTATCGAAAAGTATTCAATATCATTCATAGCCTGAAGAACTAGATCACTGCATTAGCAAACACCTGTCGCTTCATCTATTTACTGCCTTTGCATGATGTGAAAAAAAGGCATCCGGCTTTGTTTCTTCTTTCCTTCAACTGTACCCCAAACCCACTACCTCAATATATTGACAGCGCATAGCATTAATGTTGATGGGAATTCATATTCTAGTTAATCATGCATTGGATTGATCGTCTGCTTAAAAGAATGTGTCATCGACATAGCGGTGAGTCAGCGGGAGGTGAATTACCAACAAGATTGGATTAAAAGTATTGTGTATGGTTCTTGAATACGTGACGCACATGTAATCAAAGGCAAAAGCTATACAAGCTGTGAAGCTTGATGACAGTGATAAAGATGATGATGATTATGATGATAATGGTGTATATGATTATGATGATAATAATAATTATTATTACTATCATTATCATTATTATTATTATAACAACAGTGAAACCTGAATAGTTGTTGTTGTTGTTGTTGTTGTTGTAGGTGTTGGTGGGCCGACAATCATGTGTCCTGTGCACCAGGTGCTGCTAGAATGCTGCTATTTGAATCTCTAAATTTTTGGATTTCTGTAGATTCTGAAGGCATTTTTTTTTCTTTTTATTAAATACATGACAATGAAATTTTTTATTGATCTCTATCTCCCTCTCCCTCCCTCTCTCTTTCTCTCTCTCTCTCTCCCTCTCTTCCTCTCTTTTTTCTATCTCTTTCTTCCCTTTTCTTGCTACCTCCCTCACTCTCTCTCTCTGCCCTTCTCTTTCTACCTCCATGTCTCTCTCTCCCTCTCTCACGCTCTCTCTCTCTCTCTCTTTCTTTCTCTCTCTCTCTCTCTCTCTCTCTCTCTCTCTCTCTCTTTCTCTCTCTCTCTCTCTCCCTCCCTCTCTTCCTCGTCCTCTTTTCCCTTCCTCGGATATAAAATCTCAGCATGGACCCTTTTTCTCTAGTCGCCGAGAGATGGCGGTAGTCGCTTAGTTCATGAAGAATGTATTGCATTCAACCACGGTAATATTAATGCCAGTGCTTCAGTGTTCATGCATCTGAACAGATACAGTAAATTTTGCCCAAGATCACATTATTTCATCCATTTCAAGCTAATAATGATAAAAGCAGTAATAATTATGTTACATTTCTTATTTCTCGCCAAAAGACATTAGTGCCGCAGCGGGACTCAAACCAACGACCATGTGACCCACATATCCTCTAGTAGACCACGACATCTTTACCACTCAATTCAGTAATATTTCAATCAGGTTTTTTTTTTTCTCTCCAATAGGATAACTAGAGCAACTATCATCAAAGAAATATTGTTTATTTATCCCTTAACCTGGCCATTGACTACTAATTGTCTAATTGTCTAATTGTCTTGTGGGTGTGTGTGTGTGTGTGAGGGTGTATCTGTCTGTGTGTCTCTGTCCTTGTGTCTATAAGGCGTTTCATTCCTCCTTGTTTCTTTTGCTCATTAATTGAATTGATTAATTATCTACGAAAATATGCTATGGAAACAAAATGAAGGCTTGTATTATAGTATTTTGCTTATACTGATTTATATGTATGTATTGATGTTTATTTTGAATGAAATCTCTAATAAAAACATTATGGAAAAAAAGTATATGTGTTTATTTCTGTTCCACATTTACTCTTTAGTTATCATTGTAAATATGTTTCTCATCAGTTATTATTGTCATAATATTTTATTATATATTGTTAGTTTTGTTTTACTTTTCTGTTCCTTTTATTAAGGGGCCCCCCTTTCCCAACTCTGCTTCTTCGGGGTCCCAAACCTTTCATGTTATATATATATATATATATATATATTTTTTTTTTTTTCAAATGATTGTAAAATATTGTATGATTGATTGGTTTAAATAAACTTGAACTCGAACTTGAACTTGATTCCTAGGTACCATTTTCTAAACCTGGGTGGAGAGAAGCAATGCAGATCAGACTTAATATCGGGGCCACCTGGGGAGCATTTCATGAAGAGTCTTGTCGGTGATCACAAATGATCAACACATGATCAAATCACCAACATAGCCACCATGTCATACAAATATATTGGCAAAAGGACTTCATTTATCAGTGAAAGCCTTTTTTTAAGCAGATTGCAAGTTGTAGATGTAAAGTAGTGCCGGGTTATGCAGAAACTGTATAAAAGGAAACGAAATTTTACAAACACAACGAACGTAATTGTCGAGAGTAATAGCGAATGAAACTACACAATGACTTAAACCCCGAGGTGGAGTATATTATTTTTGGAGGGGAATAGAGTGTACAAATATACCCTCCTCCACACATATTTGATCAATTATTGTTGACAACTGTGACAAATCTATCATAAACGACGGTAATAGCAATATAAATTTCAATGCAATTGAATACCAGATAGAATGGGAGAGTATGTGTGTGGGTGTGCGTGCGGGTGAGTGAGGGTGTGTGTGAAAAAACAGAAATACGGAAAAGTATGTACTCTTGTGTGAGTTCGCGCTTGAAGTTTCGGCAAGAGATTTCGATCATCCCCCACCCCTCGCAAAATTTACGCCGGTGAGATTACATAATAAATGGGTAGAACTGAGAGGGAAGAAACTAAGCCCTGTATCCGCTTGTTATCGAATCGTGATACTTTCTTTTCCAAAACAAAATCACATGATAATAGTACTTATAATTTATAGGTTGTGTTGTTTTACATGCGAGGTAAGGAGATAGTAACGTTGAAAATGAATAGTATACAAGTCTACAAAAACGCAAAAAAATGTATTTATCTATTTATCAAGTATTTATGGAGCTGAACATTAAGACATGCAAAATTTGGAATATAAAGAAGATGTGAGGAAATTTAATATGTTTCAACTGTCATGACAACACCATTGTACGAGGGATAATTTGTTTACCTGTTTGTTTGTTACTGTTTGATATTGTCTTACGTCTTCATTCTTATTCACGGGTTCAGTACCGTGCTCATTCCATTTTGTCGGCATGCGGTAGTTGATCATGTTGATATTCCGTTGCCAGACCCCAGTGGACTACTGCCGTTACTCTATCGTGCATGTATGGTGGCCCTGAAATACGCTCGACAACGGGTCATGTGCGACGTGAATTTTGGGGAAAACTTTGCATCCTAGTCGCGAATTTCGCGACCCGTGACACGAACTTTGCGTCCCAGTCGTGAAATTCACGACCCGTGGCGCGAAATTCATGACCTGGGATGAGAAGTTCAGAACCCGGGATGCGAAATTCAGGACCTGGATGCAAAATTCACGTCGCACATGACCTGTTGTCGAGCATACTTCAGGGCCACCATACCTTCATGTGAACTCTCGTCTTTGCCATTTACCCCTTTGCAAAAATTTCCGTCTACCAATCACCCACCCCACCCCCTTCGCGCCGAAAATTGACATACACATAAACGGAGCAATATTCCCTGCGTTATACTCGTGCACAACCCAGCATAAAATCTGATGGTTAACCGCACAATCAAATAGTCAGTGATACTAAATATAGAAAATTATCGGGAGCAAAGTTCGATTTTTTTATTCGCATGGCTGCAAAGAAGAATTACACCATTGTCATGACTATAAATCCAACGTATTACACATTTGCTATAACAAAATTGTGTGCCTTGAATACTAATGTATATTGTACTTGCATGTACATGATTGCATATATGTAGCCTTTTTTCAGTATTTCTAGCCCTCCGCAGATTGAATTACTACTCATAAATCATCAGGTTTACATATCAAAACATAATCATAATGTATTTTCTTTTGACAACATCACATAAAAACATTACGTTTTTTTCTCACATTTCTTCAAACAAAATCGATTGAAGCATAAGCCATCTTCTATGACTTGTAAAATTTCCCGGAAACAATATGGGTATATTTCTCGTACACAGTCGTGTACTTATAGATGTCTACACATGCAAAGTCTGGGCAAAATATTTTGACAACAATTAGTATGTTAAATAAGCGTATTCGTTCTTTCATTCCCCATAATTTCGGTCGTCTTGGTACATAAGGCAAGAGTTGTAAAATAGAAATTGATTAATTAGGTAGTTGGAATTCAGTTCTACTTTAATACACTGCTTTGTAGGTTTTGTTAAAGCCAGAGCGAACTGGCACCCTTGTATGAGATTTTGAAATAGCGCTCTCTCTCAGTCCTAAACTACTGATTTTGTCCTCTTTTTGTTGCCAGCATGCTCTATTCTGATCAATGAGAGCTTTATTTTTTTAGTAACATCTGTTAAAATATATTTGTATTCATACTAAGGAAATTCACGAGAAGCCACAAAGGATATAATGTTTCTAAGAGTCTCTGGTTTTGAGTAGCTGTGAGTTGGCGCTTTTGTAAATACATCATAATGAGGGCCAGTTCACTGTTGTTTTAAATTAATTACGAACGATTAATATAAAAACCGATTTTGACATTTCCACCTTAAAGGTGGAAATGTAAAGACGTAATAGGAAAAATATAACAATATCACAAGCTCGGTTTTCATTGACGCACTGTTAAAGAAATGGACCGGAACTGTGGATATTCAGTTTCATTTTGATTAGTTTGACTTATTCCCATTATTAAGGCAGTGCAATAGTGTATCCGTCTATGTTTTCGCATGGTTTACCGTGTAGGCAAGTATTAGAATGATGAAGGCCTAATCATCTGTTTATGTCATTATTATAAGTTTATGTCATTTCCTCAATGAAATATTTTTTTTAATCACGAGACCATTTCGAGAATACCGCAGTGATCATGGGGTAAGCCAAATTGTACATTCCTACATGGCCCCTCCCCTCCATTTTAGTCTGTTTGAGCTTTAGTTATCTCTATGTCTTTGTGTTTAGCTATCTCTCTCTCGCTCTTTCTTTCTTACTGCCCCTCTCTCTCTCTCTCTCTCTCTCTCTCTCTCTCTCTCTGATGATTTATCTCTCTAGCATGTCTATATCTGTTTTCATTTACCTTTTCTCTATCTGCATTTCTCTGTCTGTTTTCTCTTTCTCTTCCCCGGTCTTTCTCCCTCTATCGCTGTCTGTCTTTATATATTCTTTCTCTCACTCCCCCTCTCTTTCTTTCTCTCTCTCTCTCTCTCTCTCTCTCTCCTTTATCATAATTACGACGTATCACTGCAGACAGCAGCTACTGTGCGTTCGAACGTAGACTGCTTTTGCACGTGACTCTGACTCGGACTTTGACGCAGCAAACTTCACATAAAGTTTTCTGTCAGGTGATATCGTATGGTGTTTTACAAGTTCCTCAGTCTGTGCAATAATAAAAGGAGCAAAGTAAAAGTTCACCATGTCACCCACCTTGTAATATCCATCAGTGTCGACCTGTCTTGCCAACGTATGGGGACCAATCTGGTGCATTCTATGGAACTCAACCCTATTCGCTGATAAGAAAAATTTTGAAACCCTAAACAGGTAAAGCACTTCTATTACATTATGATGCTAGTTTTTGTTTGCTTAGTGCTTCTGTATGCGCGAGTGATATAGGCATATATTTATACATCTTGCACAGTATAGCCGCATTCGATATCAGTTGCAGATAACGCTTTTATTTGTTTATTCAATGGGGGAGGGAGTTGAGCGTGTTAAACTCCTGTTAATAAAGAAGCGACAAAGATACAAAATAAATAGTGTGAATAGGCTTCTTTACCGTCATTGCAAATGTTTTGCTCACGATTCTTTTTTTTTTTAAATAAAGCAGAGAGAAGGCCTAATTTTTGGTAAAGTGATTTATATTCTCTTTGTATGGCAAGCGCTGAAGGACTTTTTTAATGTAAAATCACTTAAAGGGAGCATGTGGAAGGTTCAAATTGAATAGCTACTGGAGTAAGTGGCACTTGTCCCAAAAGAATTGCGAAGAGGCGACAAACCTGGTAACTAAGAAGGTTAAACTCGTTTAGGGGGTACATTTTTTCGAGAAGAGACGAAAAAACGAAATGGGAATTTTTTCTGTCATTTGATAAAACTCGTTTAGGTTGTTTTCGAAAATCCAGTCATGCGTGTGTACAAGATTATATACTGACTGCCCCCCCCCCCCCCCGGAAATAACACGCAATAAATGAAATGCAACTTTTAATAGAAAGACTGGCATGTGAAAGTATGGTGGCCTTTTTTATTATTTATGAAAATTGGAAAGAAAAAAAAAATTATGACAGGAATTATTTGAGGCCTTTAATTAGCTTTTCTTACCAAATTGGCAACTCCAGTATTTTTACTCAGCTGACACATTGTATTTAGGAAAAGTTACGTCTCTTCAGTAAACATAAATTGATGTTTTTAAGTATGCTAAAAAGATTTTTAAAAGTTGCAAATCGGCATGTAAAAACAATAATTTTGAACTTTCCACCGTGTTGCCAGTTTAAGTATTTCCGTGCTTATTTTACTCTTTTTTTTTTAAATCAGCATGAAAAATCTTAATACTGGTGCAACAAAAATCGGCACACTTAGTAGAATTTTTTTCCTTCTGCTCAAGTATTTGGTATGCATGCCATCTAGGGCTCTTCATGACAAGTTATTGCGCCAAACCACGCAATGTGGACACTCCACCATGAATGGGCTTTTATTTCAGTAAGTCTGGTGGGAGATTCTTGTATAACGCCTAATTATCTAGCACATTTTCCATTCTCGGCGCTCACTTATTATTACCCCAGCTTTAGACAAAGGACATACTCTTAGAAAAATGGTGCTGATTAGAGCCTTTCTTGTCCCACATCTGGAACCTTTAAAGGTTCTTCAAATTACTAGCCTAAAGGTTCTCTAAAGGGTTCTAAATGGGTCCGTAGAACCATAATTGGTTGTACAAGGAATTTTTTTTTTGGGGGGGGGGGGGTTCTTTAAAATACGAAGAACATTTTATAGAATACGGAACCAAAAAAGGTATAGCTGGAACATTTTTTCTAAAGGTGAATGAATTGCTGCACAAGAGATTCGAACCCCGTACCTAGTGGTTCTCGGTCCGCAGACCTATCCACCAGACCACAACACAGTTACATCCCTGGTGTCCATCCCCTCCCCATTTTTTACAAAATTTTCTTTTCTACTTTCCACTTGAGGATAGACAAACTTGTGGCTGAGAGAAACTCCATGCCCAGCTTTGACAGCTTCAAGATGACAAAAAAGGAAGATGAAGAATCAATTGTACCAGACGGCAACATGAATAGATCTCTACTCGACGTACGTATTATTATCATTCTTATTACTACCATTATTACTATAATTATCATTATTATTGTTATCATTATTACTTCCTTTCTTACTTTCTTTCTTCCTTATTGTTATTACGTTGTTTGTTCATTTGTTCACCAACACTACCACCACCGCCACCACCACAACTAGCATTAGCAGCAGCATGAGCAGCAGTATCGAAATCACCGAGGAGCTATAGTTTTAACCGTAACACGAAAAATAAGCAGTCAGTAATATTATTGCTTTATATACCGCATTCCCTACAACATGTAGAAAGGAACATTTCGACAAAATATGCCTGTCGAAATGTGAATGGAAACCAATCTAAGAGTAGTGCGCGTGTCTAACTGAGCCTATCATTATTCATGTTCTTAACGTCATACGTATATTATGTTGCGTCAATGCTTTTTACAAGTTACATGCTGTTACATTCACCTCAATTCAAACTCCTACTCGTCACACTTCATATTTCACAAGATCCTCACAACCTCTTATAATCAGACAGATTTTACTCCGAAACGGGACAAAGGACAGGCTAGAATGTTGCTTGTCGAGAGAAACTAATATTGTTCTCCCTTCAAGTCGTTAGGGATTCAAAACCGCTCCCGCCATTAAAAAAAAAAACAGTTTTGCGTAATACATAAGCAAAACTCCCCAGCATGCACATGGGGTTACAAAATCAATGCCAGAACATTTTGCTGAAGCCAAAAGAAAAACATATCAATTCATACACTTAAATAGTTACAGAGAGTTTTTGATACAATGTACATGTATACCATTAATTATACAAACATGACAAAGAGTAATGACACCTCTGATAAAAAAAAAAAAATTATCAGAACAACAACGATCACGCACAGTAGGTTTACAAAGATTTATATCATCACATACATGTATTATCCTGCATATTTACCGTTAAAGAAGAAAGTTGTCATGTGTCAGCAGAGAAATTTTGATTAACTGATGTATCAGTTTTAGTCTGCACGAAAATCAAGTACGGTGTTGAAACCGAGACACAGAAATAATATATGTATATATACCAAAGCACATTCATCATGCCAGCAAGTGTCTGAACACCTCAAGAATATTCACACTCCAATACTACATTCACCTAGCCACGGAGAGAACAAACAGGCGAAATTGTCTTACGACACTGCGCCAAGAAAATACAAACAAGAGCACCACAGACCTCTGTGCTTTCCGAATTCCGGTCATAGGCCTTTTTTTTTTTAACAAGTTACCAACCAAAACAAACAAGCCCAGTACATGAACCTTTGATTCATGTTTCTTCTTTCTCGATAGGAAGATCACAGTTCTTGCGTTCTTGCGGAGGAGGTGCAAAAGGGGTGCAGCCGCATCCACAAAGCTTCTCAAAACCTCCATTTTCGATGGACTGTCCATAGAATCTGAGTGGTGCCTTAATGGAGCAGTACCTCCGACCTCTAAACCACCACTCACACTGAACAACTCTTTTAAATCCAGAAACAACTCTTGCATCTGAGCTCTCTCCCCCCTCTAGAAAGATGACAAAGTTTCTCAACCATCTCTGAGTTTCTCCCCTTGACACCAGGCAAATAACCACTTTCCTTCCCACCAATTGTGCCATCCACGTGAATCTCACTACCAAGGGTACCGACTTCAGGTGAGTGCCCCTCTTTCTCGAATTCGCACTCAGTACCATTCTGCTCTGAGCTTTCAGCGCGAACTATACTGGCCTTACCCTACATTCCTGCTTTCCATCCACATGATCACTACCTTTTGTATGATCACTCTCTTGCACAAACTCGGTCACACCCTCTACTGAGACAGCACTGAATGAGCTGTCAAAGGCAATGGCCCTGACCCTGAAACGTCCTCTTTTAATCTCAACAAAGACTGAGTAACAGCACATGATGGGTCATGAACTTCGGGTACCACTTCACCTAATCGGCCTGACCTGCCTTGAAGTACGGAGTCACGATTTCCTCCCACATGTGGCATCACTCTTTCTCCTGCCAAGTCATTGCCAAGGAGCAAAGCGACACCCTCAACAGGAATTGTGGGGCGTACTCCAACCACAACAGGACCTGATACAATTGCTGATTGCAAGTGAATGTGGTGAAGAGGAGCCCTAATTGTTTTCTCTCCCATACCTCGGACCAATGTCTCAGAATCAGCTGAATAATCCCTTGAAAAGGGAAGGATATCTGCACGAAGGAGACTCTGCGCAGATCCTGTGTCTCTCAAGACAGTTACCGGTACTTTTTGCCCACTTTCAGTGAGACTGACAAAACCTTCTGATAGGAAAGGCTTGAAATCCTCATGCACCTTTCCTTTTGAGCCAGAGTTTCGACTTCTATTCACCAATGCGCTTGGGGATACATCACTGGGATTAGTCTCCGCCTTCGATTTTTTTTTCATCAGCAACGAGCACTCCGATATCACATCACCATCTTTCGTGCAATAGAAGCATGGTCCCACTCTTTTTCTCTTAGATATTGTGCTCAAGGACCCATCTCGCTTTTGATTAGTATGGAGGGGTCTTGTATGATCATTACCCGCCCCGAGATTATTTTGGCTTACACCATAACTAGCCTGAGAGCATGCTCTGTGAGTTAGCATATACTCATCGAGGAGGATAGCACCCTGTTTCACGTCTGCAACTCCTCTCTCCTCCAAATACAACCTCATCTCTGGAGAAATGCAACTCTTCAGGAGAGTGAGGTCTTTCAACTTCTGAAAGTTCTCCACACCACTTGCTACAAGCCAACGTTCAAAGTGCACCTGTTCCTCATGTAAAAATTCAACAAAAGTCTGGCCTTCTCCCTTCTGGGAATTTCTAAACCTCTGTCTATAAGCCTCTGCAACCAACTCGTAAGCCCGCAAAATCGCGCTTTTCAAAGTATCGTAATCAGAACAGTCAACAATCGAAAGAGAGGCATACACTGTCTGTGCTTTTCCGACAAGAGAACATTGCACCAGTGTTGGCCATGCTGCCTTTGGCCACTCCAAGCTGGAGGCCAGCTTCTTAAAGTGATGAAAGAATTCATTCACTTTGTCCTCACAAAACTTTGGAACCAATTTTGCATTCCTGGAAACATCAAAGCTTAGTGGCTTACTCCCATCAAGACTCTTACCAAATTCCATCTCTTTCATTTTCATCTCTAGATTTTTCATTTCAAGATCTATTTTCTTTCCTTGCAGCTCAAATTCTTTCAAACGCACCTCAGCCTCAATGTTCTTTTCATTGCCGCTCCTATTCAGAGAAACAACAGAAGACACTGAAGATTCATCCTCTTTCACGTCTACATTCGCCCAGACTTCATTGTCATTAAGCCACTGATGGACCTTGTCTCTAATTTCTGCCTTCCGTGAAGTGGACTGAGCATCCACTCCAAACTGTTTTGCAACCTCAAGCAATTCGTCCTTCCTAACAGAATTCAACCCTTTGATCCAAAACCTCTTCATCTTATCTTCCGCCATTGTAAGTCAAGAAGACACAAAACAGCAAAAACTCTCTAAGCCTTGAAACAAGACTACCGCTTAAAAAAATTTCTGCATGACCCGTGCACAAACAACACTAAATTTCCACACACACGCACATAGTATAGTACCATACGCGTATACGTACACACACACACACAGTACACTGAAGGGACGCGTACATACAAGCCGTACCTATATGAAGTCCAAGACCAAGTCTAACTGCGGGTCTACGTAAACTAAGCCTAGATTCTCCGTTCAAACTTAAGAATCTATAAAAACTCAGGAGCATCCCATACAAGCCACAAAATGAGCTATAACTCATGACAAACTCTGACACTCCTTCAAGTAATGTTTAAAAAAAACTCTACGACATAAAGAAACAAACTCCTCGAATGATTTCTCCACCAAAAATGACCAAACCAAATGCGTTTTACCGTATTACCGATAATACACAGGCCATTTACAAAAGCTTTGCGATCGAATTCATATCATTTACGAATTATTTTCAGGTTACCTCCTTTGACGTGCCCCCATGTTAAATTCACCTCAATTCAAACTCCTACTCGTCACACTTCATATTTCACAAGATCCTCACAACCTCTTATAATCAGACAGATTTTACTCCAAAACAGGACACAAGACAGGCTAGAATGTTGCTTGTCGAGAGAAACTAATTTTATTCTCCCTTCAAGTCGTTAGGGATTCAAAACCGTAACACATGCCCGATCAATAGAAGTGAACTTCATGCCTGCAGATTTGACCAATCACCAATCATAGGCCTAGAATCTGCACATGCAGTACACATAGTATATTATTATAGGTCTAACTGCTATTCTCCTATTCATTTAAATGTATATCCAACTCTTATCCCTGGCAGGCTGCTAAAGGTCTAGGAGCATTCACTACAGGCATATTCATTGTTGGTGAGATGGCTGGAACGGGAGTGTTGGCTCTACCTAGAGCTATTGTTGATGCAGGTGAGCTTTCAGGGGGGCGTTTCATCAAGTGTGTTGTCAATGATTTTACTGACAAATTTGCTCTCAGCCAATCAGATTCAAGGATTTCAGTAGCTTATAACAGTAGTCTGTAAAAAATCACTGACAAGACACTTTTAATTGTTGAAACGCTCCCCATATGTTCAGTTTGTTCTTAATTTTACCTTTCCTTTCGCAAATATACATAAATATTGTACTTATACATTTATAAAGTTGAAAATTTACCCCCCCCCCAAAAAAAAAAAAAAAAAAAAAGCTCTATAGACCTATGTTTGGGGTTCTATGCCACTGTTTCCTGTTCAGTAATTGTTAAGCAAATGTTAATTCTATAAAAGTATAAGAAAGATTTTGAGTATACTTTGAAATAAACACTGCAGCGACCTGTTAACAGGCTAGTCGACGAGTCAATACTGGGCGTTGTGGCATGTAATCCAGCTAACAGTGGAAGTTATATTCAGCGGACCCAGGTTCAAGTCTGAGTCACGTCTTTCGATACACGTCTATAAAAACCTAGTTCAACAACAACAACAACAACAGCAACGCTCTCGATCTCGCCTAGAGTAGAGCTGGCACGCAACCGAACTAGGACTTGGGTTCCGCCCGAGGTGTTTTTATGTTTCCTTTTTTTATATAATTATACTTTTTTAAATCGTTTGTATATTTTGCCATGTATACAGGAACAATTCTAAGGCGGTGAATGCACTTTTGTATAATATTGTTCATGAACAATGAAGTAAAAGCAAGAAATAAGAAGCAGCAATAAGCAATAAGCGATAAGCCACTTCTTAGATACAATGTGAGCATGCGCAGATAAAGGTCATTTGGGAGAAAAGTCTAAACGCCATCGACACGAATACGTGATATGTACATGTACTAATAATTGTGCACCCATGGTTCATTCCATAAAACACAGGTGGAAATATTCTTTCTAAACATGCCAAAAGGCGAAATAAAATCTGTTCATGAGGCACCTCTGTCACTTTTGGAGTGAATATTAGCTAGGTGCGCAAAAAGGGACCTCTCCACACTGAGTCTGTGGATATTTGAGGACATTCGGGACTTGATCTAGCCATGAACTAATTCGATAGTACATGTGCTTGGAGTACTCTGTAGTAACGAAGCAAGGCATTTTTTAAAGGATTTTCATTGGTGTATCATGCATAAATGAGTAAGGTATGGTTATTTTTCATCCACACGCATTTGTAACTATAATTGGCAGTTTTATTTAAAGGGTTAAAAGAAGTTGCTCCTACCATGCCTATACTGATCTTGGTTTCGTATGCGTAGAAGACTATTACTATGGGTCAATGGAGTATTGCAAGCAATTAATTAAAATGCGGCATTATTTTCAGTACGGTATAATTTACAATCCACTTCAAATGAATACACAGAGCTTTCTTCCCAAAGGCACTAAATCCATTTTGGTAACTTGAGAGAATAACGCGATTCTTCGGCCTGAGTTTGTGCACGTGTCAATGGAAACTTGAAATTACTACAAACAATTATCGGTTCTGTATTTTTGATAACATTGCTTCAAAACTCTATTTATAGCAAACTGCTCCAGCTGAACAACGCAACGACGTTGAGAACTCATCTTTGATTTTAAAAAAAAAAACTGGATATAGCGCCTTTTGGAAGCAAGCTCTTCAGAACGTGTGAAAATTATCAGAACTGGAGCTAAAATGAACAAGTTTAATCGTCATATTTTCATCGATTTCTAGAGCTTTATGACCAATACTTCCGGCATTAGACCATTAAGTGTCGCCGAAATGGAACACAAGTCACAGAAAATCAGGATGTCCAGTTTATGAGAGATTCCATTCGCGATTGGATTGAGTTTATTCTGTACTTCACTTCCTTTCTGTTTAACGGTCTGGTTTGATCTGTATAACCAGTTGAGACGTGTGAGAGGTATATTGACTTTCAAGCCAAGGGTTGAGGATTCTAATCCCAGCCTGTCACTAACGTCTCTTGACAAGATATTTATCCACATTTGCCACTCTCCACCCAGGTGTAAAATGGTTCCTGCTTATTGCTGGGGTGATGATAATTGCAGGACCCTCAGGAAGAACAGCAGTAATGATTAGGTTTCCCTGGGTAAACAATTATTATCATATGATATTAATTTCATATATAATTATGTTTTTTGTCACACCCCCAACCCTGCAACACTGGATGCTGGTTGTGATGAAGGAGAGGGCGGTCTGTGGACTACAATTTTTTGGTTAATTTTGCCCAAATCCTGGCAGCACAGCCAGGTGCATCCAGTATTCATGTACTCTTATGTGATCTGCATTTTTTTTTTTTTTCATTTCTGTATTTTTTTATATAATGTGCTTTCTGCAAAATGAAATAATAATAATAGTAATAATAATAATAATAATAATGATAATAATAATAATAATGATAATAATGATAATAATAATAATGATAATGATAATAATGATAATAATAATGATAATAATGATGATGATAATAATAATAATGATAATAATAATAATAATGATAATAATAATAGTGATGATAATGATAATGATAATGATAATAATAATGATAATAATAATAATAATGATGATGATAAAAATAATAATAATAATAATAATGATAATAATAATAATAATAATAATAATAATAATAATAATGATAATAATAATAATAGTGAAGATAATAATAATAATGTGCTTATTGTTTTCTGTTTATACGTAGGCTGGTTTGGTCTACCGCTGATTATCATAGCAGCCTTCATGTCGGGGTACACTGGAGTGGTTCTTGGCCGATGCTGGACCATCATCAAGGACAGATTCCCTGAGAAGTACGCCGGTCACACCAGATACCCTTACCCTGCTATCGGCTTCGAGGCATACGGCAAAGTCGGAAGGTAGGTGTTTCAAGTTTAACCCTTTGGCTATTGAAACCGAGTTGTCCCTGTAGGAAACCTATGGGACTTTGAGAATTCAGTAGTCAACAGGTTAAGTTATCCTTGCCATCAGAGAGATGGCTGCGTGCTGCATCGAGATTGCACAGCACCAAGGGAATATCACATTTTGCAAACCTAATTATTCTCTTGATGTCAGCACACCCACCCATCCCCCCCCCCCCCCCCCCCCCCCCCCCCAACTAGGAGAGGAGTATGGGCACATTGATTTGGGGCGAGGGGTGATGCCATTTTCCCGACTATCAACCCTTTTCAATGTGGGAGCTCAAAAGTTTGACACTTTTTTGTTATTGTGGGGAAAAAATTGCAAAATTCGGCCACCCCTCTGCCCAAATAGGATATCCAAGCACCCCGCCGCCGGAATGTTAGGTGCCCAAAATACTCCGGAGGCCTGCAGCCTCCAGAAGATGCGAGTCCTCACCATAGATAGGATCAGTATCTATACTGTTGACTGGTTTAGTTTTAGTTTCAGTACTTCCTGTCTATTTACATTTTGTGTGAACGCAACTCTATCATTTCGGTGCCGCCTCGGTCTTTTTACTCCCTGTAGCCAGTAACTGGGTAATGTGTTTCGCTTTTGTTCAAATTACAGTTAGTGGTAACACCTTGTGTGAACGCGATTCTGTTTGGTGCGAACACAGTGTTCATGCTCCTAATAATAACCATAACAAGGAACTTTTTATCTACATCATACTTACGTGGTAACTTTTGTGTGAATGCGACTACATGTTTTTTGTTATAATGTGGATATCTTTCTTCCATTCACAGTTACGTGGTAACATTTTGTGTGAACGCGACTCTGTTCGGTGTGAGCACCGTCTTCCTGCTACTGGCAGCTAGTAACATGGAATTGTTGGTTGGAAAGGGGTTCTCTTTCTGCTACTGGTTACCCATCATAGCCGCATTTCTCATACCTTTAACCTGGTTAGGCACGCCCAAAGACTTCTGGTACGATTTCCCTCTTATTAAAATGTTTTGTTTGTTTGTTTGTTTTTGTTTTTGTTTTTTTTTTCATTTTGTAGATTTAACACTGGAATTTCATGACGTGAAGTGAACATGATCTTCAAGTTGGCTGATTTACCTTGGTTTATACATATATTATCGGTAGTAACAACTAAAAATAGAATTTTGGGGATGTAAGGATACATTATTTACCATATTGGAGGTTTGGTGTAATTGTTTTCTGCTATCAGTGGATAACCTTTTTAACCCCCCACCCCCCCCCCCCCGCCATTAGTTTCGTATCCAGATAGTATGACAAAACCTCTAGGCATACGATGATTTTTCGGCAGAGATACCACTTTGTGGGGATCCGTTCCTCGTAAGGAGGGGGTGTCTCTGCCACTTTCCATTGTCGTCAAATGAAATTTGTCAGGATAGGCATATCATCCAAACTCCCCCTTCTTTTAAATATGCCAGTGTCAGTGTCCTCCGCCTACGATGTTTTAATCAAATACGTTCCTGCATGATCATGAATTATGATATACAAATTTTGCTTGTCACCCCACCCCCCCTCCCTCTCTCTCTCTCTCTCTCTCTCTCTCTCTCTCTCTCTCTCTCTCTCTCTCTCTTTCTCTTATAATGCTTTCAGGCCAGTAGCAATCGGTGCCATGGTGTCAACGAGTATCGCCTGTCTCCTCCTCTTTATCCAAATCATGACTGAAATACCGGATTACCCCGACACAAAGCACACGTCGCCCTCTTTCGTCAGCTTCTTTGTAGCTTTCGGGACTATCATCTTCGCATTCGGGGGACATGCGGCTTTCCCGACTATACAACACGATATGAGAGAGCCAAAGCTGTTCCCGAAGAGTATTGCGATAGCCTATTCCAGTAAGCTATCTTTAACTGTACGATAGATTTTTCATATTTTGTATTGATAACGGAGGAAGCGGCAGAAAAGGTTTAAACTTGTCAAACAGTAAAATTCATCAGACTGTACTAATTGTTCAGTTAACCCTTTTAGGCTGTCATCTTAGAATATTTCTGACACATTACACATTATGAATAGTTTTTAATCAAATAACCAAAAATAAAGAATGAATTTTTACTACAGAATACGAAAGAGTTGGGAATTACGTGAAGGATCGCTGATTAAAAGTGTCAGGGTGTGACAGCTTGTGGACTAGAGTAATTTTGTAGATACAAAACTTTGAAAAAGCATAATGATAAATCCCGGGGGAGGGGATATTCAATCCAGAATGTGGTAGATATGTGTGCCACCGCCAAGATCAAACTGAGAGGCTCCGGAATTATAGCAGCTTCTGAAGGAGAAGGTCCCCGGAACTAGAATTTTCTGAAATGGGAGAGGGGGGTTCTTGGAACAATTGTTTCCAAAATGTTACTTAATTTTCAAATGTTGCTTTCACAGACAGTTCCAAATTTCGCGCGCTTCATGGGGGGGGGGGATGGTTTCCGTGGCAACTGCAACGGATATGTTTGATTCGGCCCAGGTCCCGCCTAAATCTTGACGGCGGTGAAAGCACTTGCGACGGACATAATTTGGTCCAGACCTGGTGCGGACCAAATTTTGACGGCCGGCATTGGGAAAGGGGTAAAAGGAATATTGCTATCAGGCCGACATAATGATATTCTCAGAAGGGTAGAAATTTTAAAAAAGGAGGCGCCATAGACATGTTGGAAGGAATTTCTTTTTTTTTTTCTCACTTTTCTTGCAACAAATGAGAATGGCATATTCCTCGAAGCAGAAATTCAAAACTAGTGTAAGAACAGCAGGGATCCGCTTGGCAGCACATACCCACCATACACCAGATACGGAGTAACACCCCCCCCCCCCCCACCCGATCAACTTTGAATACTGGAATACAATATTTTTAGAAAATAGAAAAAAAACTGTTTGCAGCTTTATTTTTTAGTGTTAATAATAATGGGGGTGACCGTCATGCATAATCCATTCTTTAATATAAAAGTGTTCTATTCCTTTTCTTTCTCATCTACACTTAGTCATTGTCCTTATGTATTTTCCCGTGGCCGCTGCCGGTTATTTCGTCTACGGTGACCTGTTCATCACGAAAAACACCGACTACATCCTCGATATCATCTACCACGGCGTCATCCACAAGATCGTGACCGTCATGATTCTTCTCCATCTCGTTCTCGGTTTCGTCATCGTCATCAACCCGTTTTGTCAGCAGCTGGAGGAGGTGCTCCATATACCATTAGGTGAGGAATACGAGATCTCCATTTTTCTCCTTTGATTATGTCTGCCTTTCTCTATTCATTTCTTCTCTCTCCTTCTCTTTCGCGCTCTCTCCCTTTCACTCTCTCTATCTCTTTCTCTATTTATTTCTTTTTATCTTCCCTCTCATTCTGTCATAAATAGTGTAAATGATCATTCAACATGCATGGATGCCTACAGAGAAGATGCGGTATAAGTGTGTTTAAAATGGGAATACAAAATGTACTAACAGCTGCTCACTTATAACTATCACCAAGTCGGGAGTTGTTAATATATATCATCCTGAATTGGCGATTTTTCCATCCACATTCAAGTGTTGAAAGGGAAAATCGATTCAAAGAGAGAAAGAGTTTAAAATCAAAAAGAGAAAAATAGCATTGGAGTCCAGATGAGGCACTGCGCAAACCATTCGACCATGACACTCTTTACTTTCTTACCCTTGTAGAATTCAGCTGGAAGCGGATGGTTCTTCGTACCCTGGTGGTTGGGCTGGTCCTCTTCACGGGGGAGACCATACCCCATTTCGGGGCCATTCTTTCATTGGTAGGGGGATCTACCGTCACGTTCCTTACGTTTGTCTTCCCGTCTCTCTTCTACCTACGACTCCTCCATGGGGTATCTTCAAAAGACTCATCCCTGCAAAATAACGCAAGGTTAGTCCACTCTCCTGTCCCCCTCCCCCCCCCCCTCTCTCTCTCTCTCTCTCTCTCTCTCTCTCTCTCTCCTCTCTCCCCCTCTCTCCCCGCTCTCCTCTCTATCTCCCTCTCTGTCTCCTGCTGTCTTTATCCCCCACCCCGTCTGTCTGTCTGTGTGTGTGTGTCTCTCTCTCAAACCTATCATGACTCCTCTGATACACTTCTCACACTTTGTCTTTCCAGACGCCTTGAGCTGCATCACAAAGTTATCCATGCTGAAATCATCCTGGTCGGCGTGTTAGGGGGCGCGGCCTCAACGTACTCCGTCATCTATTCCATAGCAAGTGGCCAATCACAGTTCACCGTACCGTGCTACGTCAATATCACAGCTGCACATCTCTGAACTTTTCAGCCAATCAGGCGACGTGTTCCGTTCCATCCATTGTTACGTCAAACCGTACAAGATGTTGTCCTGTATAACTTTTACTCTTTCATATCATCACAAATTACTGACGAAACAATTGAAAGAACGGAATAGAACTGAAGTGAACTAAAGAAGAGACCCTAGAGGCTATATGCACTAAAATTGATAATAAAAAGAAACTAGCGTTATCATGATGTTCAATTTTTCATGTGAGGTTTACTCCTTGGATTGGGCTAATATCCATACATATACTTCAGATGTTCATAGATATGTAACAGATTATCGTAAAGAGTTTGTTTCCAAAAGGCGCTAAAACCACTTAGGGGGATTTCGAGTAAATCAAGGCTTTTTTTAATCCAAATTTCCTTTGAAATATCAAAACTCTTTTTCACAGTTGGATACCAACATCTAAAAAATGAGAATGAAAGAAATCCTGCATGAGTTTCAGAATTATTTATATGTTTCAAATATGTCTTCCAGTCTTGGGTAAAAAATATTTCCAAACATGAAAGGCGACAAATACTAGTTTGTTTCCAAAAGTTGCTAAATCCGTACAAAGTTAAAATATATATTTTTTTAATTCTTTAAAATATTGCTAATCAAGTAAGAATTCTTTCATTCTCGTTATGACTGACGTTTCCATTTGCAACTGTGAAAGCATTTGATGTTTCGAGGAAGGAAAAATTGGTTGAATAAATAATCTTTTATCTGTGCAAAGTGAATTAAGCGCCCGCCCTTTGGAAATAAACGAACTTTGATTTAGCACCCTTTGGAAATGAATATAATTTTCCCTCGTTTTTTCCCCCTACTTTCCTAAAATATTTCCATATACATATTAGTCATATCAAAGCGTATATGGAACGAACATCTAGTCGACGTGCTTAAACCTTGGTTTCAGTGAAAAATGGATGTAGCGCCTTTTGGAAATAAGCTCTTCAAATATTGTAACGCTTCCATGCTCTTCTTTTAAAATGTTGGGCTGCTTGCCTTGAACAAATGTATAATTTTGCTGTAAACGCACAACCCTTCAGGCCTATTACAAATAAGCAAGGAAGCAAAAAATAAAAGGAAACGTCTTTTAGCAGTTTAAGTCGAAACATCTCCTTACTAGATATTATGTTCTATAACTTTTTTTCATATGGCTTTTTTTAAAGGGATGGCGTAAGGATGGCGCCCCCTTAAAATCATGTCTGCTATGCACCTGAAAACTCCAAGCACCTCTCAGACCTGACTGCTTGCTCATCTGTTTTTATTTTTAATTCAGCGAAATTGCAGATCATTTAATGATAACACAAAAAACAATCGCACACGCCTTTGTTTAAGGATGATTATTTTGATGTGTACATTACATTCTTGAGACCCGTCATTCTTTTAGAGAGACACATCCTGTTTTAATAACTTCTTTATCACCGGTTTAACTTTCGTATATCTATGCAAATTTTTACGATTACAGATGTACCTGTTTTAAATAGACATGAAGTGAAAACGTCCATTTCTTTATAATTATTAAGTATCCTGTACGGGTCATTGCATTTTATGTTATTAGCTGTAAATAATTTTACTCTCTTAATGACACATCTATAATATAACTATTAAAATATACTTTATTGCATGTATGCTTGATGATTATTGTACCGTACCGTTATGTGCATCTCTTTCCAAAGGATCGCAATAAAAAGACACAGCCACAAATAAGACATGATTGTTTTCATCGTTTTAATAAGCTAAGAACTTATTTAATTTGCAGATAAGTATTTACATATCGTACGAATAACAAGGTAAATTAAGTATGTCTTCATTCACCATGTTCACACAATGGTTACCTTAATGTACTCACATCATATTGCACACACAAGCATTTTGAGCAAGTGTTGACATCTGAAATAAACGGAATATTTATACAATGTAAAATGCTGCACATTAAATGAACCATCATACTCTACGAAAAGAAACTCAGAATTCAGAATTGAAATATGAAACCTCCCATTTCACTTTAATCATTTACTAATTCAAAAGGGTTACAGTTCGTTATTCCGAAGGTTTGTTAGTCCGAAGGTCCGT
This sequence comes from Echinometra lucunter, assembly GCA_029962745.1. Taxonomy (NCBI): domain Eukaryota; kingdom Metazoa; phylum Echinodermata; class Echinoidea; order Camarodonta; family Echinometridae; genus Echinometra; species Echinometra lucunter. The sequence goes on from CM057171.1 coordinate 16,728,304, forward strand.
TAGTCCAAATGTTCGTTATTCCCAAGGTTCGTTAGTTCGTTAGTTATTTTCGGACTAACGAACCTTATTTCATTTTGGACTATCGAACTTTCGGAAAAACGAACCTTCGGAATAACGAACCTTATTTCATTTTCGGACTAACAAACCTTCAGAATAACGCCACAAATGTTCGGATTAACGAACCCTTTTTCATTTTCGGACTAACGAACATCTAGGTATACGCAATTTGAGTGTTTCGGAATAACGAACCTTCGGAACAACGAACATCACCCTGATATTTAATAGCGGTCTGAGATAAGAGGAAAAAGGAACAAAGAACCATATATTTTCCACCAATTCATAATTTATGGAAAATAATGTCTAATAATATTTACGTGAGAGAAAAGTAGGGGAGTTTCAACACCAACTGAAAGTGACATTAAAGGGTAAGTCCAACTTAGAAGTTTCACTGTTTCAAAAAGGAGATAAATTTGAACAGCATTTTAAAAAATAAATGAGCAAAATCGGTCAAAGAATAAGAAAATTACACTCATTTACATTTTCTAGTAAACTACTCTCGGCTCTGCAAATTGGCAACACTGATGGCATCATATGTGAGCAGGTCTCCATTCACTTTGTACTACATGAAATTTCACATTTTCTCAATTTTCTTGGAATTTACACATTTTCTAACCCCCATAATCAATGTATGTTCAGAAGAATTGCTTTTTACATAACATACTTTGACTATGGGGTAAGAAAATGTGTAACTTCCAAGAAAATTGAGAATATGTGAAATTTCATGTACAAAGTGAATGGAGACCTGCTCGCATATGATGTCATCAGTGTTGCCAATTTGCAGAGCCGAGAGTAGTTTACTAGAAAATGTAAATGTAATTTTCTTATTCTTTGACCGATTTTGTTCATTTCTTTTTTAAAATGCTGTTCAAATTTATCTCCTTTTATTGAAACAGTGAAACTTCTGGGGTGGACTTTCCCTTTAAAGATTTGATTATAGCGAAGTAGGATCCCAGAGATTTTTAAAAATAAAAGTATCATTATAGTGTAGACATACATGTTATTCTTGAGCTAGTTTTTCATGGCGTTTATCATGCAGTTCGGAACATTTACGAGTTGAATATTTACGCCTTCCTAGCATATGTTAATGTTATAGTCTGCAGTGAACGAAATTCATGTACTTTCGATCCTGTATCACGCTCTATCACTGCGTAATCATCTGATCATATCGGAGCCGAGACAGTGCTTGCATATAATACATATCTCCTACTCATGAACACTGCTACTTTGACATTCATGTCATCTGACCTTTGGCCTCTTCCAAATGACTTTTGTCCTGGGTCAAAGGTGATTTAAGCAATCCACTTGCTAGACGAATTGTAAGATGTGCTCGACCTGTAAACGTCGGCAAAAGTCTTTCAAACTTCCCTCTGTCATTGTCATTCTCCTTCTCTTCGTCACGCCTTCACCAAAGTTTAGTAGTAGTATCCTTGAGCCTCGGGCTGGTAATCGTAACCGTTTGCCTGCAGAAAGGCGAAAACAAACAATAAATAAATGAATAAAAAGCATTATAGAAAAATAACAGGAAAGTACTCTTATGAGAGCAGAATGAAAATGGCAAAAAGAGCCATTTTTTATTCTCATTTAGAAAAGAGTGAACGTGTTCACTCTGTTATGGGTGAATTTCAGAAGGGAGTGAATTTAGAGTGAATTGTTAGAGTGTATTAAGAGTACAAATTTTGATATTCACTCTTTTAGGGATGACCTCAGTGATAACTCAACATTTTTGAGTGATCACTGAGGTCACCCCTCAAAGAGTGAATATCAGAAATTTTACTCTTATTTCACTCTTAATTCACTCTAAGGGCACTCTCTTCTGAAATTCACCCCTAACAGAGTGAACGCGTTCACTCTTTTTTTCATATCCGTTACGCAGTAACGCTCATGGTTCTTAGACATTATCAACCCCATTATATCCGCCAAAATAACCAGCGTATCAGGTACCCATTTACACCTGGGTGGAGAGTTGCAAATGTCGACTTGCTAAAGGACAGTAGTGCCGGGTCGAGATTCGAATCAAGTACCTTGTGATCTGCAGTCAGGAGACATATCCACTAAACCACGATACCTCTAAAGGATTAGCAAGTGTGAACTTGGTTTTTATTTTGTTGTTGTTGTGTTTTTTTTTTTTTTGTTTTTTTTTTTTTTTTGCTTGCATCATAAAAGTCAAATTTGATTTCTGACATTCCAAGAATAAAGATTCAACGAAAGAATGGTTTGAACTGTTCCAAGCCTTTAAACAAAGGGGATGCAGCTTGGACAGGATAAATTTGCACGTTGTAATATACTTTTGTGGATTTTGAGACGAGAGGCATGCTCTAACATCTCCTTATGACTAGAAAATGGCACTTGAATATGAGCAATGGAGGACGCGAGAGCATGAGAGGCAAATATTACAGTTAAAAAAATAAATAATCTGAAAATGATAATGATGTCGGTGATGATGATGATGATGATGGTGGTGGTGGTGGCGCTGACGGTGGTAACGAAGATGAAACAGAGTTAACATGGTTAACACTATGAACATCGCGGACAAAGAAAGCGGACAAAATAAACAACCTCTCATTCTACCCTTCACAATGGTTCTGGTAGTCAAAAGAACATCTCTTGACAGCTATTATGTTTAATCATGTAGTTCCAGGTAGAGTACCTACATAAAGAGAGTAGCGACAACCCAAGATTTGAACGCCATTTTGTTTCCCTGTTACGCAACATTTCTATTCAATTCCGATAAGCAAACGAGTGTTCAAAATAGAAAGAATTTGAACGCCATTTTGTTTCCCAAGAAGTAGGACGTCTATGTCGCTACTCTCTTTATGTAGGTACTCTAGTTCCAGGTGAATACGCATGTGACACCTGTTCCACATATTTTAGACAATAGCAGTCAAGGGATGCTCTTTTGACTACCAGAACCATTGTGAAGGGTAGAATGAGGGGTTGTTTATTTTGTCCACTTTCTTTGTCCGTCATGTTCATAGTGTAAGACAGGCTGATGGGAGAAAAGAAGATCACACTCTTAGAAAAGTGAGCCAGTTAGAACTCTTTTTTGGTCCCGTTATAAGAACCCCACAGAAAAGGGGTTCTATAAAAGGTTCTTTGTATTTTACAGATCTCAAAGAGGTTCCTTATGCAACCAACAATGTCTCTGTACGGACCCCGTTAGAATCCTTTAGAGAACCTTTACAGCCTAGTAATGTTTCTTTGAAGAATCTTTAAAGGTTCCAAATTTGGGACATGAAAAGGTTCTAATCAGCACCATTTTTTTTTCTAAGAGTCCATGCACGTATAAATGTATGATGCATAAAAGAGTAATGGCCATGTTGACCATGTTGGCATGGTTTGATGAAATGATCCTCGGCAAGCTAAAGTGCTTTCTAGACTGGTAAATTATTATTCCAAATACTAATCAAGCACAAGTAAGTTCATTCCAACCGGTAATTGATGACCACCGTACTAAGAGCTGATTTTGATGAATACCACAATAATCCTATAATAGAACCTGGACAAAATCATGATTTCGAAGGGAATTTCAAAACGGAGGTTTAGAAAAACGGGAAATATCTTGAAGCTATTTTGCATTGTTTTTGCACTGCCACTTTAAACATTTCGCTCAAACAAACCTGTACACGTGTTTGTTGGTCGGTCTTATTGCATGTCCCCTAGCAATCGTCGGGAAAGTGTTAACCACAGAATTCTCCTCTTGATTTTAAGACTTTAAGGCATAGATAACAAGAGGAGAGGAGATGGCCTATCCAACACTGTTCCTACTTCTGCACACTTGCATCGCCGTATCTAAAACATGCCCACGAGCACTGCAGGTTGTTTTTGAGCGGGACGTCGCTATGCCTTCTCCCCCAAACTCGGGGGACGTTGACGTTGACAGATCGAAGTAAGAAGCTGACGATAAGCGGTGCGAGTGTGCGCGGAAAACCTTTTTGACATTTATAAAAAAAAATATGATTGAGTGTTTGATAGTTTGCTAATTTGAGTCTTTAACGTCTATTCAATTTATGGAGAAACAGGCCGAATAGCAAGTGGCTTGTCGAAAACGTATTAGACAAGAGGGAGGTATAAGTTTGATGAAATTTAACATAATGTGCTCAATTTGGAACGAAGTGTGATCGGCTAATTCGCTGTGCACGTGGGGTATACATTCTACTGGTTTTGACATACTTGTAGTAAAGCACTTTCACTTTTAAAATCAATTTTGAAATATTTTCCGTAAGAATCAATAATCATGATAATACATTCGATAAAGCTCCAATCGGGTTTACAGCTTATTAGCTTATTCCTGTTTTGGTAATGTTTTCTAGAATAACTGATAATATATATATATATATATATATATATATATATATATATATGGCAAATAACTTGTTATCTAAACTGATATTGAACGTTTGCCCCAGTTTGGTATTTCGAGGTCATCATAATGGCTAATCGCTTTAATATAGTTTATTGAATTCAGGTTTTTGGTCCTTTTTTATTTCATTTCAAAACTGAAAGAAATGTCCTTGTAGATAGAAGGCATTCGGCCATAAGAGGGGAAGAAAATATTTCCTCTTTTAGCACTAAATGAATGTGTGCAAACATATAGAGGTTCATTTGCTCAACAGATTAGAGGTTTAAATGGCAAATAACTTGTTATCCTAACGGCACGCGTTACGCGCGCACCGCCACGCGCGGAACATTCTCCTTTCCGTCTTCCGTCTTCGCTGCTCTCATCTTTATTCTATTCATCTCGATAATAGGTCCCCAGCGAATAATTGTTTCGCTATTCACACTCGGACGAGAGCATAAATAGTGAAGCATTGTGGTGAGGTTTCTTTTCATGATTCTGAAGGTTTGTGTTGACCATGGGATGTGATATCATAAAGACACAAAGAAGGCGGGGTGGAGTGATGATGATTCCTAATATCCTTGAACAATCAGTGACATGAAGTGGATATGATTACATGAGCAAGCTTCAACAACTTCATCTTCAAATATTTCATTCAATCAGTTCGTTCACCTTGTCTTGTAAAGATCATAGTGCAAATGAGAATGGGAGTGAAGAGAAGGCCGGGATGGGGCAGGGGACATGGTGGTCGATCAACATGATAGGCCAAATTGACCGGACCAAATAAAAAGGCTGCAAGCAAGCATGGTGTGCTTGTTTAATATATATATGTGTGGGCGTGTGTGCGTGTGTGTGTGTGTGTGTTTGTATGCATATATATATGCCCATATGAAAGTAGACTTGAGGTCTGGCCCCCTCATGTCGGCAGACCTCAAGTCGACAACGGCACTTAGACAATTGGATTTGCTCTTAAAATGTTCTAAGTTTTGTTGTGACTTGAGCTCTGCCGACTTATAAGGACTGTGCCAAGACCTCAAGTCGACTTCATATGGGTATGTCCATTGCTGCATATATAGATACATATATAGATAGATATATTCATATATTATTTATGAAAGGATCCTTAAATAAGAAAGGGAGAAAAGCAGAATGTTACACATCTGCCTATCAAAAGAGGTACCCTTGACGTACAATAATTATGAATCACTATTAGACAAATCAGTAAGAGATTTTTGAAAAAGAGCATAATCAAGAAATAAAATGACAACAAGTACAACAATGACAGAAAGAGTGAGGGAGATGCAAAATAGTGAAAAGACAAATTAAGTAACAGACAGAAGGAAAGAGGAATCAAGGGAGAAATGGGCACAATAAAGACAAATACAAAAAATTAAGTTTATACATAAGAAGAAAGTAACCCTAGAGAAGAAAAAGGGGGGTTATTTCATCATTTTTGTTACTTTGTTTAAACCACGGAATACTTTATATCGAAATTCTTCGTTGTCTATTCATCACTACATATTGTACCATGTTATGATTTCACACTGCTATTTGTGGACAGCTAACATTAAATACCTTTCCGATAAAACTGAGCATTCAGTTAATTTCGATATTATTTTTGTTCTATTTGTTTGACTGATTATTGACTGACGGGAATGAACCATTTTAAATTTTTTTATCTCCTTCCGCTAGCTAGCTCAGATTATCATAGTTGTCCTTAAATTGGAGTTGGCCTTTCTTGTGTTTCTAGAATAGTCCAAGTTCCGTATGTATTCACACTACGAAATGTATGCTTTACACGCTATAATTGGCTTCAATATTCAATTCTTTTTACCATTTTACCGTTCTTTTTATCTTTAACATCAACCTTATACAACTTTGTAGTGATACATGACTAACAAACTTGCATTGGTACCCTTAGGGTTCATTTTGACTTGGAATATCTCATTTTTCGCTTTGGGTTTTTAATCACGCATCTTCCACCAACCGAACAGTTAACAAATCTATGGAATGCCACTAGATAATAATCACTTGTTATCACTTCAACGATTGTCAAATTCTCATCGCGGCGATCATCTCTTCTAATATTGCGAATTACGAGAAATCTATCAGATGAATTGTAATTCTACACCAATATGATTTAATCACACTTGTCAAATTTCTCGTAACAGGAGAGAAAACATGACATCTGAATCCATTCTCGTTTTTATCCAAAAAGGGTCAGATCGAGATTTTGCCAAAGGCAAATGTTCCCTCTATTGTCTACTTAAAAACCGTCAAACAGAGTTGTATCCCCGGCATTTTTTTTCCCCAAGTCTAAGTTCAATTTCGAGCTCGCAATTTAAACCAGCGGCGTTCGGTGCGATGACTACCGGGCTAGAAGAGGGGCGCGCAGAAGCAAGCGGCTGGTGCACAATAAGACCCACCCACGCGCACTTGCTTTCCCTTTCCCCCTCTTTCGGGCGCTGCAATCATTTTTGTTATTTTTACGCATTGTACGGCCCGTGTAGCCCGGACAAGCTTGAGTGATAATCTGCACATATCAGTCAAGTTTAGCATGGTTATGACAGGAATGCCCCGGGGGTAAAACCGATGAATATTAAACAGGAAAGGTCGTGCTCTCTTCGTAAAGTTAATTCATCCAAGTCTTGCCTAGAGTCTTTCATGTGTGTAGCTCCTCGCTGCTGCAGTCCCGCGCGTTAATTATCACGGTGGCCTGACATAACATGAACAGGAAGACGAAGGGTTATGACTAAATGGGACACTTAATTTGATGGGATCGAAATCACGTTGCGGCGAAAATCTTTTAAATCGGCACAAAATAATTTAGAGATTATAATGATTGACATATCAAAGTTTTGGGCTGAAATGTTAAGCAAAGTTTACAAGAGAATATTTTTTTTTAATCAAACATCTTTTAATTCCCCCAAACATAGATAAATTCATCGACATAGTCTGCTCCTATTAAGAGAACAAAACTGGAGGTAAGACTTTTGATTATGAAAAAAAAAATAATAATTCAAACAAAAACAATGGCATTCGATGGCGAGGACAGAGACTGTAAAAGGTTCTTTTCTTTGAATTTGAATTTTCAATGAATTATTTAATAAATTAAACAATATTTATGATTCACAGTAGTCCTTAAGATTCTTCCGTAGATTTTGTTAAATTCATTTCCTTACTTTATTTTCCTGAAAAAAAGCTATCTTGTTTGCAATCACTATTAATGTCATTTCTATATGTAACAAATGTAATGTATGTCTTTTGTATTCTTTATGATATGCAGGGCTCCAGGGATATAGCATTGAATATAGCAATAGATAAGTAAATAAATAGATAAATAAACCAAAAAATAAAGGAATAAATAATTTTAAGATTGCTCTCATTTTTCATGATTCCAAAACCTCTCATAAACAGTATCCTCTTGAACTGCATAATCATCATTCGAAATAACTTTTGGAATGATTTAGTATTGTAACTGCTGATTTGGCTACCCTTTTTAAGAATACGAAATAGATAAATGAATAAATTAATAAATATATATTTTGATTAATTAGTAATAATTAATTAATATCTAGAATAAATAAGAAATTGCTCTCCCTTTTACGATTCCCAAACCTATCATAGACAGTATGCTCGTGAACTACATACTCAGTCATTCCAAATAACTTCTTGACATTACTCATGAAGCATAACCAGTGCTTACTTTTTCTGCACATCAGGTTAGAGCATCAAATAATTCTATAGAAAGACTCGAAATATAACAGCAAAGCCCACGTCCGTCAAACATTGTAACTGTATACTGATTTATTTGAAATAATAGCCACCCATCTCAAATGATATAATTTAAAGTGTAAACAATAACAAACCCTTTACATGCTCGAAATGTGGAGGGGATGCTTTTGGTCCAGTCTTATTTAACACCTAACTATTTCATGACAGCCTTAATCTATTCTTCTTCAAATTGGCAACACAATAATTGTTCCTTTTATTGTTGAATTTTTCTTACTAGTATACGAAAATCCATGTATCTGGAAAGCATGTACATTGACAGAAAGTATATTAAGTTAAGTTTAAAAGTTGCCAGTTTGTATGGGGAAAACAAATAGATTAAACTTTCCATTTTGTTGCCTATTTAAGGATTTTTGTGCTTATTTTTCCTTTAAAAAATTCATCCTCAAACGACAAATACTGTGGCAACCAAAATGGGCGCAGTGTGCTTAGAATTTTTAGCCCTTTTTGCTCATGTATTTGGCCTGTTTTGGGGGCTTTGCATCAAAAGTTACTGGCCCCTCTGTAAGGAATGGGTTGAGACTGTTTTTGATAATGTTTCCAATTGTTTGCTTTCATCGACAGCCAGTAAATAAGATATAGACCTAATATATGCACATTACTTTTAAATGCTTGCATGTGATGCTAAGTCTGCGGCAGGTATTTCTTTTGCATGCCCTTCGAGTTACGAGGCACACACTGAAAGAGAGAAAGGGTGGAGGCAGTACCCCCCCCCCCCTCCCATTTTTCTTCATTTATTTCTGTTTACTTTCGGTTTCTGCTTACTCGTAAACACAAGAAGAAATAAAGGCTTTTACGTTGAAATTCAGTATCTGAATCTGAATGGTTTGGTCAGCAAAATGTCTCTTCCCGACACATCCACGCTAACTTGATGAAGTGAGAAGCGCACTGCGTGTGGAAAGACTTATTGCAATTGCTTTAGTTTGGATTTGAATGTTTCCAATGAAGGGCTATTAACAATGGATGAAGGAAGGTTGTTCCAGTCCCTTACAGTAGTTACAAAGAATGAGCAAGTGTCATATCTGTCCTTGAAAATTTTTATAATGATCGTAAGTGTGGAAAAGGATATTTCTGGAAAACGGAGGAAAAGTCCTTCACAAAATGTTGAAGAAAAACATGACTATATGGTTCACTCCTCAGAACTTAGCCACGGAGTCCATACCGTAGAGATAAAGGTTTCGAAATCTTAAACAATCATTACTGGACCGATCCATAAAAACAGAGCAGCGAATTTAGATAAATAGGAAGAAGAGCAAGGTTGTGGTTTTATATATCAATGGAAGGACGTGTAATTGGCCTCATAAAATCAACTAATAATGCTATTTTGAATTATTCATATGGAAATCAGGGCGCGCGAGAGCGCGCGAACGAACAAACACGTGTTCGCTTTCTTCTGAAAGTGGCAGCATCGCGCCAATTGTTCTAAAGCAAGGCGCCGCTAATTGTGTTCTGTGCCATAATGCCATTGTGAAAGGTCTTTGCAAAGGAGGGGTAGGCGTCAGGAAATGCTCCGTTGTCTTTACCAAAGCTAGGAGTGATCTATGATAGATAAATCAGTGCGTTTAAACACTGAATTGTATCTGACGGATCTGTTCTAACTATTTGAACCGTGACTACATTTCAAATAATATACATTTTTCGCCTTGCTCTTTATGACGAGCTGTGCTTACCGCCTAGCAGTCGGCTCGCTAGTTTTTTGTTTTTTGTTTTAATCTAGACTATGGTGTTTATAAAGGCACAATTAGAAATGGGTGGGTTAAGCCCTTTTATTTCTTCCTGTTGGTGTGATCAAGTGGCGTCGCGTTCCATATGAATACTAAAACAGGAAGTGTTAGTATTCATACCGGAAAAGCGGTGATACGCCAGCATTTTCAAATGAATGGACTTAAATTTGGCCAGATTTCATACGTATATATATATACATACAGTTTGTCCCAAAAAAAATTACGATGAGTCTATGAATATCAATTATGAAGGAAATCAGTTTGCAATATGAAAAGTCATTGTAGATTATGAAACCATAACTATTTCTCCACCAGTCAGTGAAGATCCCGTCTGATTAGGTTCAGTAGTCACAAAGAAACAGGGATCTTTGTAAACAATGTCAAAGGTCCCTGTTGCACAAGTTTGAACAAAAGGGACCCTCAAATCACTAAAATCACACTCCTTTTTTAATTATTTGAAAAGGAAATTGATATTTCTTTTTATTTGTGCTTTGGTTGTGATGAAAAAAAATTGTCATAGTTACCATCATTCTCGTTCTTGTTGCTACTGTTGTTGCAAATGAAGGAAATGTGGATATGTTTTTTCATAACAAAATGAATTATGAATAAGAAAATATGGGAAGTTTTTAGAGTTTTAAAGATTTAGTATTTTGTAAGTAATAAAATTCATAATTTCATAAGTGCCTTGTCTTGATATATGAAGAGAGCTTTTGTTTTGGGGGGATTTTTTTTACATAATCTGGAACAATCGTTGCTGAAATAGTATGCATAAATTTGAATTAATTTGTCAACTAGTCTCATTTGAAAAAGATATTTTCATTTTGTGGATGCCAAGGTCATTGCTGATAAAAGATAGAGTAAAGTGACCAATGACGCCCTTTACTTACTAAACCCCCTGATCCTTTGACTACTGGACTACAGAAAGCATGATTACCTATGATGATACACCACTGCTATAACAATCATAGCGAATCAAATCAAACAGCGAATTCCTTTGTAAACCATTCAAAAGGTTAGTGGGCCTGTCCATTGTGCTCTGGGTCCAAGCTTGGACGGGAAGGACCTATGACGTCCCTTTTAACAATCTGTATTTCTTCGTGACTACTGGACCAAATCAGACGGGGTCTTTTGCAAATGCTGGAAAATGTCTCCGCCGGGAATCGAACCCGGGCCTTTGGTTATGAACGCCAATGCCTTAACCACTAGACCACGGAGACGGGCCAGTGGTTTAGGCGGCTCCAAATTCGCTTAACCGACAGATTGACAAATCTTAAACCCTCACTAATAAGTGGAATATATATGTATATATATATATATATATATATATATATATATATATATATATAAAGTGGAATAAATTTCCCAACAACAAAACACTGGCGGTCACTCATAGTTGGTGAAATGAAATATACCACTAGTAGTAGAATTAAGAATAGGAGCAAGAGTAGTAGCGGAAGGAGCAGTAGTAACAGCTGTAGTACCACTTATAATGATGATAATAATAATAATTTTGATACTTATGATAACAATAATGATGAGTAATTAAGAGTTATATGTGTGTTCATGTAAAATAAAAATCGAGCCATCATTTTGAGATTGTGTATTTTTGCATATATATATATATATATTTAATAAAGTACAGATGAACCACACGTCAACTGTGTAACTTGAACTTATTATATATATATATATATATATATATATATATATGTTTAATAAAGTACAGATGAACCACACGTCAACTGTGTAACTTGAACGTATTATATATATATATATATATATATATATATATATATATATATATATATATAAAGTGGAATAAATTTCCCAACAACAAAACACTGGCGGTCACTCATAGTTGGTGAAATGAAATATACCACTAGTAGTAGAATTAAGAATAGGAGCAAGAGTAGTAGCGGAAGGAGCAGTAGTAACAGCTGTAGTACAACTTATAATGATGATAATAATAATAATTTTGATACTTATGATAACAATAATGATGAGTAATTAAGAGTTATATGTGTGTTCATGTAAAATAAAAATCGAGCCATCATTTTGAGATTGTGTATTTTTGCATATATATATATATATATATTTAATAAAGTACAGATGAACCACACGTCAACTGTGTAACTTGAACTTATTATATATATATATATATATATATATATATATATATATATATATGTTTAATAAAGTACAGATGAACCACACGTCAACTGTGTAACTTGAACTTATTATATATATATATATATATATATATATATATATATATATATATATAAAATAAGTTCAAGTTACACAGTTGACGTGTGGTTCATCTGTACTTTATTAAATCGCTACTCAGAGTTTCGCGCACCATGAGAAGCGATCTACAGGCAACTAATAAAGCATCAATACCATTTGAACAATTCATTGAAAAAGCGCGCAAGGCGCGCAACCCCATTTCACGCAGATGGAGCGCAAGCTACCAACTTTAAACCAGCTTGTGTAATAGCGCTTTATACATATATATATATATATATATTTATATATATATAGTCCTGATGAAGATCATAGATCGAAAGCTTGACCAATAAGTGAAGATTCAGAAGCTACGACTGTCTCTTAGTAATTTCTTTCGGTATATATAAATATATGCTTATATATTTAACAAAGATATAAATACTATTCATGCCCTTAAATAGATGGTTGACTTAGAACTGATGAAAAGATCAGCGTGAAAGATATGAACCATAACTTAAGCAAAACTATAAGCTAGTTTTAAAAATTTCCTTGTATTCTAGACTTCATCACCTGACGTTATACCTCGTTTAAATCAACAAGACATCGTTGAATACGTTTTAAAAAATGGCCGTTATGAGAGTTAATTGATATGATGCGTCCCATCATAAAAGCGCTATTACACAAGATGGTTTAAAGTTTTGTATCAGGAACAGATTTTCTAGATTTTTCTCAGATTGCATTACTCTACCAACAAATTTTGCATAAAGTGTGGAATCTATATGTTATTTATTTATTTTTGAATGTATTAATACATATTTATACAGGATATATAAGATCAGTAAAATAAATGACCAGAAAATGTCTCTACGCAGAGAAGGATTTTAAATGTGATTCAGTCCCTTGCGTAACAAAAATTTGCATCAGTGAGAAAATTATCAGTCTCTCAAATAACGCCACGACGCTGTAGTAGTCGAACAGGGGAGCGTTTCATGAAATGTCGTGTCAGTGATTTTTGCTGACAAATTTGCTCTCAGCCAATCAGATGCAAGGACTTCAGTCGCTTATAACAGTTGTCAGTAAAAAATCACTGACAAGACACTTCATGAAACGCTCCCCTGGAAGTCGGAGCAGGTGATTGGGAAACGAAAAATCATTTCCGCAGCATCGAGTCGTGCTGAAATCCCCTAGGCTCCTAGATCGATATTGAAATCTTGAAAAAGGGGGAAAGCATAAACCCCTATTAATCTCAGGAATCCCCCTTTTCTTTCTCATCCTTTCTATCCCTCCATTTTCTTCTTCTTTTCCTTTTCTTTTTCTCTCTCTCTCTCTCTCCCTCCCTTTCTCTATTTCTTCTCCAGTTATGTCTACCACTTTGTCTCTCTCCCTTCTTTCTATCAATCTCTCCTTCTCCCTCGCACTCTCTTTCTCACCCTCTTTCTCTCTCTCTCTCTCTCTCTTTCCTTTCCTCCATTTCTTTTCTGTAATGCTGATGCATCTTACTCTAATCTTCTCTCCCTCTCCTCACCAAAATATTCTCCTTTTTTTCTTTCAACAAGAGTGGGTGTCTGTGTGTGAGGGTAAGGGTGTGTGAGTGTATGTTGTGTGCGTGTGAACGTGGGTGTGTGTATGTGTGTGTGGATACATGTCAATCAATCAATCAGTTTTATTGAAATAACATCCAGGACCCATATTCATTAAACCTTCATAGGCTTAGTTGTCAACTAAATTGTGTACTTTTCCCTATGTAATTAGTTGACAACTAGCTTAGTATGGTTTCATGAATATGGGCCAAGAACTTTTTGTTCTTATTAGGATTATCATCAGTGTAAAAAAAAATACATATTTGAAAATTAATGGTTGAATGGATAAACAAAATGCAAAATTATAAGGATACAATACTGTGTTGAAAACTATAATCAACAAATTTTTATCCTGTCAGTTATAGATGCCTCCTGCCATACTCTTCCTACCTATACAAAAATGGAAAAATATCTCATTTTGAGCTAGCTTAAGTTTAGTACATGTGCATTTATGTATGTCTTAATTCTCTGTCCCCGGAAAATGTATCTTAAATTACATAATGACCCGTTGCAAGCACGATTTCAGGTTATAAAAGCAAAAAATGCATTCACTTTGCATAAATTTGATTTGATTTTTTTTGGGGGGTGTCATTGTTTCATTTTTCTGCCAAACATAAATAATGTTTAGTGTCTTGCAAGAAAAAAGACAACTTTCTGTATTTTCGAGATCTTTCCTTGTGTTTCGCACTTGGGCAAAACAGACAAATATCCTTACATAAGAGTACGATGAGAAAATATTTTCTTTTTTCTGTAATTCCTATTGAGAAAACTTTTCTCTAATTTTTACTTTTCACTTCTCTCTTTACTTTTCTTCTGTTTTGGTTTTGGAAAAAAATAAACTGGTATGAATATTTTCTTTTCTCAAGAAAATGAAAGATATATTCCTCGTCACTAATGCCATCTGATCTTCTTTCTTCTTCTTTGTTTCCTGCTGTAATTCTTTCCTTTTACAAAATTGTTTGTGCTTAATACAAATAAAAGAATTTATCATTTCTATACCATAGATATAGGGTACATGAAAAAGTAATAAAGTCAATTTCAAGTTAGTTCTTCAATAAATCAAAATTCGGCTGAAAAGCAAAATCAAAAGAGATTCTTTTTTCTGTGATCACCCATTCATTTTGAGGAAGTAATTCAAAAAGTTAATAAAGCATATTTGTAGAAAAAATAATTCTACGATTATTTGAGATGTGTCGAGAGATTGTGAAGGCAAAAAGGCGTAATGGTAAGCGGTGCATATGAAGTTTACTTTAACTTTGCCGCCATCCAAATCATAGCAAAACTTTTCTTTTTCTTTGTACAATGGCCTAAATAATAAGGAGTTGGACTTTTTTCAGTATCGAGGTAAAAGAACGTGAGAGAATGTCTGAATAATCAAATAAAATACCCAGGTTTCCTCTTCTGGCCGCTGTGAAAATGCAGTCTGAATACAGTGGCATCCGTATGTATTCTTGTTATTGTGCCCACCCGCTGACAGCGGCTCGCACAGGGAGCGGGACTGCGATCGCCAAGCTCCGCCGCAGCCTCGGCAGCCGTGTCAAGGACCAAGTAGCGTGGAAGTTCGCACGACGAAGTTTAAGGTAAAGATAATGATTTATTGTACTTCCTCGTTCTATTTTGTCAAAAAAGCCCCATTCTCAATCGAAATCTTTTCATCAGTCCAAAGCAGGCGTAATATTTTTGCAGGCTTTCTCTATGAAGGTGAGAGGATATGTTGTCAAAATGAAACCAAATAATATCTTTATGCCGTCATCAAAGGCTAAATTGCCGAAAATTTAATAAACCAGGATTTCGAAGCTTTATTTCTTTCTCCATGGTAAAATATTTCCTTTGTTGGCAACTTTAGAAGAATAAGATGTTTTGACAGTCCCCTTTATATTATCTCTTCAATCGAAGAAAGAGAAGAAGGCGACAGGTGCAGACAAGAGTAGAAATGAGAAATCTAAAAGAAGTAGACTAAGCTTAGAAACACTGTCCTTCCGGACTTAAGCTTACATTAAAAGTAGGATAAATGCAGCTCTTGTTTTACTCATCAATTTGTGTTTTCTCTCTCTCTCTCTCTGTGGATAGCCCCACTACCGAGTATTTCATTTTCAAGGGAAAGGTTAGTGAGTGCGAAACGTGAACTACTAAACAAGAGCGAAAGATTAGAAGACAAGTTGAGATTTTAATTTTTTTTTTAAATGATAAAAGTCATGGGCAGTCATGGATAGTATCATCGAAAATATCATAGAAAATATCATCTCTGACGCCATTTCTATTCCCTGAATAGAAAAGTTATAATCCACAGTGAAATGATGGACTTTACATTAGCTTGGGTCTGATATTCAACATGTTTAATACCCAATATTGCGTTAAAAAGATCCGAAAATATCCTTCTCGTGAAGTATGAGCCTCTTCTTATGCATACCTGTCATTTTAACCCCCCCCCCTCTTTTTTCTTCTGTTTCCCCGTCTCTTTTCTCCGATAGCAACTATTATGTAACATGAATCATATATTGTGTATTGAACCTGATTTAGTACATTTCCACGTAATTCAGTGCTAGGGCTGCCATGTGGTTTTGACGAATACCTTTTTTTTTTTATTCAAGCATGTTTGTTGGGTAAATTTCACACACCACTGGGAAAGATTTTACCCAGTAAACATGCATTTTAACCTTTTCCCCAGTATGGAATCAAAGTTCACCCAACCAATTTCATAATGTCAAAAAAGGTCTTTAAGTTACCGGTAGTTGAAAAATATTTTTTCATTCGTTATGCTTTTTTGCATTCTCGTTTTATTGTTGTCGTTCTCTCTTCTTTTTGCTTGCTGTTTTAATATCTGTTTAATGGTTTGTCTTTTGCTTGTGCAACATTAAACGTCTCCTGTCTGGTTTTTGTTGTTTGTTTGGATTTTATCTTCTGCTTCTTTTTCTTCTCCTCATTCTTTTTTTTTCCTTCTCGTTATATTCTTTCTCATGTTTTTTCTTTTTCTTCTACTTCATTTCTCTTCTTCTCCATCTTCTCTCCTCTTCTTTTTCTTCTTCTCCTTCTTTTCCTTCTCCTTTTTTGTTCTCTTCTTTTACTTTTCCCTCTTCATCTCCTTCATCTGCTTCTTTTTCTTGTTCTTCTTTGGTTTTATTCTTGTTTTTTGTTCATTTTTGTTTTGCTTTCTGCCTCACTCTTTACAATACTCTTTAGACTCATTATCTTTACTACATTACCATGCCTTCGGCTGACAGCACGGACTTAAGACTGTCAAAAGTTTTCAGGAGTATAAAGAGAAATGCATGTTAAGACCGTAAGTGAATAAATTTCATGCCAGTTTTACGAGTATGATATTTATGCAATATTGTCTCTTTTATCAATATAGAATACTGAAACGTAATATCATATGACAAAAATTTATAGAAGACACAAAGTGAAAGTATGATTTTGACTGTGAAAGGACGTCGCTACTTCTCATACTGTGATCGGCACGCGACCCCTCTTCACCCCTGGAGTGACGGGTTGACGAGTACACGTGCGCCCGTGTAACTAGCACAGCTCTATAGTTAACAACGCATGCAGGCGAAATAATCCCAGTCGCTGAAATTAATACGTGAATAGGAACAAAAATAAAAGAAAAGGGCAGGGACGGCAAAAGGGAAATAAATATAAAAAGGAGACAAATCTAAAGCGTCCATTCACATTGGAAACGTACACCATATCGCAGTGGATCGTCTTGTGCGGTACTGCATTTTTCATCGTTCGAACCCGCAATTTCAGTGCATCTGTTAATAAAAAAAAAAAGTTGCAGTGCTTGACCGCGTTAGAAGCGTCGAAGCAAAGCTTATTTCGGAGTCGCGTTCGAGAATTCGTCTGCACTTTTTTTTTCTTTTAGAAATTAAGTAGAAGCTAGGGCGATGGTGTAAATTTGTAGGAATAATAATTTGAATAGAGCATTCGCTTTGGGTAGTGGGGCGTGAATGGCCGATCGTCTAACTCGGGCTTGGCGGTATGGTTATGGAGATTATTTCAAAGAGTTATTTATTGATATCCCACGTGACCTTTTGTGAGGGGGCGCGGAAAAACAAATATAAGAGATAACAATTCGACAAAGAGAAAAGAAATGATACGACGTATAAAAGTGTCAAAAACCACGCTTCGATATAGGTACACGTGTGGATAGTTCGGTATCTAATTTGATTGCGTTTCACAATTTTATATCTGATGAAGAATTGATCCTGCTTCTTACACTTTTACTCTCTCTCTCTCTCTCTCTCTCTATATATATATATATATACATATATATATTGAAAGAAATTTGACAAATGCAAACAACTGGCCCGCCTCTGTGGTCTAGTGGTAAGGCATTGGCGTTCTAAGCCAGTGATTTTCATTTCTTTCAGTATATATACATATATATATATATATATATATATATATATATATATATATATCAACCTGTTTCACACTAACTTTGAAACGTCATCGTTATTTTTAATCGCCGACTAAAGACATTTATATACATTTTCATTCTAAATGATGCTACATGCACTGAAATTGATATCACCCTCCTTAATATGGAATTCAGATGTTACAGAAACAAAGCAAATAAAAAAAAGTTAAAAGGGCTTTTATCAAGAATGTGAATGTGAATTGAAATGAACTGAAAATTGAATGTAATATCTTTTTATAATCATTGCATTACAATTCCATGTTATATTTTTCACTTCTTTGGTTCTGTTATGTTGCTATCATTTTACCATACTGCTGCATAGCTCCCTGCTAAAGCAAGCCATCTGCGGCTCTGAATCGGAAAACTCTTCGTTTTTTAAAGAAAACGCGAATTCATAAATAAATAAATAAGTAAATGAACAAATAAATGAATGTAAGCTACATTTTTATGATCATAAAAATCATCTAAGGCAATAACACTGTTGCGTATATCCGAATGGACTGTGGGTCCACTGGGAATGGTGACTTTTAAAAACTTGATTTCCTCGAAATGCTAAAAAAAGGTAGAACCAGCGCCATTTCGAATGAAACCTTTCACATGGACAGTAGAAGTTTAACCGGCACACAAGCATATTCTTGAATAAAAAAATAAAACATCGACTTTCCAGTATAAAATGGTGATCTTGAAATATTTAACGCAGGAAGATATTCAAGCAACAAGGACTGCGGATAGGAAACTTGTGCTTCTTGGTTTTTGTTTTCTCATTTTGATTTTTGTTTTTATGGGGTTTGGGGGGATTCTGATTGCGTTTTAAAGTAAAAAGCCATAATTTTGTTTTTAATTCGTAAGCTTCACGGAATAACAAACAACAACAAAAATCTTTTAGTGAGCAAAATCTGCTTTGAACCCTTGATTTATCTAGTGCACACTGATGATCGTCATGGACATTGCCGAGCAAACTTTCATCAGCGCACGAAAATCAGACGTGGATTAATCAACCCTCAGCAAGACATAATTTTGATTTATCGATCCATCCAGGAATTGAAAGAAAATAACTGAGCGGGGGTTTTCTCAGATTCTCTTGGAGCCATATTCCGATGTATTTTTTCATTCTACCTTTCGAGAAGAGCGAAGAGAATGCGCGAGTTTTTCACCTGCCGAAATTTCCGCCCAACCTCGCAGTCCCTTTATGTTAAAGAGGGAGCAGCGGGGAAAAAGCACCTGCTTTATTGCCCGTGCTTTTACATAGTTAATACTGTAAAGCTTCTATGGTCCTACACTGTCACTAGCTATGCTAATTACCCTTCTGAAGATATCAACGTCGAGCCCGTTCTTTAGATGGTTTGACTCCCCAGGAATTCGTTGTCATGTTTTAACGCGAATATGGCAGTATGGACGGTGAAGTTTATCAAGAATAAGAATGCATACAAAAAAAAATAGTTTTAAAAAATCAACCCAAGAATTTGATTATACTTTCTCATTCTTTTTCTTATTCTTCTTATTCTTCTCCTCCTTCTTCTTCTTCTTCTTCTTCTCCTCTTCTTCTTCTTCTCCTCCTCCTCCTCCTTCTTCGATTACTTCTACCATGACTCCAATTTTTTTCTGTAACTTGTTAGTCTCAGTTCATTCTTTTTTGTTGTTGTTATCGCTAATCTGTGAGCTTTACGTTCAAGTTTGAATTTGAGACTAGTCCCATTCTCTAAGCTCAGCCACCCTATTTCCTTTCTCTCTCTCTCCTTCTAATCCCTACCTAAAACATGAAATAGTGCTTCTTTACATAAGCCTGCAGGGCTTTAAGTTTTCACAATATATACTACTTTTTTAAAAATCAATATTCTTATTAAATCTATGATAGTAACTGGGATTTAATTAACGAGAGAAGCAGCATCAGTATCACTCCTGCTCTTCCTGCGGCCTCTGCTATCATTATTACCCCAGCAATGCCAGGTACCCATTTAATACACCCGGCTCGAGGGGACCCATGTGAGCAAAACACCTTGTCCAAGGATTAAGCACCGTGTAAGGGTCGAACCCAGGACCTCACGTATGAGAGGCAAGGGCCTTGGCCACCATACCGCACTGTTTCCATTCATTTTCTTTATAATTAGTTTATAATTAGTTTTAGATTTCACGTTAATTTTTCGACGATGTTGTTTAATGTTTGCACTTATATTTAGGTGAATAATTGCACATGTAAGCGCACTTGAAGCAAACACAGTTTTACATATAATGCTGCAAAATACATTTTAACCTAGGTTGTACTTTAACATATTAATCTAATTTAGCCAGTGTTAGCCGTGTCCCATTCAGAAGAACTACCGTTATGAAATCGGATTTGAAATAACTATCATTCTGTAATCATTGTGTATACTAATGCTGTTGTGGCTGTTGTTTTAAAAGTTAATTTAATCTACTGATGTAAACCATTGTGTAAATTGGAATGCATTTTATTGTTTGTCCAGTCATTTACTTTCTTCATGCTAGGAGTCCACTGGGCCGGCGCCAGTTCGCGCCAGTTCGCGCCAATGCAATTTGCTGTGGCGCCTAGTGTCGCCAATAAGGTGCCTAGTGGCGTGCAGTGGCTCAAACTGCCTCCCAACTGGCTCGTGGTGGCTCGTAACGGCGCCAAATTTGAATTTGGCGGCAAGGAAATTTCAAAATGT
Organism: Echinometra lucunter; assembly: GCA_029962745.1. Lineage (NCBI taxonomy): Eukaryota > Metazoa > Echinodermata > Echinoidea > Camarodonta > Echinometridae > Echinometra > Echinometra lucunter. The sequence goes on from CM057171.1 coordinate 16,749,105, forward strand.
TTAAAATTTTCGTCGCGCCACTTGCATCGAGCAATCAGCGCGAAGTGTCCACCAAGTGGCACCAAATGGCGCAAACAATCCGCCTATTGGAATCCACTGGAATGTAATGGCGCACGCCATGTGACACCTAGTTTATTCCACTTGGCGACACACAACATGCCGAGCGGACATTAATTCGGCGCCACAGCGAGCCACTACGCGCCAATCACATAGTCTTTGGCGCGAACTGGCGCGAACTGGCGCCGGCCCAGTGGACTCCTAGCATCAAAGAGAAAATACACAGGGAGAAATTGAAAGTTCTAGACAAAAATCTGCACCATGATTACTGTCGGATTTTCCATATTTCTTCTAAAATATGATTATTGCTGTACGGTCCATGCAGAAGAAATTTCAACCGCATACAAATTTAATGTATAATAACTAAAGACAAATAATAAAGTTGTCATGATCGTTGTATGTTTGTGTGTGTACATTAATAGTACATTAAGTAGAGGTGTTGTAGTCGAGTGGTTTGAAACACTTGACTGGAAACGTGAAGATTACATAGGTTCTATCCCCGACACTGCACCTATGTCCTTGAGCAAGGCATTTTATCTCCATTGCCCTTTTACCGTACATTACATAAATCATCGTGCTATAGGCATGATAGGGATATTAATCATGTTAATACCAACGTGTTCAGGTGTGTTTCTTTCTTTTTTTTAATACATAAATAGGGATGCCTATTTAGAATCATTTTCCTGTGATCTGTTTGACTATTGTATATACACTGATATAGAACATGAAATTGCTATAACGAAAGCGAAAGTAAAGACAGCAGTTTGAATCTAGAAAAAATGAAGAAAAAATAACATGAGCTAACAGATGACAGTTAAGACGAGCAGAACAATAAGAAAGGCAAAAATTTTTAGTGAAAATGGAAACTTTTGAAGGGTTTACAAGGACATCGATAGAGGTGTGTGGTGTGACACACCTCTCCAGTAATCATGATAATAGCCTACGAGACTGACAACGCACAAAACTGAAAACGTGGGTCTGCTGAACTCTCAGGATAAATTTTCAGGAGGGCTACAGGGCCGACTGCCGACGCCACAGAGGGGTCTTTAGACATTTCTGATGGCTCACCAGAAAGATATTGTCGGCCTCGAGTGCTGATGGTGTGCATGAACATGTATTGTGATGTTCCTTATCAAAATTGTCGAACGGAATATCTAAATAAACCAATTTTTGTGGCCATATTTCGGTTTCTGTTTATTGCCAAACCGCTTATCTTCTTTGAATAAAAAAATATTGGATTGCTTTCTCACCCGATGATTATTACAAAAAATGCTTAGATCAATAGACAACCGAACTGACAAAGAAATAAATGAAATCAAGAAGTTTCATGGTGATGTCATGCGAAATACCACAAGTATGGACTTACCATGGGTTGGTTCTCTGCGTAGTGGTCCCATTCATATCCTCCGCTCACTGGTGGAGGGGGCATCTGATGATGCGGCCCGGGATGTCCAGCGATAAGTCCACCCATCCCGATGCCGTAGCTAGCCGCTTGATGGTGTCCGTGATGAGGGTGATGATGACCACCAAAGTCCACCAACCTCTGCTGTTGCGTGTCCGACTCCGTAATCATTTGCTGCAGGTGGAGGATATAATTGATAGCCGATCGCAGCGTCTTGACTTTGGATAGTTTCTTGTTTCGTGGCTCGGTGGGGATCTTGCGTCGAAGTCGTATGAAACCGTCGTTGACGAGCTGGACGCGCCTCCGTTCCCTGGCATTCCTCCGCTGTACGAGATGAGGTTCCTTCTCCTTGGGCGCCTGGCGTACGGCCGACGTCTTGGCAACGCTCCCACCTTTCTCTCCTCCAGTCCCGCTGGAAGACGTAGACTCGCCAGTGTTTCGGGAAACGCTCTTTCGCTTTAGTTTGTGAAGATTCGTACTCGTCTGCGATCTCGTTTTGCATGTCGACGTCGTGTTCGTATTTTTGGTGGCGATGTCTGATGTGATTTGCGGTATTGATGAACAGATCGAATGTGAGGATGGGTGCTGAATGATAGTAGCCATTTCAACAATCTTGACTGTTTGGTCAAAAGTATTCTGCAGGAATGTAAACACTTGTCTTGGTAAAGTGAAGATGGGCTTAAAATGAAAGTAAACTATGAAAGGCGACGTCGTACAACCAGGGTTGAGGAAGGGTCATCCAGCTAGATAGTAATCTGTATACGACTTTGTCCAACAAATTTTATATTACCAATTCGGCATTTCGTTTCTCGGATTTTATATGCATACATTTGTGACGTCAGCTTGAAGGAGGCGAGTGACGTGCTCTGGCGGGCATGCGCACGTCGATCCTTTCGCGTACCAGAATGTCAATGTCACTTCTCTCTCATACTCTTTCCGCCCCCCCCCCTCTCTCTCTCTCTCTCTCTCTCTCTCTCTCTCTCTCTCTCTCTTTCTTTATCTCTCTGTTTCTGTTTCTCACAACTCCTCTCTTTGTCTGTTCTCTTGTTTTCTTTGAAGTTGCTTCATTTTGTCTTTTTTCTGTCTATCCCATGTCTCGGTTAATCATGAATTCACATTTCATTATAGATCTCCCTCTCCGTCAAGTTTTTTTTTTTCCTTTCCCTCTTCTCTCTCTCTCTCTCTCTCTCTCTCCCTCTCTTTCTTTATCAGTTTATCTCTCTGTTTCTGTTTCTCACAACTCCTCTCGTTGTCTGTTCTCTTGTTTTCTCTGATGTTGCTTCATTTTGTCTTTTTTTCTGTCTATCCTATGTCTCGGTTAATCATGAATTATCATCTCATTATAGATCTCCCTCTCCGTCAAGTTTTTTTTCTTTCCCTCTTCTCTCTCTCTCTCTCTCTCTCTCTCTCTCTCTCTTTCTCTCTATCTTTCTCTCTTTTCAACCCCATCCCTTCTTCTCCTCTGTTTATAAACCATCAATATAAATGCTCTAGAATTTCCCATATTGTTTGAGTCTTAATCTGTTCCCGTTCATAAAAATTGAACTCCATAAATAGCTACAGACTATCTGTATTCAATTAAAGCTAAAGTCAGTTTCGCTCTGTGTCGTTTGTCTAAGTTTGATATTTCCATTTCACTATGGCCACATAACTTGTTGTTTTATCATTGTTAAGGGAAACGCATAGAATAGAAAATGCAGATACCACTGGCGTATATAAAGAGCGGGAGTGTAATCTGCCGAGAGCAGTGGGGTTGAGTGTCTTGTGCAGGTCAGCGTAAGCGGAACTACTGTTTTACTTTTCCCTGGACCTTCAGTTGCGGACATGGTGGAGGGGGTGGGGGTTGGACTTCACCATATGCTGTAGCGTTACCATGGTTACGACGATAGCTTTTGACAAGACCTAGCGGTCCTTAGCACCAGGGGCAGCACCAGGGTATTTTGATAGGGGGGCAAGATGACCCATAGGTCAATTGATTGACGTTTTAGATGAAGAAATAGGGGTATTATATAGTTGCAAGCCAGGGGCCTCTCTTTTCCCACTCTCTTCTTTCTTTTTCCTCCTCTCTTTTCTTCTTTTTTCTTCTTTTTTCTCCTCTTTTTTCTTTTTTTTTTATCACATGAAAAATCATAGGGAGCATTTCGCCCCCCTGCCCCCCCCCCCTGTAGCGCCGCCCCTGCTTAGCATTTACATTCAGATTATACGGGACAAAATGTGCTCTGCTAGATCCAAAATTCTTGACCCCTTGGGGATCAAATCTGTCTGTTTAATATGTCTTACAGAAAACAAACGGAAACAAACCAAGTCAAAGAAATAAAAAGAAAATACAATAGAGGGAGCACAATGGTATAGTGGTGAAGGCTCTTTCCTCTCATATGAAAGGTCCTGGGTTCGATCCTCGCTCGGTGCTTACAGACTTGAAGAAGGTGTTTTGCCCACTCGACACAGGTGTATCACAAAGTTACCTGGCATTGCTTGGAGCATGATAATTGCAGGGCCCGCGGGAAGAGCAGTAGCAATACTGATGTGGCTACCCTGGCTAAATAAAACCCAATTATTATCATAATTATCCGTTATTATAACAAAGAAAATAAAATGACCACACCCGATCTAAACGTCTGCCGGACACTGGCGAAGCTAAGGGGGGCACAAGGGGGCCATGCCCCCCCCCCCCCCTGTTGATCGGCCAGCAAAAAAAAAGGATTAGCATATGCCACTTCTCACATAAGTTACCCCTAATACTGAATTTTAGTGTGCAGAAAATGCCATTTTCATGTACAAATTTTCAAATATCTCCCTACCGTGGGAGGGGGATACTCCCATCCCATACCCTCGCCGTGGCCCCCCTGTTGAACATTCTTGGCTACGCCAGTGCTACTGGAGAGTATAAGCAAGAATAGGGCAGATGTAAGACGGGATGCATGCATATACCCCTGAGCCACCCCACCCCCCCCCCCCCACCCCCAGGAAAAACGCTACTTGTGTGCACCATCTCTACTTCTGTGAGTATTCTTACCATGTGGTCACTCTTTGGAGTCATATGGAAATAAAATGTATCTATTCGAAATCTGGGATATCGTGTGGGTCTCATTGTAGATCTATGTATTGTCAAAAGACTGCTGTGCACTGTCTGGAATCTGGAACCCTCGACCTTCGCATCCCCTATCAAGTGTTCGTACCACCATGACCACTGCACTACGATATACCTCTACCAAATAAAAGCTATAAAAAATGAGAGAGGGGGCAAAGGAGGGTTGGAGATGGTGCATACGGTTTTGTTGTTGTTGATATTCTTGTTTTGTTTGTTTTTTTCGTTTGGTTTGGTTTGGTTTTTTTTCTTTTCAAATGAAGTCCTTGCTTCTGATTGGCTTAGAGGAAATTTGTCATAGAAATGTGGCAGTTGTTACTGATAACAAGTTTTATGAAACGAGGCCCTGGTTTTTGTTCAGTGGAGGTGGTTGATAATGTGACTTTTTGGTGACACTTTTTATGTGGAATATGAAGCGTGAAAAACTAATTCATTCATGACATGGTATCATCAAATTAGATTTCTTCTTTTGATAATACAGAACATTCGCTTTACTCATATTGGCATGTAAACCATCATTTTCATCCGCATCAATTGTTTAGTCAGATACGATACTTTATCAAAAAACAGGAAATAATAAACGATTTTGCGAGAATAATGTCCCAGACGATCCTAATAATTATTGCGTGAGCTTGACGATCGATAACACTTGATATAAAAACGATATCACTAAATTAACAGAGAAAATGTTCAGCCAACCACAATGATTATTTCCATGTAGCTGTTTCTGATAAACTGCCTTAATACGATTAGTTGAAGACTTATTAGTAAATTAACAAATTAATTTCACTATATGGGTTGATGAGGAGGGTTTGGGAATTTTTTTTTTTCTTATGTAGAGGAAAATAAAAACATAATTGGCCATTTTATTATCAAAATATGAAGAGAATTTTTGGAGGATAGACCGAGAGCAATTAACTCCAGCCTGTGTTTTCTTTCTCCCAGTTTAATGAAGCAGTTAAAAGGATAAGAGAGAATTAACAAATCGCCCCTTACTGCCCGCTCACGCTCACCCACTGATATTGGCCCGATGTGATCTTTCTTCGCCTCAGTGAGGGCTCGCCCCGCCGGAGATACCGGGGTGCGGGATTGTTGCGCGCCGGCTCGAAGCGTCGAGCTGCACAGGAAACATGCTTATCGATTCGGGCCGCCAATAAAAGCACAGTGCTACTTCCTCTCTCGCGCGCGGACAAGAAATAATCAAAGCTGTTAAACCAGCGGCTCTGATAAAAATCTTCCCTCCCATCCCCCCCCCCCCCCATCCCTCTATCCCTCCCTCTCTCTTTCTCCCTCTCTTCCTCTCATTTGCCTTATCTCCTTTTGTACTGTATATCCCCTCCACCTATCATTTTCCTTCGACTCTTTTTCTCGAGTGCGAATAAACCTTTTCAAACTTCGACCACTCCTCTTTCCCCGCGTAGCTTTTGTTCCATCTTGCGAATTTGGCGGAGTTTGGGCTTACACTAAGCCACGGGGCGTTCCTTTATGACCTTTCATATGAGAGGCTTGGTAATAATCTCCACGACAGGAGGTAGTCTTATCTTGAGCATGAAATACAAAAATGAGTCTATTATTTCATAGCTCTGTCAATCACAACATTCTTTACAGAAATGTGCTAAAAGATGGAGGATTAGATTAAGTATCAGAATAGTTCACCTTAATTTGAGTTTGTACGTTAACTTTGCATACAGTAGGTGTGAATGCGAATTTTTATTACGTCTCTATGTAACACTCTGCAATGTATACATCGCCGGTGCACATTTATCATATAAAAATTATGAACTTGGAAGGAACAAATGATACAACCTTACAAATACGTCTAGACGGTAGATTTCTGAAATATTCTAATATACTTGTACTGATGTTGTTTTGTTTTGATTTTCTATATTTTGACGTTTTTTTATGGTCAATAAATGCAAATGAATGAATCAATGAATGAACTTATGGACAAAGTATACGTATTACCAGTATTTAGAGCTATGAATTAGATAGGTAAACAGTCGTGCATCTTAAACATAGAATTTGATAATTGTTAGTTTAAATACATTTGTACCCTCTAGGATCTGTGTGGTTTGTTGTTGTTGATGTTTTGGGCGGTTGTTATTGTTTTGATTGTTTTGGTTTTTACTTCCTTTTTGAGGGTTGGGTTTTTTGTTGTTGTGGCTGTGGTGCATGTGGTTTTTTTTCATGGTGGTTAATGGATATTCTAATATTTAATGAAACATTCACTGTTTATTTGAGGACATGTAAAAACCCAATTCAACAACAACAACCACACAGGGCAGAGTTCAGCCCTGATTTTGCGTTCCTTTCAGATTTTACACTAAATTGAAGAGTTTTACACTGGAAATAATTAATGAAATATCACATCTCGATCACGTATGTTTATGTGCAAGGCAGACAGTGTTAACCTTGATTTGACCATTTTCATTCAAATATTCTTTTTGCTTCCAAAACTGTACATTAGCTATAAAAGTTAAAGCTAACCATAACAACATCATACGTGTCCATCCAACGTTCCCGTTGCTAGGAGAAGGCGTCAGTTGATACAGAGCACGGCACGTGACGTCACTCATAATAGGATGAGCTTCGGGATACATGCATCAAACTGGGTTTGTTCATTTTGTTGATCAAGTGCTTTGTGAAGTTAAACACACACGTGTGTGACGCTAAACAATTCAAACCACAGAGTGACACATTAGCACCCAATCCAAGCAAACAAAATGTACCATTTACGATCAAACACAAGTGAATAGTGTTCCTCAGTCAGAAAACAGGAAAATGCGTACGGTAATCCAGTGTGGCGAGTAATAACGAGGGATGTACACAGGGTTATTTTATTCTCTTCTTCTTCTCCTCCTCCTCCTTCTACCTTTTTTTTTTTTTTCTCCTTCTTTTCCTACTACTGCTACTACTGCTGCTATCCAATCCAATCCAATCCAATCCAATCCAATCCTGGTATTTATAGAGCGCCAATATCTAGTTGCCTAATCAAAGGCGCTGGTGAGACTGAAAAATGTTGTATGCAGTTTATGATTTATCCAGGAAAGATTCAGGTAGAGGCTAGTTGTATGCAATGTGAAATAGATTTGTCTTTGATAAGCTGCTGCTGCTGCTACCCCTTCTCCTCCTACTACTCCTTCTTCTCCTCCTCCTCCTCCTCCTTCTTTTTTGATTTGAAATGCATTTTCTTTCCAAACGCATAACCATATGAACATAGGTCATTGGTGATTTCCTAAACTCCGTAAATGGTGTCTGATGACCCTTTTATGGAAGCAATGTTTTTTTTTTCCTTGTGAAAGTATTAGGGCCACTGGCCTGTATTATGAAACGAAACATTAAGAATCTTTTTGCAGTTGTTCTATTTGTCATCATGGTGATGGTACTAAATTTGAAGGAAAAAATATCTGTGCAAATAACTGAAACAAAATCACTTTAATAATGTCCCCTTCTTATGGACATGCCTAAATAGAGGTGCGACGAAGACATTCCTTTTAACAAGAAGCTTTTGTTTACCCTTTAACAACAAATCAAATACGATCAATAGCAAACCTCACTCAGGGGGTGAAAGTTACAAAAGATATTTAATTAAGACTTTAAGTTCGTTCTCTCGCGTGTGGAAATAGCTAACAGCTAATAAAAGACAGAAGTAACGTGAAAGGAAGATCAGTCTGGAAGTTAGCGATTAATGCCGCGTCTTCACATCTAACTTATATGGTGAGATAAAACACGGAAGCTTGTAAAATTACATAATTTGAATATTGATGTGGACTTGCAACCTGGGTGGAAGGGTCCTCGTCATCGAGTGGAACAGTTTTATCGACTGACGGAGATACGGTGTGCAGTTGTTGTCTTTTTAATAATAATTTTTACCACGCCATTTCTGTCAGAAATGACACTCATGGCGCCAACGTGAGAGAAGCGATTATTGTGAGTATACACGTATTTCAGTCAATTTCTAGTAAAAAAAAAAAAAGTTCTCTACAGATCTACCAATAAACTAGAAAGGCATAGTTCTAAGTTGTTTAGTGGAAAAGAGGAAAACACTCTGTCTCATGCGTGATGGAAGAGCAGTGCGGTGAAAGTCATTTTTAAAAACTCTGAAGAAATGTTGATACTGTTAGAGTAGCAAACATGAGTCCTACATCGCGGCAGAACTTGGTACAGATGCTTCAAATGATTGTGTATCAGGGAAATGTTGGTACTGCAGAAAATGATGAAATCTCGATTAATAGACATGTATATATCTACTTCGGGATGTCCTGACAAATTGACAGATATTCTACTTGCGACGAAGAAAATGATCTGCTTCGAAACTTACAGTGGTCGAATTCGTACAAAGCCAAGGGGAACTTGTCAGCTTTGTTTATCATCTCGAAAGTTGGTGAAGCATTGTCATGATTATGAAACTTTGTCAGGTTCACCCTGACGAACGAATCGGGTAAGTGAACTTTGAACTGTTTGAATTTTTAGCAAAGAGTTTTCTCTGCCAAATTCATAATGCATTTTTACTCCATTGTATATTTTGTCTTGTATCATGGGAGTGAAAAAAAAACACCATCTCGAAGATAATAAATAGATTTCATGTCCAATCCATTATACGATCGTGAGCGTATGTATAATCCATACTCAAATGACTGAATATTCAAAGTTTAAAAGGACAGTTTGACATATATTTTTCATTTTCTTTAAAAGCAGTGCATATTTCAAACAATAAAACTAATTAAACCTTCCGTAGACCAGCATGACTTTTCACTTTTATACCATTTGATTTACATCCATTTCCAAGAAATACAATACAAAGTTTTATGTACATGTAGATACGAAAAAGGTAACTCGATAACTGGAGTAGTATAGCATAATGATAGTATTACACTTAACACTTCCTTGTCAAAAGAATTCACATCCAACCTCACATGAGTTTGAAAATGTGGTGGACAGCTAAAATGCTGCGCTTAGTAGATTGCAGCTCCCTTGAAATCATAAGAAATTGAAGGAATTCTAATAACACGACGTTTACACAGTCATTACATGTAAAGGTAAAAACGTGAATTAATGCATTAAACATGTTAAAGGAAAAAAATAAGATACATGTATGTTCTTAAAGATATCATACATACTTCTACAATACGTATCTTTTCAAGTGATCTGACACTGTATTATTTGTAAAGTTTTCCATTTTTCGGTTTCTAAGATCATTGTACTGATAGATGATGTTTGAAAATTTGTACTGATAATATAAAACCTTTTGTTTCTAATTTATTACAGAATCTGTTAACCACTTCAGCGATACACCAAGCGATGTTTTTGATGATTTATGCAGATTTCTTCACATAATAATTTTTTCATTAAGAAAAATTTTGGTTGCTTTGTGTGCTGAACTGACAGTGTCTATCAAACAAGAAAAAAAAATCCTTTTTTGTTGTGGATTTATTTCCTTGGCAGATACAGAGTTGTGCTTATTATTGCAATTCCATCGCAAGTAATTTACTCTTTGTTCTTATTAGTTTTTTCCACTTTTTGACCCAATTGGACAATTTTATTCAATATTTAATATAGAGAGGCTACATGTAAAACATTGTATTTTGTTCTTTTCATTGTTCTTTGCAGATGCCGCGTGCCTCTCCGAAATTCAACTCATCGATAGTCCAGTTGACGAAGTTCTTCTTCTTCTCGTCGAGCGGTGAACGAAACTTCCAAGTTTTTCTGATTCCGCTAATGCAGCAGCAGACACTGCATTATGAAAAGAAGTAATGAAGACACAAGATCCAGTCAGATCTTCTTCACGGCTCGAGTCAAAAACAAACGCGAGGATACGAAACTCAAATACGAGCTGAAACAGCTCGAGCGTGAATTCGGACATACCATCTTCTCCATCCATAAGGATATTCGCGATCTCAAAGCCGAGCTAAAGATCACGAAACGAAGCAGTGGCCACAGTTCGGAAGGCTGGTTTGAGCAGGATGACGAAGATGCCGAAACGATGCCGAACCATCGGTCGCGACCGACGAAAAGCGCCGGTGGTGAACGACCGCGGAACAATGTCCTCGGCCATCATCGGCATCAGACGAGGGTGTCTTCGGCTCCAGCAGTTGGAAATTCTCGGGACATTTCTGTGGTTCCTCGGGTGACGAAGCATAATATTCGGGAAAGGGATAAAAGACAGTCTCAGAATGACAAGGCCACAATCTCAAAGAAATATGGCATGAGAACCACAGAGACAAAAATTGTGCCTGCTAATCAGGTTAGTACCCCAACTGCTCTACCGCTTGTCAGTAATGAGAAAGTCATCAACAAATCATCTGAAAATGAGCCAGGTGAAGTTTTTGTCAAAGATATAGAACAAGAGCTTTCAAGGACTGGTTTACAACTAGTAAACAAAAACAGTTTTCTTAATCCAGTCTCCATCCCAAAGTCGAACGTTCAAGGTGAAATAAATATCGATGCAAACAACGTCCCATCTCTGGACCAGCAGCTGTCAGTGAACAAACCAGATGAGCGTCCTCTGTCGGCAAAGATGACGCAGTTCGTGAAAGAGCGTTGGTTGAAACCGACGTTGAAATCGAAAACGAATGGCAATAATGACGTTGTTGAAAGACCAAAGAAGACGGTTCGCATTGTTCCTCATACAGCAAATTATCAGGAGAGCAACAGCAGTAAAGCGAGTGGAAAAACTTTGCCAGCAACTTCAGCAAATAGTAAGACGCCTTTTTCACAAGACACGGTGAAAACTACAACCTTTATGACAGAATCACATTCCTTCACAGCAGATCCGCCACATGAAACAACTTTATTGCAGAATGCGAGTAGCAGAATAATTGGGAATTCGAGCAATGATCCCGCCAAGAAGCCTGTGAATGTTATTCCCGATGTCCGGAAAAAGGTTTTGTCCACCGATGAAATTAAAATGAAGAGGAAACGAGACAATTTGCTGGCAAGTTCCGTGTCTGCTCTTCTCGCAGGGAAGGTTCTGGGGCAAAAGCGCACAGACGGGTGCAGCGAAAATGGGAAAGGCGAGGAAAGCGAAGATAGGTCGATTACTGGAGCAGAGAACGGAAGATCACCTTCTCCAAAACAGCGCAGACGATTCAGTTTTGGAACGATCACAATGCTCGCGATGAATCGACACAAGGCCTTCCCGATCGAAAAGAAAGCGACTTTAGGTAGCCGATTAAAGCTGAAAACACCTGCGGAGGAATCTGAACACAGAAGTATCGATATCAAGAAAAGTGTTCTCGTAAATGATTCTGATTCTGATGACGATCAGAGGAACGACTACTCGGTACCTGCAAAACCTGTCATCGATCTCGCGAATGTGAAATCGAAAATATCGAATCAGTGGAACCAGGATGCTGTGTTGGAGAAGCCGCCGACTCTCGAAGAAGATACTTTCCAGTTACAGCGATCGCTGGCAGCTGCGCACATATCGCGGGGGCGCGATCTTCGAGAGATGCAAGACGAAAATGATACCGATCCGATAAAGGCCATTGACGATGATCGTAAATCAGCTCTCACGATGAAGTTAAAAGTGTTTAATAACCTAATCTCAGGAGGTAATAAACAGGAGAGCAAAAGGAAAAGTGTCATGGATGCCATACATGCTGGAACTGACGGAAAGCAAATTCTGAAACTGATGCGACTAGCCAATCAACATTAAAAACACATTTCGATTTTTGTATGTCATTGATATAATTGTTTTAAAGTGATAAACCATGCACGCTAAAAACTAAAATGTTAAATCACCATTAGGATGGAGGAGTGACTACATTTTCAAAATGCTAGATTAACACTGAACATGCTGGATTCAACAGTATAAAGATTGGAATCCAGCATATAGTGTTGAATTTAGCATGTTCAAAGAGTAAATGTAACATTTCGAAAAATGTGGTCACTCCACCCTTTTAAACGGTGATTCAACATTATAGATTTTGGAGTGTGTCTAATTGATAAGTTTGTTATGTTTTACTCTGTTATTACTTGCACTTTCATTTCCAAATTATTGTCTTAGAAAGCGTTTAATGTGACATGAAGAATGCTAATAGGTACAGGTAATAGCAAATGCATGGCTTGCGGTGAATATTTTCTCAGTGGTTACGTTTTTCCACGATCTAATGTTTCTTGTGTTTTTAGAGTGTCTTTACAAATCATTACAATGAACCAAATGAGTTTCCTGGAAAATGTTACGGACCTGGGCCTAAAACTTGTTATCAGTAACAACTGCCATATTTCTCATGTTTCTATTACAAATTTGCTCTCAGCCAATCATATGCAAGGATTTCAGTAGCTTGTAAAAGTTATTGCAACTTGTTGTTGCAACTTGTTATTGGTAACAAGTTTTATGAAACGAGGCCCTGTATGAGATTAAGATTTTAAAGACACCTTGCTAACCTGATACGAGGTGGCAACTGCGAAAGTATATAATGCTAGTTTCAAAATTTCCGGGGTTGCAGCTTCTTCTGCACTCTGAATCGGTTACAGTTCGTTATTCCGAAGGTTCGTTAGTCCAAAGGTTCGTTTATTCCGAAGGTTCGTTAGTCCGGAGGTTCGTTAAGGCCCCGTCACATATTAGCGAATCGAGCCAACGAATGCCTAACGTATTCGAAAATTTGGACATGCGTTCGTGTTCGTTGCCATTCGTTCGTGACACGTTTGACGTACGTGGTATTCGTTAGCTGTTCGTAGGTGTTCGCAAATATACTGGAGTCGATTTTCTATTTTGGACATGTTCAAAAATTTAGAACCCTATTGTGGCCAAGAATTTGAGCGTATTTGAGCGTATCTGGACTTTTCCCAAAACAAAAAAACAGGTGTTCGCTAGGCATTCGTTAGCATGTGACGGGGGCCTTTAGTCCGAAGGTTCGTTATTCCGAAGGTTCGTTAGTCCGAAAATGAAATAAGGTTCGTATACTTCGTTAGTTATTTTCGGACTAACGAACCTTATTTCATTTTTGGACCATCGAGCCTTCGGAATAACGAACCCTTTTTCATTTTCGGATTGACGAACCTTAGGAATAATGCCACAAATGTTCGGATTAACGAACCCTTTTTCATTTTCGGACTAACGAATATCTGGGTACACGCAATTTGCGTGTTTCGGAGTAACGAACCTTCGGAAAAACGAACATCACCACTCTGAATCATATGTTTATAAATACAAACTGTACTCTCGTTGGTAAACATAGCATGCCTGCCTGGCTGAGGATCTGACTATGTAATAGTTAATTCTTACTTGTATGATGGCCCTGAAGTACGCTCGACATCAGGTCATGTGCGTCCCAGTCGCGAAACTCGCGACCCGGGACGCGAACTTTGCGTCCAAGTCGCGAAATTCGCGACCCTGAACGCGAAATTCATGACCCGGGATGCGAAATTCGCGACTGGGAGGCAAAGTTTTTGTCACGGGTCGTGAATTTTGCGACTGGGACGCAAAGTTGCCCCAAAAATTCACGTCGCACATGACCTGTTGTCAAGCGTACTTCAGGGCCACCATAAAATATATCTGACTGACACCCATATCGCGTTCATCGATATTCGTATAGAAATGCTCAATTTCCAAACATTTTTTTAATCAACTTGCCAGCGGTCATGATAACTTTTAGTTTACACGTTGTTTATTGTCTCAGATTCATTAGTTTTACGTGATGGGTAAATTTGAATAAAAAATCAAAGGCCGTTTATTTGTCAAGTAAAGTAATATCTCTAATTGTGAAGTGAATACATGTTGCGATTTGAGAATTATTTAAAGTTTATGGGCACATTGCCAGTTCATCAGGCCGCACGCCTGTAAATAGATCTGTTTATTTTCAGAGATTCCTCCAACCCGTAAAGATGACATCATAGTTGAAAAATATTCATATAAAATCAACATACTTGAACACTTTGTTTCATATGTGCATAGAGAGGGATAATTACTCGTTTAGATCAGTCCCATAGAGAGCAGCACTTGGTCCCAGGTGGATTTTAAGGGGACTATATTAGTGTTGCAAAAAGCCTTACAACCACTGGAGCTTTGACCAAGTTTTTGTTAGTCTGAGTTTCAGCCCCTCTACCGAGAAAAAATGCTGAAAAACACCCCTTCACATTTTCAGCAATTAAAGAACATTGTATGAACTTTTAAAGACAACAGTTTGAATGGTGCCATTATATTATTATATTATTTTTCATGAAGTTATCAAATTTCATTTTTAACACAGGAGCCTATGGGGAAATATTTACAGGCGTGCGACCATCAAACCACGTTCGGTTTCCACGAAGTAATAACAAAATGAGATGTGTTGACGTAGATGGCGTGAAACAATTTCGCTCGAACCGGTCAATTCACTTCAGCAGAAGAAATTGTATTGTTTCTCTACTTTTTTTTGTGAACGTCTTAACTTGCCGTCACTGCACACCATGGACGTCAGTGGGGGGGGGGGGGGGGGGCATGTGGACACCTTCCCCCCCCCCCGGAAAAAATGGAAGTCTTTTATTTTATATAATAGCTTGTCAGCGACTTTTTGTAGTAAAAAAGGTGGGGCCTTTTGGGGGGCTTGTCAGCGTATTTTGGGGATATACATTCGTCAAAAATTTGCTAATCTCCCTCCTCACCCCAAAGAAAAAAAAAAAAATATATATATATATATATATATATATGTAAAAGGATTGATTCTTCTGCTTAACTCAAAGTTTAAAAAGAGGCCCTCGATGGGCAGACCATCATGCAGTGATCGTGCTAGCTTGGAGTTCACCTTTGCTTTGATAGTTTAAATCTGATCAGTAATGTTCATTCAACCTTGAAAAGGTGTATTCTCCTTCTCAGTAGGCGCTTTCACACCTACCCGATCAAGAAATATACCTGTAAACTACAGGAACTTTTTCAGGCCCCAAAATACCCAATAATTATTTCGTGCTTTCACACCTCCCTGAACCAGACCTTTACAGGAAAGTTCTAGTAGTTATAAGCATGTGCATTAAGATCCATGGAAGTTCTTGTAATTTGCTTTCACACTGCAAATATCCCTGCGACCTTGGAGAAAATACCTGGAATTTGAGAAAGTACCTACTTAACTACAGGTATTTTTCTTTGGGGATATTACTAGAATTTTCGTTTCACATTGGCAAAATACCTGGTATTTTCTGATCGCAATAAAATACTAGATCAGAAAATAACAGGTATTTTTTCTGATCGGGTAGGTGTGAAAGCATGGTGCGATAGAAGAGAGGAAAACAGGGACAACTTTCCCCGATGACATTGTTATTTAGTTCAAGTGTTTGCCTAATTCTTTGTTTTAGGTAGAAATTATGAGTGACATGCTGACCATTTCGTGCCGTTATTAGAGTGCAATTGATATTTCTATGTACATAAGTTTGTTATGCATGCATTGCTGCAGAATATTGTAGTCTCATTTCTGCAATAAATTGTATTTGGAGATTAAATTTTCCAGTTTTGGGGGGTTTTTTTCCTGTTTATGAAAGTAACTGGTGAACTTATTTTTGTCCAAACCAGTGCAAGAAAAAAGAACTTGCTTCTTCATAAATAATTATGATAAAAAGAAGTTTGGTAATTAAAAAAAGTCATGCCAGACCATAATTTGAACATCTCTTTTCGCCTTTGGCCTCTCGCTGACACCCTCTGTCATTTCTCCCTATCACTCCCTCTCTTACTCCCTATTATACAGTGTGTCCCAGAAAAAAACGAAACCGAGATTTATCGATGTTTATTCATATCTTAATCAAAATTATGATCAATATCTAATAAATATTTCTAAAGCTTAGACCCTCTTCTTTCACTAGATACCACTCATGTGATACATACTTCACGCATGGGTGAATTAGAACAATATGAAGAAGGGCTACCAAAATCTATCCCTCAGATGAACAAACGACCATAACACAATACAAATACCATCACACACACATAACGAGGGAGGGAGAGGGAGCTTGGGGGATTGTAGAGTTTGGGTTCCGGGAGGGATTGGGGATGGGGGGGGTGATGGGCAATGAGGATGAGGAGGAGAGTGGGATAGGAGGAGTGTCTACACGAAAGTTCTCAGATCACGCGTGACCATCTTCGCATTCATTCATGCGAATAATTGGTGCGAACAATTGGTCAGAAGTTAAGAAACAAACGGTTTTAAAAATCAAGGAAATGCAATCAATATTTCGATTTAAGATATCTCTGTCATCCCTGGATCAGTTTTCCCCATTGAGATATCAAACGAAAGGGCAAAAAATAAAATTTCTAGAAATGTGATCATCTCTTTGAAATTCAAACATCGTTTGCCAAACGAATTTTTGGTTACCCAAATTCACACTGTATTTATTCACTCATACGTGAAGTATATATCATATGAGTGACATCGCATGAAATAAGAGGGTCTAAGCTTTACAAATATGTGCCACTTTTTAATCATATGATTAAACATCGATCAATCTCGGTTTCGTTTATTCTGGGACACACTGTATAGTAAGTGCGCTCCATACATTTTCGTTTGTCTTATACGTTTTCCCTGCGTTTAATGGATCAGTCCCATGTACGATCTAAGGTAACACTCGCGATGTGAAACCAAATTGTGAATTTGATTCAGTACTGTGGAATATCTGAAGGCTGGGCGGATTTTTTTTTAAACATCTAGAACTAAGAAAGGCCAGAAGTTCATTTCAATTGCACAAAATGAAAAGAGATTTTTTAGTAGTTTTAAAACTTGATAAGTAGCTAGACGTGTGTGAGTAACGCTAACGTCATGAGATGGCGGTATTTCCCTAATCTTCGCTGCTAGAAAATTGTATTTGACCAATGAGGGAAGTTGATTGATCCGATACGAAACTCTGCAATCATTGTGATCTGTGTTAGATTATTATGTATCAGAGCCCTTTATTAAAGACTTTGGTCAACTTGGCTCCAGTAGGGCACAACATGCCGCATATTGCTTTGTTAGGCAAGCACAGTACAAAGAAACTGCGCCATGTTGTAAATTAATTAATAAGTCTATGGTTGTAACCCTCTGAAACCGAGTTGCCCAAAATGTGTAATAAAGGGCTCTGTTAAGTATACTTCAACAGCGCCCCCTTGTTTGATTTTTTTAAACGTTATTTTGTGTCTCCACAGGTGTGGTGGTTTGTAGAAAGCTTTTGCACACGAGGTTATGGTTGTTTTCGAAAGTTTGGATCATGAAAAGAATAATGCACTTTTATTCACTTTATAGTGTTGCGAGAAAAACAGTGCTACCATGAATAGATGCCAAGAGTACTTTAAGTGCATTGGAGAAAAATTTATTCCTTTGTTTCAATGCATTTCAAAATCAAGACAGAATGGGAGGTGAGCTGTCGACCCCTCTATCTATGCTAGATACGCCTCTCATATAAAAGCAGGGTCATGTACATACTGTTTGTTTGTAAAGTGTCTTGACCTTTGCCCAATGCAGTTAACTTTAGATCTAGACCCCGGGATCTAGACTTGTGCCATCTTCACTGATGATATACCTCTTCTCTTTCCTTCCCCTTTCTCTCCCTTTCTCTCCCTTCTCTCTCTCTCTCTCTTTCTTTTCATTCCTTTCTATTTATCTGTATTAATCGAAGGCTTGAGGGTATTAGAATCTTCTGATACAGACATATTTAGGGAGAAGACACCGTATGCAGGTAATAATGCGGGCAAATTGGCGATCGCGTTTGTCTTTTGTTGCGCTAACGAGCGATGCCTCTGGACATGTTAAATTGTAAAACTAGCAAGGAAAGAATGGTAGAAACAAAGAGAAATAGGAAGGAAGAGACTCTCCATGATCACAAAGCCTAGGTGATACAAGGAAAAGAAGGACAGAGAGATGAGTGTTGAAGAAGTTTAATGTGAGAAGAAAGAAGCACAGAGCAGATATGATTCAGATCTACAAAATCATGCATGGCCTCGATGATCTCGATCAGACTCGCTTCTTTGATCGTCCATCAGGGAATAGAACTCGTGGCCATCGGTACAAGATTGTAAACAAGCAAGTGTACTCAAAGCTTAGACATGGCTCCTTTTCACAAAGATGCATTAACGAATGGAACAAGCTTTCCTCAGATGTGGTAGAGAGCTCGTCACTCAATAGTTTCAAATCGAACTTGTTAAAATTTTGGTCATCAAGAAAAGATAAATTTGATCCGGAAGAGTCCTTTGCTTGCCCATTTTCTTCTACTGCTGTACAGCGCAATTAAAACAGTGTTCCAGTTTGAATTCTTCATTAGATGTCAACGAGAGGCAAATAAGTTTATAACTTTAAATGCCTACATCCAAGGTATTATCCAAGGTATTATAAGCAGAAGGAAGAGGAGAAGAAAAGAAAAAAATTAGAACAGCAGGAGGAGAAAAGGAAAAGAGTGAAGGTGAGAAGAAGAGGAAGAAGAGGAAGAAGAATAAGAAGAAAGATTTAGTAAAAAAAAAAAAGAAGAAGAAGAAGAAGTAGTAGTAGTAGTAGTAGTAGTAGTAATAGTAGTAGTAGTTAGTTGTTGTTTGTTGTCTTCTCCTTTTTTCTTAGATTTTTTTTTCATAATAAATTGAACACAAGTTTATGTTTACAATATTATTATTATTTGAGGGATCCACATTCTACAAGCATTGCTTTTTAGTGGATCCCTCCATTTCCATAGGAGCTTATACTGTATATATTCTTTTGTAGATTTACTTTGTTTCACATTTCAAATTATGTAAACGTATCCTGTCGTTGTAAAAAGATTATGAATACTTATGTATGTTTGATTTTTTTCAAAATTTGTGGGTTTCTTGTTGTTTTTTATGCAAATGAAAAAATAAACTCTTGAACTCTTGAACTCTAGTAGTAGTAGTAGTAGTAGTAGTAGTGGTATCAGTAGTGGTGGGAATTGGTGGTGGTGATGGTGGTGGTGGTGGTGATTATAGTGGTGGGGGTGGTGGTAGTGGCGGTGTTGATGGTAGTACTAGAAGTATTGGTCGTCGATGTCGAACTGTCAGATAAAGGCAAAGGAAATAAATACTTTGATGTACCGTGCAGTATCAGTAAGAAAGGAAACTAGAAACATCCTCCCAATTTGAAGAAAATTTTAAGTTAAAGAAAAAAGTGGATTAGGAATGCCATTGAGGTTAGCTAAGAATCTAATGTGGTATAATGTATTGTCTTATAATATGATCGCAGCATGGTGTGTTCTTCTACGGGTTAATATTGTCAAAAATAGAAATACAACGCTTACTCTGATGCGAAAAACCATACAAAAAATGTTTTCCATATTATGTACACACATAAACACACTCCCCCAACATACACACAAGTTATTTCACAAATGAGAACTAAAGCTAACTATAGAAAGAGGATGGCTTCCAACATACTACGATCATCCTTAATCAAAACGCCAGTGCACGTTTCTAATGTACCTCGATTTACGGTGATTCAATTTTATTACTTCCCGCCATTAAATAGTTCAAACTGCCACAGGGAAGTAAGCCACCAGTGAAATATGTTAACTTAGGCCTCGTTTAGAGATATTTGTAAAGTGATTTTCGACGCCAATTTGAAGATGATAATGAGATGTTGTGGCGTTCGTCCCCAGGCGTCAATTAGGATGTATCAAAAAGAGGGGGTGATTACCGTGCACTACGCACGATAAGTGTGTGGTTAATTGTACCAGTAGGGTAGCCTTTGCCCGATTACTGCCAGGGCACCGCGGTGGGGTGCCGGCGCTCTCTTTCTTTATTTCATGTTAAATATGAAAGAATTTTTTTTTTCTGCGATGGACGAGCGTAGAGGGGAGGGCACGTACCCCCTTCCCTCACCCATTCTCATAGTGCTCGTTGAGGCTGGAATTTTGTAGAAGTTTTTTTTTACGTAAATGGCAAAGGCTTACGTATATCCGTCGTAATTGTTTTGCTTTATGAATAAAACATGAAACAACATTACAATTTGAATAATTCTGTCTATTTTTAAAAAAATAATAAATACAAAAACCTTGTTTACAATTTTTTTTACATGGTTTAAAAACACATTCATTAGTCATGTTAGTGAGCAATTTAAGGGGAGAATATTTTCAAATTGCACTGAATAATTTTAAGGGTAAAGGTGGTATAAATGATAATTTTGTTAAAGTGAAGCACTGTTTCATTAAGGTAATCAAATGTTTTTCAAATGGACCCATATCACAACAAGGGTGAAATATACAGCGCGTCCCCATTTCTTGAAAGACCATTTAATCCTGTAACTTATGAGAAAATTTCATCGGTCTCGCATCATTGGTTTTGAACAGAGTCTATTATGTAAAAGCAGTGCATTTCAGCCCATTCCAAGTTTGCCGCAGTGCTACAATTCTGCACTGTCTTTATGTTTTCAATCAACTGCAGTGCTTTTGCCTTCTCTGCTCCCTTTTATTTTAAAGTTTTGTTTAACAGAGAACATTTTTGTAGATGTAAAGTATGAGCAAATGCACAGCCTCCTTGTATGCCACTCAGCATGCATTTCAAAGGTACCAAACTCTTCATACTTCATGTAGTTCCTCTTGATCGTCTTGGTGCATGGTGCTGGTGGCTGATATGGGTATCGCCTTTGAAATGCACATTGAGTGGTAAGGAGGCTGTGCGTTTGCTCATACTTTAAAACAAGGAAAGCCCTTTGACGGACAGTAAGCTGTTGACCAACCATATTGAATTCAGTCAAAAGTCAATATGACTAACTCAAAGCTGACCAAATCTTCCACCCAACTAACTTAACTATGAAAGAAAGACAAGACATGAAAGGAACACAAATCTGTTCATTTCATTCTTACTTTAATTTCTGAATTTAAATTTCTAATTAAGCTGGACACCTGTTCATTTCTTAAATTCATGTTTCCTTCCTTAACACTGCTAAAGCTCTTACATAAATCTTAGAACCTTGTTTTGATTTATGTGGTAGCATTTTTATGTAAATTTCATAAGTTCTGAACTCGCAGAGCTCAAAACACCTGTTCATATTTCTTTTTCTTTATTGTCTCAACAAATTATTACTATTATTATAAATACTATTATCATTTATTTGGCCATTTCAAAAAAATAAAAAATACATGAAGATAAATGGCCAAATAAATGATAATAATAGTAATAATAATAATAATAATAATTATACAACAGAAAGTCAGTGATAACAGACAAGAAACATACTCCCAGAGTGCAAAACTTGGCTGCCTGGGAAGGAGACAGCAAACTATGGTCCTCCTTCCCGACCAAGTTTTTGCACTATGAGAGTTGGTAGATGTGCTTTACTCTTAGACACCACTGATGACGAAAAGTCCAAACATCTACAAAATGTTCTCTGTTAAACAAAACTTTAAAATGAAAGGGAGCAGAGAAGGCAAAAGCGCCACAGGTTGATTGAAAGCATAAAGACAGTGCAGAAATTGCAGCACTGCAAACTTGGAATGGGCTGAAATGCACTGCTGTTACATAATAGACTCTCTGTTCAAAACCAATCATGCGAGACCAATTAAATTTTCTCATAAGTTACAGGATTAAATGGGCTTTCAAGATATCAAGATCAAATTGGGACTAATATTATATTTTAGAATTAATTTAGCGCTCAATCAGAGGGACATTTTTGGAGGGACGCGCTGTAGAGGGCGGATTTCATAAAAACAGTGCTGACTAGACCTCAAATGATAAAGTCATTTCACTGAGTTTGAAGCAACAAGTGTTGACCACTTAAGGGAAGGGGAAAACAGAAATTGCCGTTGATAGGGTAGACATAGGTCCTTTGTCGCCATTCCGACTATCCAACTTGTTTTGCATTTCAGGACCAAGTCTTGAGTGCCCAGTACAGTAGCTCCTGGCTAAAGGATCGTCTTTCACCCATGAATACGTATGTATTGGGTAAACCGATCCTGCCAAGCATGCGCACTGCGTTCTTGCTCTCTATTTAGAAAAACAAATTGGTGGAAATTCGAGAAATCTAGGGTCCTCTCCACAAGTTCATTGAGGATTCTGTAAAAGGAGGAAGGATAGAAAAAAATTCTTTCTGACAAGCAAAACAATCTTTAATTAATTTTCAGAGTTTTGTTAACAAAAATAATCTCCAACGGGCAAATAAGTAATTGTCACGTTTTTAGATTATTAAGTTCACTCAAAATGTTTCATACATGATTAAAGTGAATAAAGGCTTGTTACATTTATCAGTACTTTGGAAATGAAAAGGGGGCAATAACAACAGAAAATCACCGAAATTTTCAAAAGGTTTATGCAATCAACTATCGGGTTGCATTTTATTAAGACGAGTTAACGCACACGCCCATATAATATTCCAACCAGTATTTCAGCCCAAAATCAAATGAGTCTGATCATAGCTTTGATCGGATTTCGGAGAAACATGCAAAGACCCAAGTCGTCATTTTTGTCAAAAGTTGAAAAATTACATTAAAAATTGTTAATGGTCACGGTCAACAAGACCCTTAATTATAATTTATTCCATTCCTATGAAGCATATAACTAGTGACTTAAAAACGGAAACAAAATGGCACCCAATCAAGCTCCTGGTCTGATCTTAAGTCAAGTGAAATTGGGACAGAGGGGCTGGTCTTATATTTGTCAGCTTCACTCCACCTCAAACGAAAGATTGTCAGAGATCTTTTGGAACCTAACCCTAAGTAAGACTGATGCTGACGTTTTTTTCAAAGGTTCGGAAAGGAAACGAGCGAGGCAATTTAGTCCCACTTAAGCCCCTCGCTACCGAGCTGTGACATGCTGCCATGTTAATATCTCTGAGGAGGCTTGCCGTAGGATCAATCGAGTTAAATGAAGTTTCGGAGTAGGAAAAGAGTACAATGGGACTGTTAGGTTGAACTTCGAAAGAGGGGACATTAGTACAATGGGGAGGACCGAAATTAAAACTTTGCCATCTTTGTTCCCGTTTGACTTGCAAAAACATCCCCAGGCTCGGATTAGTATGGCAGGGAATTTCTATAGCACCTATTTTTGCATTGTTTGTCTCTCTCTCTCTCTCTCTCTCTCTCTCTCTCTCTCCTTTTTTCCCCAAGTATACCTCCCATTCTAGTTTTTGTTATTTCTTTCTCCATTTGGATCGGATCTTTGAAAGGCCCTCGCGTGCGCTGTGTTCTATCAAGCGTGGTGGAATCGCTTGGTAGCCGTTCATAAGAACTTGAAACTCTCTCGTAATTTGATCAGACCGGTTTACCCTTATGCCTCATTACGTATGAACTTAAGGAAGAGATTCTGTCGAGCAGCCTTAAGATGACTTCCTGACATAGCAGCAGTGTTTTCATAATGAATCATTTTCAGACTGAATCAGGTGAAGATCGTCAACTTGATGAAAATGACGAAATAAAGCCTTCGACTTTTTCTTTTGTTGTTGTTGTTTTATAAAAACATTTATGCTCTTATATTAATTCTTTACACATCGTTAAGGATATTCGATTCCTATCATATTTTTTAATGATGTGAAACAAATCAGTGATTAAAATGTCTTACTAAAGGCTACTGCTAATTGAAATGTGTATATACAACTGTATCCTATTTATTTTCATTTTCTAATAAGATAAATTTTCTCCTTCATGTTCTTCATTTTATAGTTTTATGCCTATCCTTATCCTTTATTATGCTTCATATCAGATCCTGGGAGTATTACAAACCAAAGTGCTTATACACTTTCATTATCCTGTTATCCTGGATAGGTCCATGAACGTTTTCCCCCACAACCAAATTTGGTCATTCAATAGAGTGGATGAATCCTTTTTTTCTTCTTCTTCTTCTTCTTCTTCTTCTTCTTCTTCTTCTTCTTTATGTCATAATGTTACTTACTCGTTCATATTCATATTTAAGATTTGTTATGTTAACTAATGCAGCATATTTCTATGTACTCTTTGTACGAACATTGGAGTCGCTTTAATTCAAATTCATATTTATTCATTTCCAACAGAAAGAAAAGAAATAAGAAATACAGTGACATTGCATAGGTATAATTACAGAAAAATATGAAATCAGATATATACATTTTTTCATAAATACCTCTAAAAATATTTAAGATTTGAACAATTAATCCAACTATGCACATTTTTATTCGAATCACATTTAAGATCATGGTTATGTATTTTGCATATGTCAGGTAAAAAGTCCTTATGAAGAAAGTTAACATGATTAATAGTAAGAACCAACATCGTCAAATTCGATTTATGGGCCCCCATCCTAAGCCAGTCTAATACCCTGTTCAACGAAAGCGATAACAGACCAAACAAAATTACATTTTTCTTTTTGAATAAACACACATGCACACGTTGGTATCAGTATGCCTACAGCACTTCATTTATTCGATGTAAGATAAAAAAAAGCAATGTAGAAATGCCTTGCTCAAGGGCATAAGTGCCGTGCCGGGAATCGAACTCCCCATCTTCGTGTCTCCCATCAAGCGCCTTATACCACTGGACCACGGCACCTCCACTACATTACCCTCATTATCGGTCGGTTAGGAGTCGGTAGCAGCCAGTGTGACCGGGTTTTTTTTAAAGACCTGTGTATGAAGGCCCCAACGTCATAGTGGTTCCGATGAATAGGTGTACTCAGACATAAAAACAAACATCATCAGGCGTCTCTACCAGTCAGACTTCATTCACGTTCAACCAACCAGCTTCAAACGTCTGAACGAGGAATAATGGACTGTACTAACAGTGTGAGTGAAGGGAGAGAAAGAAGGGCGAAACAGAGAGAGAAAAAAAGCGAAGCGAGAGAGAAAGGGGGAGGATTGCGATGGATAGGGGGGAAGAGGAGTAGAGGATGCAGACAGATATGCCAGTATATGTTTACAAAGGAGAGAAACATTTTTACAATGAACGAGGTAAATCAGTAGAGAGAATGAAAGAAGACTCGTAATAAATTTGTAACATGGTAAATAGGCAAAGAGAAAGAACAACGGAAAGTAGAGGAAATTCTAGGGAGAACTCTTTTTGCAGAGCATCCTGTCATGAAAACTAACCTGTAATACCTTTACAAATGTCTATGTCCAACTCGCGTTCCTTTCATTCAAGGTCATACTTATGAATATCCTTGTCTATTTCGTCTACAATATTGTGAGTCTCAGTTTAAATTGTAGGTAAAACATTACTTGAGTATTCCGATTAACGTGACTATAACGACTTGGAATGTTCATGTATGGTTGTTTACCACAAAATCAATAATTGAATCTAGTCCTCATCAAGTAGCATTATTCTGTCATTTGCCTAGTTCCTAGAACCTATGTGTCACACATTTCTCTTCAGAAATGTTGAAAGTTACCCATATTTAATTCATTCACTGTAAATTATGTTTGAATCTATGACAACTGTATTTACAAACATTTCTTTTCACTTTAAATAGCTACGTGTCATACTTGATTCATTTCAAGGGCTGAGCATTCATTGTTGTTATCACTTAAATTGTGGTTAGCGAATCAGGACCTTTATAGTCATTCAAAAAATACATATATGTAAGCTCTTAAAACACGATCCTGCCGGGAAAGCCTGCCGGGATTAGAATCACTTTGTTTGCAAATCATTCTTAATTTACTTATTCGAAATCGTGTTAATTAGGGACAAGCCGTCTTTCCACTAAAGCTAAACTGAATGTCTCGACACTAACATGTCCACTTGCAATAACTGTCGTTTGAACTTTCGACCCGTTCATACTCAGTAGACCTACATCTATGGTGTTTTCACCTCTCACGATGATTATCTTCATGTTACCAAGAGATTGATTGTGAAATGATATCGTGTAAAATTGAGAAAACAATATCATAGAGCACAAAATGGTATTTTGGCATTTTGATACATTGATTGATGGAGTAATTTAGATTTTGAGAAATGTTAATCTGAGATAAGAGTTGAGTAACAGAACGTTTCCTTTAGACTGTGACCAAGAAAACTAAAACCTACCTTCTGGGGTTGTGGAGATATTCTTTAAATCTCAAGCTTTCGTTGAAATAAGATTATTGTAGGAAATAATAAGTGTTTCCACTTTCCAGACGAAAAGTGTAATCTTTTGGCAATCATTAGAAGTAGCAACGAAAATTACAATATGGCTTATCTTGAAATTGAATCGAGAACCAACACGCGTCAATCTTGAATCGAAAGAGAAATACAGAAATTGGGGACAAGCTCAGAGGCTGGAAAGAAAAAAAAAGAAGCAGACGTTATGCCATTGTTCCAGAATCTGCTGTGTACAATGTAACGAATGGCGAGTTTTCTTAAGATTGTTATCGGAGTCACCCTACAAAAACACTCCTGAAGGTAAACCTTTAGAGATTTATATGCGGTTTATAATAGTCCAAACCATGCATTGAATAACAGTTTCATTTTCCATAATGAGAGCAATTTGATATTCTATACATACTGTCGACAGGGTATTGGAATAATCTCTGATATTGTTCCTTGAAGTCCGCTATCAACTCAAGATATGACCACCCCTAAATCACCCTGGAATAACCCAAAATATCTTTGTGTTCTCATAATTCGTTTTTCATGTTTTGACCTGGATATTAGTTTGTTACGTTTAAAACCGTTGAGTAATTTGTAAAAATATGAGCCGGATGGTCTTATGTGCTATCAGCGTACGTAATATAATATCGCGTAAAAATTAAGCCCCCCCCCAAAAAAAAATGCACTTCAAAAACTCATCATGTGGTTCACATGCCCCATATATTGCAGTTTAGACAAAGGCGTACCCCAAGGCGGTTTTGCAAATGTATTCTGTCATAAACATCTTGATAAGAACATCATATTTTTCAGAAACCTTTATATTCCTGTCTGTTTATATATTCTTCAGAATATATTCATACAACACAGATATCAAAATTCAACAGTTTGTTAAATCAAGCCTACACAAAATTACAGGATACCTTTTCAGTCTGTGTGTCTCAGCACAAATTATTACCAAAGGGTATAACATTATTCACGAAAGTTTTTCGTTCCAACATGCCACAGATCACCATGGCCAAACTGTACTTTTAAAATGTCATGTTCTCCGATATGGAACTGGATTATGATAGCGAGGCTAAGATGTGCGTGTGTGCGTGTGTTGCTATTTCATGCAATTTCATGCAAGTTTAAATGTGAACACAAATTAATGGTGAATGTATAGCATTTGACATGCATTGACAGGTAATGCCATTTTCATTTTTTTTAACTTCCGACAGTCATGATTCCATTTGATTTGTACTTTTGAAATCCAAACTTACGTCTATTATACATCCACGTCATTTCTTGAAGAAAAAAAAAGAAATATCGGGCTTCTTTGAGGATGAAGTGACACAAATATTCTTTACAGAGTGGTTGGTGAATGATAGTTTTGATCTATTCATCAATTTTTAATTTTCGTTCAGGCCCGCATGGTTAGAATATAAGAGCCACGCCTTTAAGAAACAGTCGCAACCCATCATGCACAGGTATAATTGGTTAACATATTTGACAGTAACTGGAACTAGACATGCAAATAAGAAAATGAGAAGAATATATGAAAGTGAAAAGATGTTCCTAACATGCCTAACAAACTACGAAAAAGTAGGCCCTTTTATAATGCATCCACCATGTCCATGTAGTACTTGATAATATAACGTGATGCATGCTACTACATAAACCGTCTGAAAACAAAGATATAAGAATTGTATTATAATCGATCGTCTGATTTTCTGTTTTAATGATTTGAAATGATTTTAGTTCTTGAGAAGGGCAGATAAAATAAAAATCCTGAAATCAGCCCATCACCCAAACCTAGCAAATGTGAGATTTTAATGAACCATTGAGCATTCATTGCAGAACATACACAGTTAATCAATGATGAGTTCACTTACGCTATACCTTAATTAATTGAGTATCCCTGTGTTAATGGAGAGAAGGGCACGTAAAATCTAAACAAATGGGCACACCATACGCACGCGAAAAGTCGAAGCGAGTTATACGACTTTACTCAATCCTCTTTTTCCTACCCCCCCCCCTCTCTCTCTCTCTTTCTCTCTCTCTTTCTCCCTTTCTCTCTCTCCCTTTCTCTTTCTCTCTCTCTCTCATTCTCTTTTTCTGTCTATCTCTGTCTACCTCATTCTTTTGGTTCCCCTACCACAGAGTAGTACTATTTATTTGCAATAATTATCTCTTTTCCTCTTTTAGACAATCATATAATATATGAATTAGTTGATACTACCATAAACGGGGTCTCACTTAATTTGTATCATCATAACAGAGCAGATATACCGGTAGCAAGATGAGAATGTGCTCAAGAAGTACGAAAGATTTACTTCAGTAAGTTATGATAATTGTATCAGCTCTCTCTCTCTCTCTCTCTCTCTCTTCTCCATCTCAATTTTTCCTATCTTTCTTTCTCTAATTCCTTTTTTCCTCTTCTTTCCTCTTTCGTTCAATGCCTTTAAATACAAATCTATCACTTCGAGCTAATATCAATTGTGCAAGACCAAAAAGCCACACAAAACAACAAGTTAACAAAAGATCCCCGCTAGACTTCTGATCCTTATCTTCACCAGCTCTCATCATCCATAAAAAACCGAGAGAAAAAAATACGAGACCAAAATAACTAAATCAACTCGAGGCGAAACGTTCCCCTTTTTTCTTTCACCTTATTTCCTTCCATTCTTTGAAACGTTTTGTCATGAACTTGCCCGTGAAGGTATTGTTTGGGGGAGGCTTAGAAAAGCGCCGTGCGCGTGGTTGTTTGTATAGCGCAAACAATGGGCACACGCCAATGGGACACCTTAAATGGAAGTGAAAAAAATAGCTAGACTATAGACATTATTGATCACGTTATGGGTGTGTTTCCATTGCTACATAAGAGAAGTACTAAGTAAATTCTATTCAGATTTGGGCGAAAATACATATTTCCTCTCACTACTCGTCGAAAATAGTTTTTTCATCTCAATAATCCGAAGTGTTTAAACGTTTAAACAAATGGTGGAGTAGGGAATAAGTTTGTAAATGTTTGTCATGATATTATTCTCCTTCTGTCATGTTCCTTGTAGTAAAGAATCTAACTAAAAAGACCTGATTAATACTCGATTTTTACTAAGTTTTAATTGCTGACTTCCTCGCAACTATATTACATGTCAGGCACGTCGTTATTCATAATGTATGCCTAAAGGCTTGTGTTCTACTCATATTCCTTGTATGGAGAAGAACGAATGCCCCTTTGGAAAATCTGATTGAATGTATTTATCACCAAATGAATCACCAAATGAATAGGTTTTAATGATTTAATGATTTAAAATCCGTTCAGCATGTACAGAAAATGTTTATCATATAATTTAGCATTATGTCTTGAAGATCTGATGTGCTCTTTGTCGAATATCAAGTATACTGTCGTTCGAATAGATTTACAACTCAACTCACCTACTTGCACAAAACCAACAAAGTGAGATAAACTTTTGAGAGAAAATTGTATGTTAGTGGGAACGACGTGTACTTTAACCTTCGAACTCGTAAAGATAACTGAGGTAGTGCAAAAAGAGGGGGAAAGAGAGAAAATAATCCGTATATGCATTTCAAGCATATCCAATAACACAGAACAATTCAAAGAAAGCCCCACCCTCTTTCTCTCTCTCTCCCATTCCTCTCCGTTTTCATTTTCATTTCGTCCTCTGTATTTTTTCCCTCTTCGTGTTCTCATTTGCATTTGCACTGTATACCGTTCTCTCTGTCTCTCTCCTCATTTCTTATTATCTCTCCCTCTTCCTCTCTTGCCTTTATAGCACAACTTATGCATAATAACATAAATCCGGGGGGTTGCTTTTTTTGTTTTGTTTTGTTTTGTTTTGCTTCCATAACTTTTATTTCCTACTTTAATCTCCCTCTCTCATATCGTTCCTCCGCCTCTCTCTCTCTCTCTCTCTCTGTCTATCTCTCCGTCTTCGCCTTGCTCTCTTTTCCTTCCTTTCTCTCTTCTTTTCCACAGCCCATCCCTCTTCCTCTATTTTCCTCTTACTCTCTTTATCCGATTTTCCTTTTCTTTTATATCATACATTCTTCGGTTAGTCTATCTAGAATAAGTTTCCGGGAAAAAAAAAACATATATATTTACATGCACGTTGCAATCCGTTTTCCCTCCCAACCGCAAATGTATTTCATCAATTAACATCATATTAAATAATCAACACCATCGGGATATCCTATACTCTATTACTCCTTTCCTATAAGAAAAGAAGACAAATATGAATCTCTGAAATATCCCTAGATCATTTTTTTCCCAATAAAGGTTGATGTTTCCTACCCTGGAAAGTCTAATCTATAACCTGATTTTCTCGGTTTTAAAATTCGTATTGGGTATGTACATGTATTTCAGAAATAGGTGAAGAGCATTGTACATGACGTAATTGTTACATAGTCATTTTGTTTCCTTGAGAGGGTGTGCTCTTTGAGATTTATATTGGCATGTATTTTGAATCATTTCTCTATTTTCAGTCTCTTGTCACAATCACTGTGCAGTATAGTCTAGCTTAAGTATTTTGTAGCACTGAGTCGCTTCATATAATGATAACGTAATCACACAATGGTCCCTTTTACATTGTATGTCTGTCAATTTTCGCCCTGTCCTGTGCCCACATTGGTTTTGCCTCCTTTTACTTTTTCCCTAGAATAAAAATCTGCTGTCGACTGCCAGCCACAACAGAAAGAAATAAATCACACTTGTCCATTAAACATAATTATCATGACATACGACAAATTAAGATTCCTCCATATTTCAACCCATCTTTGAGTACCCTATCACTTCGGCTTCGAAAAAAAACAAAGGGTACGCTGACGTACCAATGAAATATGCGCGCCAAAATTTCAGTCCAAACAATAATGTTTATGCTATAAAGCTGAATGGATGCTCTAGAAATGTTAAAGGGAACAAAAACACAATTGGCTCTTCGAAAGGACACCGGGCCTTTGTTACCACATTCTGGAACACGTCGGTGACAATTTGTCATTCAAGGAAAGGCCTGAATGCTGTTCTTTCACTTTGGTTTCAGTAGAAATTGGGGTCGATCAATAAATCAATATTCTTGGAAGATAAACCGGCACATCACAATATGTGCTCGCTTTTAGAGCAGTTCACTTATCGTGAAATCCACTGATGCCCTGAATTTTGATCAAACATTTGTTACACTTGGAGTTAAGTATATCCCCCCCCCCCTCCCCACTAGCATATTTAGCTACGATTCCTTTTTACTAAAATTTATTTTGATTTTAAAAAGGTCATATCAGAGTAATTATTGTAAAACCTAAGCATTTCATTATCATCCACTATAGTTTTACACGGTCAGCTCTATGATTCACTCTAATTGCTTACTTCAAGTGTTAGGGAAGATGTTGACATCAAAAGTCAATGTATTTCATTACTCTAAAATCATCTTAGTATATTGCCGTAGATCTGAAAACATAATCTAAAGGTAAGCATGGTAAGGATGCTGATTTGTTTTCTCTTTGTCAAGATGAGGAGAAAAATAACTTATGATTTTATCATCATCTACTCCTTCCTATGAATGTACATGGCACAACAGTCATTCTTGTAACAGGATGTATCATCACTGATCATATGCATGAACTAGACCCATCACAACTACCCAAACTTCATGATAATGGTTTATCATTATATGATTACATTTTGGTGAGGGTTTGCTACGCTTTCGTTGGCCAGCTTTTATGATTATTATTCTCATTGGTGACTTTCGGTTCACTGAGATTACAATTAACATGTAGAACCCGTCAAAGTCGACTGACTTCTCTGAAATCATCTATTATCAAACTCCCTTGAGATTCACCTTTTGTAAAGGCATCGCGGTTTCGGAGAGACGGAAGCAGGCTAATCAAATTGGCAACAATGCCGTCATAATTAGAGATGCGCGTGCCGTTATGCTCTGTTCCTCACCACTGGACATCCAATATTGAATGTGTAATTCATCCCTGATTTGCCAGTTATTGTTTCCTAAATGTACCATTTCCACGGCTCATCCACAATTCATTCTGCATATCGATAGTGAAAGAAGTGGGGTGGCTGCAGCGTCATTGGATTTAGCGCGCCACTTATTTGGAAGGTGAACATGCCAGTATGAAAACTTATATCACTGTACTTTCATAAAATTCCAGTAAGCAGAGTTCATTCGAAGCAAGAATTAGATAGATAAGCATGAAGGTGCATTTGATCTTTGCAAACATACTGAAGGATTAAAAATCATATGTGGGCGGCGTAACATTCTAAGGTGCTATTACAAAAGATAGTTCATGATCACTGTAAAGAAATATTTTGAGTACTTCCAAACAAATAACCCGCATAACTTTGTTTTGACATTATCCTGTAACTTGACCTGTTGGAAAATTTCATGTTTCACATTAATATTAACAATAGTATGGTGGGGGGGGGGGGTTACCTCATGCTATGGCGGGATTGAATTGATTCTTTCCACTTGTTAGGTTTTGAATAGTTTGCCTAAAATTATAAACCAATCTTTGTAACGATAAAAATGTGTCTGGAACTTCTAGTAATAAGTACAAACAGAAGTAGCAGGACTATCTTAGAAGTAGGAGTAGTAGCAGTTGTTGTTGTTGTTGGTCGTGGTGGTGGTGGTGGTGATGGTGGTGGTAGTGTTGTTGGTGGTGTAGTAGTAGTAGTAGTAGTAGTAGAAGTAGTAGTAGTAGTAGTAGTAGTAGTAGTATTGGTAGAAGTGGTAGTAATAGTAGCAGTATTTGAAGTAGTAGTAGAAGTAGCAGCAGTAGAGGTCTTAGTGGTGAGGGTGGTAGTAGTATCAGTTCTACTATCGGACTACCATACTAAACTCCTACTACTGCTATACTTCTCCTCCTCCTCCTCCTCCTCCTCCTCCTCCTCCTATTCCCCTCCTCCTCTCCATTCGCTGTGATGGCTACTGCTGCTTTTATGGGGTTTTATTTTCCACGGGCGTTTTCGGGCACTCTCATTTACTCTTACATTTTTATTTCTTTACGGGTTTACACCCCTTCCCTGCAAAATTCACCTTGAAGAGAATTCCAGATAATTAAGAAAGGCGTGAGTTATCGAAGTGCCCTGCATGTCATCTACCTTTGCAAGGCCATATCCATTACGGATATTGTATCATCCCTGTTATCTTCTCGTTTTGGATGTAAATGTTTATTTGGTCTGTTATCTCTTTACAAAGAACATGAAGGAACGTGCAACAAACAAGATGCTATAAGATTTGCCTTCTTTTATAGCAGTCCATGTGATGTATACAAAATCTGCAGATGCTGGACTTCAACCGTCAACACAGGAATAACAGTTTCCAAAATTTTCTACCAGTTAGACAGAAGGCATGATAGATGTTGTCGAGAATACTAGGCACATGAAAAGATTCCCCTGTCATGTCTAGGACGGTGTTTGATGGTGACTTCCACTGAGAGGGTGCTGTCAGGATGTATGTGCGTTAAGGTATGGTACGCCTAAAACCGGGCATGGTGGCTCAATTGATAGAGCGTCCGCCTCATGAACGGGAGGTCGTGGGTTTGATCCCCGGCCGAGTCATACCAAAGACTTACAAAAATGGGACCTTCTGCCTTCTAGCCAGGCGCTCGGCATATAAGAATGGAGAAGGGTACTAATAACATATTATGTTATGCAGGGCCCGCTGGAAGATCAGCTTATAGCTGAAGTGGCTACCCTGGATAAATAAGAGTTATTATTATTATTATTATTATTATTATTATTATTATTATTATTATTATTATTATCATCATCATTATTATTATTATATGGCGTGAGGTAATGCAGAAAGATAATAATCATTAAATGATCTAAAGCATAGCCTATTCTTTACGAAATTTCTCCCGCAGTGTTTACTATTGGACTCCACTGAATATCACCATGACTAGGACACACTGAACATTCAAAAGCAATAGCGTGGTTTTCTTTCATGTGAAGTTTACAATGCTTTTGAAAGGAATCGTGTTTTCTTTTCTTTTTTTTACGGTACTTAAAAAAGCAAAGTTGTTAGGGTGCAGCTGAGGCATATAGAATTATACAGAAACCATTTATTTATCCCATTTACACCCTCATCAGCAAATTGCTGATTTTTCATAGGGGTCCATTTACACATTAGAATACATAAACAAAAACAATACCTAGAAAAAACATAAACAGAAAACAAACATAGTTTTTTTGTATAGCAATGTAATATACTTTGATAGGGACGAACTTATGCTTGAAGTGCATGTAGTAACCAGTGGCGAAGGTCCTGGGGCAGAATGGGAAATATTGCCCCCTCCCCATAGAACCCCATCCAAACTTTCCTCTTACTGGATGACATTGTTTTTTCTCGTTTCATAGGCCTTGTAGGACCGGTGCTCCTCGATGGCTAAACTCAGGCTACGCCACCAGTAAACTCATAAGAATGGTGATGGTTGAAACTTTGTCAGAGAACCGTGTGATCATGCTCGAGGTGTACACAATAAGCGATTAGACCATCAGTATTTGCTCACAAGGTCTACACGGTCGAAGCGTAGGTGGTAAGCACACGTATCCGGCGTCGAGGAGTCTAGGCTGGACTTCGCTGTGCCGAAGGTCCCTGCCTCTTCGCTCCCATTCGCGCGCTCGACACCTCACAAACTTTTATATTCCACCTTGCCCCAGCAGAAATCGCATATTGTCCTGCCGTGCTTCTTCTGTATTTGTACTTTTCTTCTTGGTGTTCTTTTGTTGGGTTTCTTTGTTATAGGTCGCGTGCCCTGTAGGAAAAACTGAATGGACTGTCGCCCAGTCAATAGAGCTTCCCTACCGAACCATTTAGCGTAAACTGACGCGACTGTGCTTATTTACAGCAAACTCAAATGAAAAAAGAGAAAAAAAAATCACATAATGTGGTATTTGGAAGGACCCAAAATTCAGTTGTCCAATTCATGCCGTTATATAAGTTTATAGGTCTATCCAAATATGGTTCTTTGGTCATACCATGGTCCTTACAATCAATAGTACCCTCTCTTATATAGACATCAGTTTCGAGGGGAGGGTAAGGTTCAGGTCATTTTCAATATCAGGATTATAATCTGATTGAATTTGTAATTTCATTATTTGGCTGGGTATAAGAAAATCATTCCGTTGTATTTCTAAGATTCAAGAGGAATCATTTATCTGAGATAATCCGATCGAAACTGGGCGTATTGACATGATTGAAGAAGGCTAAACTTCAGATCATTTCATTTCAGATAGAATGTTTAAAGTCTGTGCAAACAAAGCACATTTGTTTAAAAGCTTTTTGTCGTAGCACGAGCAATGATAAGGCTATGATATTAAGAAATTTTGAAAAATCCCTGTCATAAAATTGATAAACCTGAAGAAGACAAAGATAATGAAATATTCCGTAGAAATACATTTTAAGATTTAGAAAAATAGGATGCCTATAGGTTGCTCATTAAAGTGGAGTCATTCACGGGGATCTCCCTACGTAGCGTTCATACTTTGTTGGAATCGGAAAACTTAAACAAAGAAGAGGGAGCTTGTTCAAATCAAACAAATATCAATGATTTCGGTTACTATTATTATTATCATTCAAGAGAAAGCTTGCATGAAATTGTCATTTCCGTCTTAACTTGTCATTAAGTGAAAGTACTTAAACCATGTAGACAATATACTCAAAATTCGTCTTCTCATTGAATCGAGTATTTTGCGTATATATCTACGGTATATACTGGGAATATATCCACAGTTATACCATTTTTTATTCATTTCATAAAATCACAGACAATTTGGGGGAATGTTATTTTGGACAAATGTTAGTACACAACTATTACAAAGAAAAAAAACAGTCTGAATACAATATAACTTGCATTTTATAGCTGGTTCAAAAGCCCGAATTCTCATTAAAGCAAATTTGAAGCAAAACCCCACGAATCTGAATATGAGTAGACCAACAAATTCTGATTTTGTAAAAGCTGGAAGCCCCGAGCCGCAATTCGTTTCCATGCCGTTCTTTTCCTGAAAACACTCGCTGGGTGTTTTTTACCTATCTCTAATTTTCTTAACCGTGTTCAATATTGAATTTTCTCTTTCCAATAGACTTAATTCAGGAACCAACCGATTCCAGCAGTCAACGAGTTAAGTTAATTAGAACTGATTACAATTCGTAGTAGCTACTGTATTTCGTTTCATTTCTCCGTTTATCCTCCTTGTTCACTGTTAAATCGGGGTCCAACCACTTGACCGAAGGCCCGCGAGACCGAAGGCCCGCGAGACCGACTTTTTTTTAAAAAAATTTTATCCTTCATCAGGTGCCGCCGTCGAGTAGTTTAAGGCGTCTCGTTGCAGCGGCGTATGCCTGTTATCAGAGGGGGAGGGGGCAGAGCCAAATATTTTCCGGTAACTCCGTCTAGAATTAATGGCGTAGCTAGGATTTCAGTTTAGGGGGCAGCAGTGAGCACGGGAAGCGCGCTCCCTAGGGGGGGGGTGCAGGGAGGGGGAGTGTCCCCCGCGAGAAGCGCGGAAGCTCCGACGTTCCTTTGAATCGTTCCTTGTCTGCTCCCGCTCATCTTAATACGTCCTCTGCCTGTTATCGGGGGGGGGGGGGGGGTAGAGCCAAAAACTTCCCGGTAACTAAGTCCAGAAGGATTTCATTTTAGGGGGCGGTAGTGAGCACGCGAAGTGGCGAAACACTTAATACTGAGGGCGCGAAAGGCGCTCCCTATAAGAGGGAGTTTTCCCCCTCCCGGGCGAAGCACGGAAGCTCCGACGTTTCCTTCGAATTGTTCCTTGTCTGCTCCCGCTCCTCTTACATTCTCTGCCTGTTATCGGGGGGGGGGGAGGGGAGAGCCAAATAATTCCCGGTAACTAAGTTTAGAATCAGTGGCGTTGCTAGGATTTCATTTTAGGGGGCGGTGGTGAGCACGCGAATCGTGCGAAACACTGTCTTACTGAGCGCGCGAAACGGCTCTCTAGGGGGGGGGGGGAGGTTGCAGGGAGGGGTGTTTCCGCTACTTACAGTATGAACTTACGTTGCCTAATTTAACTGACACTACTTAATCATTAACTCTACTCATTTAACGTTTATTTTTATGGTAATTCTGCTTCATGATCTTGTGCATTTAATGTTTAATGCCCCCCCCCCCCCTCATTTCAGGCAGAAAACGTAAGAGCGGGTGAAGACAGGGAACGATTCAAAGAAACGTCGGAGCTTCCGCACTTCGACACCCCGCCTCCCTGCACCCCGCCCTGGAGCGCGCTTCCCGTGCTCACTATTGCCCCCCTAAACTGAAATCCTAGTTACGCCACTATATTCTAGACGGAATTACCGGGAAATATTTGGCTCTGCCCCCCTCCCCCCTCTGATAACAGGCACCTGTTACGCCGCTGCAACGAGGCGCCTTAAACCACTCGACGGCGGCACCTGATGAAAGAAAAAAAAAAGTCGGTCTGGCGGGCCTTCGGCCTCGCGGGCCTTCGGTCTCGCGGGCCTTCGGTCTCGCGGGCCCTCGGTCTCGCGGACCTTCGGTCTCGCGGGCTGTCACCGTTAAATCTTCAGTCTAGTGGACCTCCTGAGAAGTTATTAGATGGGTCCTTATTACTTTCAGTCTCAAGAAAACTTTTGTCCAAGGAATTTTCAGTTAATTTGGGATGTCTGCATCAGCCCAGAACAAATAAAGTTTGAATAAAACAGAAAGAGAAAAATGAAGATTTGCTAGATTTTTTTCAGCTTGTGAAGCATGGGCAGAAAGAGAAATGCTTCCGTGAGAACTTCATTTTCCATCTCTTCAAAAGCACGTTCCATCGGCAGTATTCCCTGGTTTGAACCTGTGAACAAACCTATAATAATGTCAGCTCACGTGTGTAAACCACATACAGAAACGCATAAATGGGACCATTGTGTTAACACGTTCGGGGAAGAGCAAGAGATACTGAAGAAAAGGCGCCAGTGAGTAAAAGGTAGCGACGCGCATTGCTCAATACCTGCGCCCATTTGCCGAGTATTATGGTCCAAAATTAGGAGACATAAAGTCATTCTAGTCTATGATGTCATTCAGAAGGGATTGTTCTGTTATCCATCAAGCATGTCAAGTGAAAAACACAGTGAAAAAATAATTGAATTAAAATGTCATCAAATGTAAGAAAAGAAAAATCCTTGAGATGCGGAATCGAGGGCAAATCGTGTGAGAGCGAACTATTTTAAAAGCTACCACAAAGGGCTATGTGCGTGCATGCGTGATCTATAAACCGAGCTTACGGACACGTGCGCGTATTGTAAATTGAGTCTACACCGAGAATGAACGAGGACCGTGACGGCTTTATGGCTTCTCTCTTGCTTTTAGCTTCTCTTTTCATCACTAGAAAGAGGGACCAGTTGATCTTTAATTTCCCACCAGGTTTCTTCTCATCAAAACATCATCCAGATGGCGTCAGTCAGAAGCGTGGGAATTTTGATTTCCCATGGATAGCCTTGTATTTTGGTGTCAGGAGATGGGGAGAAGGGATGGGAGAAGGGGAGACCCAGAAATAGAATGCGGAAAATGAAAGAAGAAAGTCAGTCAGATGGAAATACGAAAATCACATCAATTTATCGGTATTTGTAAAATAACTCCGAGATTCGCGCCATTTCAAATACGTCAAACGATTTAATAGTTGTTAATGTAAGCTTATTGCAACTCCCGCTCAATTCATGAAGGCTTGAAAGCGAAAATACGGGTATGGTTTTGTTGTTCATATATCCTACTCCTCTGGGAAAAATAAATGGATTTGGGGCTACATACCTAATATGACCCAATGCCTAGTGGGAATTGTGATTTCCATTGGTTTTGGGTTTATACATACTGTTTTTATTATTAACAATAAGGAAAGGGGAAAACAAGAGAGAGGCCGCGGGATACGCAATACAGCAAAAATTGAACTACCACATCAAGCTATTGCTAATTATTAAATAGCTCTCAGACCTGCGCAGTTTTATCCATGGCAAACGATGGAATATAATTTAGTTGATAATGTATAAAGTTGTTCATCACTCCCTCTTAATTTATCGATTTGAAAGCCAAGACATTAGTATTGTTCAGCTGCATCAATCCGTTTTATATTTGAGGGAAAGGGTCCGAAAAATTGAACTATAACTTTCTTATTCCGCATGTTCCGTGTCCAATTTCGTTCAAATTTTCGCTGATATGTTTTATTCCTTCTTAGCTTTGATCTAAAAAATACTTTACTGGAAAGTTTTGGTTTCCTTATGAAAGCTTCTTGATTTGTGCTACGTACCCGACATGTCCGGCACGAATCAATTCGGCGTGGAAATATTGATTTCCCTTGAAAAGCCTAGCTTTTTGGTTTCAAAAGGTTGGGGTGGGAGGGGACGACAGAAAAGAAGAATGGGAAAGAGGATGCGGGATGCTCCCAGAGAAAATCAATCAGATGGAAAATACGAAAGTAACAACAATTTATCGATATTCATAACCTAGCTATAATAATAGATTCCCGCCAATTTTCTTCAGAACTGACCTTGAGAAACCGCTTTTGCACATAAGAGCGCTTTGATGTAGAAGTGGACGTAAATGGGGGTCCATGATCAGGGATATGAATTTATTCTAGATAAACTTCCCTCGCGAGGTCCGATCCCCATAATTTGAATTTTTATGATGGTGGTTCAACTTGTTCGATGATATTGCATTATGTATGTTCTTTCCCCGCAATACAAACAGTGTAAATCCGGGACGACAAATTACTAAACCGAATTCGGTACAAAGTTGAATTTCATCAATAATAACAAGCAGTCAATCGAAAATGAAACCGTGTACATTTAAATCAACCAATTACAGGTAAACAAAGAGACGGAGCCAGCACTATGGAGTGTGAAAATGTGAACCTGGTTAATTGCCAGAGTAGTAATAATTTGCAAGGCCCTCAGGAAGAATAGCAATGAAACTTATTATTAATATTAGTATTATTATTATCATTATCATTATCATTATCATTATCACTTACTACTACAATTACTATTTTTACTCCATTGAAAGTTTGATGTGAGAAATTACCCCTTGTAACGTCATGATCCTACCTCTACATGAACCCCCCCCCCCCCCCGCCTCCCCTCAGTTATGCGTTATTCACATAATATGCCTCCGCCCGATTGCAGTGACTGATTACATTTTGATATTCCGTTTCATGATCTGTCATGAATTATAACAAACCTTTTTTTTTTTCCTTCCAAGATAATTTGCCATTGACAGTGTCGTGTTGATTGTAAAAACTAGTAATTATGCAATAAAAGTGATCTAATTAACAACTTTTGACGATATACATGTACATGACTAACTGTTCCTGAATACTGGGTGTATCGCAAGGATAATGCGTGTGTAAAGTTGAAAATAAAGTTTAAGAAGAATTAAACCCTAGGGGCAATCAATTTTAATGAAAAATAGAGAATAGAGAAAAGCACTTTTAAAAAGTTTCAGCAAAATCGGTTACGAAGTGAGAAGATATGAACGTTTGAAAAGTCTTAATTTACTTTCTATGGCGATCCTCTAATGGGCAATGTTTCAAAATGGCAGGTTTAGAAGGACAACTCTCCATATAATTTGTACACAAAATTTTTTATTTTCACCATTATCTCTGAAGGTGCAGCTTGTCTCCTTCTTAGCTCAAGATATATCCTGGGAAAATGTATTTGACACACCATAACTGAGTTCACAAAGAAACAAGCAGCATCTTTAGAGAGAGTGGAGAAAATATGAAATTTTGCGTACAAAACATAATGGAGAGTTGTCCTAGAGTTCTATGTTCTAAGCCTGCCATTTTGAAGCAACATTGTCAATTTGAGAAATCCCACAGAAAGTAAATTGAGACTTTTCAAACTTCAAAACTTTCTCATTTCGTAACCTTTTTTGACGGTTTGACGGAACTTTTTAAAACTTCTTCTCTCAATGCTCTCTTTTCATTAAACCTGATATTTCTCCAGGGCTTCATTCTCCTTTTTGGATATATACCGGGAATCTTTCGATGTTCTCCAGTCAAATTTCTTATTCTCTCTCTCTCTCTCTTTCTCTCTCTCTCTCTCCCTCCCTCCCTCCCTCCCTGTCTCATTCTCTATCTCTCTCTGTCTCTCTCTCTCTCTGTCTCTCTCTATTTTCTTTCTTTCGTGTACTCATATTCTTCCCCCTCTCTATGATTTACTACACATCAACACACCTTGCTCACCCGTTTACCTCCCAGTCGAAACTCGGGTTCTTTTATACCGTTATATCAATTAATACCCAGTATTTAGCTATGTTCCAGAAAGGCCCTTGATCTTTGGTCAGAGCACACCTCTATAATTGTGGCTCACTCCATCGAAATTAGCGTCCTATCACAAAGTAAATTTGCCTAAGCTCACAAGGAGTCCAGGGTGCGCGTGCCCCATGTATGCATAGCATAAGAAACCTGTGCCAGGCTCGCGACACATGCACACACACACTTGAATGGGGTCTGCCGGGGCCAGCCTCGAAATCAAAGGTTGTCGAGAAGGTTACCGACAATTTTAAAGGGATCAGGTAACTTTGTGGAGGCTTGATTATTTTGATAAATTGTTGAATTTTGATGCCTGTGTTGTATCAAGATGTTCATAAGGGTAAATAAACAGCCAGGAATATTGTTTTGAAATATGTGGTGTTATTATCAAGATATCTATCACTGAATTCCGCCATTTGCAAAGCTAACCTGGCTATACTTTTGTCTAACATTGCAGTCTATGGGTTAAACAAAGAATCTGGCATTTCCGGTCACTTGTATATTTTCACTTTTTGTGAAGCACGTGATCATGCGTTTGAAATGCATTTTTCAGAGCTTCATTTATACGTTACATACACTAATAGCATGTAAGACCATGCTGCTCACATTTTTTAAAAGTTACTCAATGGCTTTAAAGGAAACCTAGACTCTGTGAGATTATATTAGTATTAGGAAAATATTAGTCCGAATTTCGTCACGCATCAAGATCGTTATTTGGCACATCAATTGCGATTTTAAGAAAATTTTCATCAGCCTTAATACCTAATGTATGATTTTCAGCTTGTGCATTTTTAATCTCTTTTTATTCTTCTTTTCACATTCTTCTGTGCACTTACTTAACCCATAAAGGTACAATGTCACCTTTAGGAGACGCTTTTGCAGTATCTGTTGGTCCAGAATGTTGGGCAGTACATATCATACATCAGCAGAAAAAGAAAAATGCACTGGAAAATTTGAGCCCATTCCCATCGCTGTATGGTGTGGTGTTCTTCAATTAGAGCAGTTTAAGTGTAACTAATCATTAAACTGTTTAAACTGGCAATGCAGTGAATAATATATAATCACTATTTCCGTGTTCAAATTGGCAATTTCTGATTCAATTTTACAATTATAATTCATTTCGGTTTATGTTATATCCATATTTATTTTTTCAAGCTATGTAAACGTGGAAAAAGAATAATTTGTATTGCCAATTTGAGGATTGAAGATGATTAATTTAGACCTCAAGAAAGCTCTGTACTGCTATGGGTTAAAGGATTCAAAGACTGGCGTCTCAGTATTAACATTTTTTCCGGGGTTTTTATACTTTGTGGGTTTTGTCATGTATAATAATGCTTCTGCTTGTTTTTCTTATAAAATATAACAAGAAACACTAAAGTGGTTGCCGATAAATCACTTCACTGATAGTCAGCAATAGAGGAACAGATGGGTATTTCAAGGAAATACAAGAGCGAATTAAATTCTAAACCATAAAATAAAGAATTTCTTACATACACGTTTATAAACAATTCTTCTGATACAATATTTCATGTGTTTTAGAACTATCTTTACTTTGAAAAATGATCAGGTCCAGCTTTTGGTGCTTTTGAACAAACCGGTACAGTACAAAACAAAACCAAATTTGTTTGGTAATGCACGGAACAGTATTGTTCATCTCGGCTCAAAGTTGTGAGCCGAGAGAGGAGCTCACACATCTGCGCATGCTCGAAGAAGCACACATTCATACATGTTTCTTAAAGATTTCTTTTATTCCTTCCATTTTTCAAAGCAATATCTTCACAAATAATCAAGGTAACAAAACATATATAAGTATGTTCACATGCAAGAATCATTATATATATAAAAAAAAAATTACATTTTAATACATTGAAATAAACTATTAATAAATAACGTTTTTACAAGCATGATATGCTTGTATGCGGGGTGAAAGGGAGGAGAATGGGGTAGGGTGGGAGGAGGGGGATGTGGGTGGGGGTGACGGGGTTAGGTAATGTAATTTAATATACCTTCCTCTCTCTCTTTTTTTTTTTTTTTTTTTTTTTTTTGTTATAAGCTGTTTTTATTTGGAAAAAAAGAGATATTGTATAATCATGTGTAATTTTTGAGATTTTTCTATGATCCTTGAGTTATGTAATTAGGTTGATTTTTTTTCCATTAATTGATGTAACTATATGATTAAGTGTGCATGAATATGTCTTGTACTCTGATCTCTTTTTTACATGATTTAATAAAATATATAATTTTATGTATTGCTGTATGAGAGGAAGGAAATAAAATATCTCTTAAAACAAAAAATAAGATGATCATATTCATAGTATAATTGAATGGAAGTTTATTAAAATGTTTTAAAAAGGAGAAAGAAAAAAGAAAAAGCAAAACATTCAGTTCACCGATCCAATTCTATGCTGTCAGCATCCATGCTGTCAGTGAGAGTTTGTGAGAATGCTTGCATTATTACAATAATTCTGTGATTACAAACCGGCTGGCAGCAAGCCTAATTTGACAGCCAGTCAAGCTCGTCATTGTCTCGCCCACCGGAGGTGAAGGCGAGACTAAGGGATCCAAATGTCGTCCGTCCGTCGTCCGTCCGTCGTCCGTCCGTCCGTCGTCCGTCCGTCGTCCGTCCGTCGTCCGTCCGTCCGTCCGTCACAAACGTTATGAAAGATAACTTGGCAACCGTGACTCACTTTTCAAC
Organism: Echinometra lucunter; assembly: GCA_029962745.1. NCBI lineage: Eukaryota > Metazoa > Echinodermata > Echinoidea > Camarodonta > Echinometridae > Echinometra > Echinometra lucunter. The sequence continues at coordinate 16,793,515 of CM057171.1, forward strand.
CAAACTTGGGTTGTAGATGCACTAAGGGGACCTGCATGTTATGGTCCAGTCAGAGGTCACATGGTAAGGTCAAAGGTCATTTCAGGTCAAACGTTAAAGTTTACGTGCAAGACTCTCTTATGACACAAAACTCTGCAACCGTGACTCACTTTTCAACCAAACTTGGGTTGTAGATGCCCTAAGCGGACCTGCATGTTATGCTCTAGTCAGAGGTCACATGGTAAGGTCAAAGGTCATTTTAGGTCAAACGTTAAAATTTACGTGCAAGACTCTCTTATGTAACAAAACTCTGCAACTGTGTGACACTGTTCAATCAAACTTGGGTTGTAGATGCACTAAGGGGACCTGCATCTTATTGTCCAGTCAGAGGTCACATGGTAAGGTCAAAGGTCATTTCAGGTCAAATGTTAAAGTTGACGTGCAAGACTCTCTTATCACACATAACTTTGCAACCGTGACTCACTTTTCAACCAAACTTGGGTTGTAGATGCACTGAGGGGACCTGCATGTTATGGTCCAGTCAGAGGTCACATGGTAAGGTCAAAGGTCATTTCAGGTCAAACGTTGAAGTTTACGTGCAAGACTCTCTTATGACTCAAAACTCTGCAACCGTGTGACACTTATCTATCAAACTTGGGTTGTCGATGCACTGAGGGGACCTGCATGTTATGGTCCAGTCATAGGTCACATGGTAAGGTCAAAGGTCATTTCAGGTCAAACATTGAAGTTTACGTGCAAGACTCTCTTATGACACAAAACTCTGCAACCGTGTGACACTTATCTATCAAACTTGGGTTGTAGATGCACTGAGGGGACCTGCATGTTATGGTCCAGTCAGAGGTCACATGGTCAGGTCAAAGGTCATTACAGGTCAAACGTTGAACGGTTAAAGTTTACGTGCAAGACTCTCTTATGACACAAAACTTTGCAACCGTGTCACACTTTTCAGTCAAACTTGGGTTGCAGATCACTAAGGGGAAGTGCATGTTATCATTCTGTTGGACTTCACATGATAAGGTGAAAGGTCATTGGAGGTCATATGTTACAGATGTTTTCAAATTCTTGAATTTGCTTTTCCTCTGTCATTTCTTGTCCAGTGTTGAATCTGATTGTTATTTCACAATGAGCTTTCGATACAGTTCTGTTGTGTGCCATCACAGATCGCGATATTTCTAGTTATTTTCACAAGTGGGCGAGACACAACATCGCAAACGCCTTGTGATTTTATTGGCCCGTTTTGTTCCCTTGCTCCCTCTGATGAGTGTGTGGGGAAAAACCCCAAATAATTATCTCTGTTCACTGATATTTTCTTAAATAGAATTATTGACAAATGTTGAAAATTTTGAAATTCTGTGATTACATACCGGCTGGCAGCAAGCTTAATTTGACAGCCAGTCAAGCTCGTCATGATTTTATTGGCCTGTTTTGTTCCCTTGCTCCTTCCGATGAGTGTGATGGGGAAAAGCTCAAATAATTATCTCTGTTCACTGATATTTTCTGAAATAAAATTATTTACAAATTTTGAAAATCGCACACGATCGACTTTCTCATTTGTTCAAAACTACAGGCTCCCCTTTCCAGTCTTTATCTTTGCTTATCAAACAACTATCATTTCTATGGTTATGAATATTAGAAGTTGTATTATTACTGTTACTATCACAATCATTCTGATCATTAATATTGTTATTATTACTATTATACCGGTGTCATAATCATAATTGCAATTATTATTATTATTATTATTATTATTATTATTATTGTTATCATCATTAATATTATTATTATGATTATCATTATTATTATTAGGCCTATTATAATTATTATAATTATTATTATTATTATCATTATTATTATTATTATTATTATTATTATTATTATTATTATTATTGTTATTATTATTATTATCATCATCATCATCATTACCCTCCTTATCACTGCTTTAATATTATGGCAATCGTTACTACCACTATTATTACTATTAGTACTATTATTATCATCATCGTCATCATCATCATACTGCGTTCTTCTTCGTCGATTTTATTGTTTTCTCGTCTAAATTTTAATTGGAAGAGTAATCGGGCTTAAATTTCGAAGTGAATTTGGTTTACAGGAACATTACACGTCACTCGTGTTATGTGTGACATCATTGACGTGTGTCATATCTACAGACAGTTCCCGAGTCGATGCTCTGGCGAACGTATCCACCGCCTCCAGCTGAATGGCGAAAAGGGGGTAAAGGAGGGAAAAGAGAGGGAGAGGTGGGGGAGGAAAAAAGGAAAATTGTTGGAACACCTTCCACACGACTCCACTGTACTAGAAACCCTTTCCTTTCCATTTCATAAACCTGGACCCCGTTTCCTAAAACTTATTATTAATAACAAGTTGCAATAACGGTTACAAGCTACTGAAATCCTTGCATCTGACTGGCTGAGAGCAGATTTGTCAAAAATATATAGCAGTTGTTACTGATAACAAGTTTTGTGAAAAGGGGCCTTGGTAAGGTTTAACCTTCCTTACATGACATTACTGCCCCCCTCCCCCCCCCCCCCCCCGCCCCTTTACTAGTCAGAAGTACTCTACTCCACTATCAACATTTACTCTTATATCCACAAACACTGTCTCAATATTTGTGTACCTGTACTCAGTTGTGCCTCTTTTATGATTCAAAAAGGTTTGATTTCAAGTTGTCTTCATACGATTTCAAAACTTTTATGCCCATGTTTGTCTCCTTGTTGTGCAAGAGTTGGTGGGGAACAAAGAAAGAAAACGTGCATGTATTCCTCTATGAATAAAATTGACAAAGCCTCCGAAAATACGTAGATCAAGAGATATTCCAGTTGTGTTTCTTTGTGTTGATAATGAAAATGTTTCTAAGATGAAAAAGTATATGATATATTGCTTTTGTTTAATATATCGCTGTTGTGCTGTATATGGGGATATTTGGCGGATATTATCCCTAAAACATAGGAATTCTTCATCACATAATCACCAACGACAAAATGACTCGCATACGAGCTGACTTTGCACGGATTTTCAAAACTCTCCATAGTGCCATGAGATCAAATTTTAAAGTTCTACTAATAATGAGCACTTTATTATATTTTGCTCATTGAAAAAAATCATTTTCTTTCCAAGTACAATAAAGATCCAATCAATTATTCATTCATTATAATTTTCTTAATTTATTTGCTTCCAAAATGGAAACAATAATCATTGTTAAAGATTCATTTCTACTTGTATATGGAATGCATTGCACCAGCATATTCACAGATCATGCACTTTATACTTAAGTAAAGGGATCAGAGAATTTCCGTCAATCATGAAATATATTTTCATTTAGTATTTATTGTGTTGATATGTGTTATGTTCCTGTGCATTCAATGCGTTTGAGAGAATTGGGGGCGTTTTTGCAACGTAAGTCTTGCATTTATAGGGCTTTTCTGCCTTTTATTTTAGTGGTTAATGACAGATGTCTGGAAGTGTGCGCGTTTTTAAGAGTGTGCGTGCGTGCGTGCTAGTGTGTATATCATGTTTTGAAGGGGCACATAGTTGAGTGTAATCGTCGGTAAAGACAGCTCAATCTGCACGTACGCACCGGCTACCAAGGAGCGATAATAAATTGCGTGCGCGTGTCACGAAAAGCGTGCCTGCGTCCGCGTCAAAAGCCATGTTCGTCGCTACCAACTGTTGCATTTCGCTATAACCCTTTCATTATGTCAGGAAAATAGTCGGCGTTCGGTTTATGGGTGACATTTTATCTTTCCAATCACAACATTCGATTTCGCAACATCTGTTGCATGAGAAATAGGAACATTGTACATGTAGAGTGCATTAAGTTCTTGCCATTGCCGCCGGTTATCATTACAAATTAAAATTCACTTGTTAAGATATACGTTTTCGGTTTGTAACAGGAGAATAAGGCTAAATCATTTAAACTTTGGAAGTCAAGGACAAAGAGCAGGACAGAAACTCGAAATGCTAATTGAAAACAGGCTTACTTTAATCATGTTTCTGAACATCAACGTGATAAGCAAAATAAGAATTAGATTTCGAATGAGGAAAATAAAGAACTATGATACAGGCATACGTGCTCCCCCCCCCAAAAAAAAAAAAAAATCGATTAAATAACTCCTTTTCTTGCAAAATTAATCAATAAATCACAATAACTTCACTTCATTTAAGCCACGCAAAACAGGTTGAGTAGATATTATTTCATTCTTGTACAGTATGTCGAATTCTCTCAGCAGTCGACTTTTTCCCCTTTTTGTATTTTGTATGTTTAGTATTTTCCTTATTCGCTTTAAAGTCTTCGATTTGCAGAATAGTACAATTTACTCCTAGTTCAAGACTTGAAGTCAACACATCACTGAATGAAATAGGTTTACAAAGTGGTCTTTGGGTGAAAGTATGATGAAATAAAGCAACAGTGAAGAAGGATAAAAGAACACAAAATATTTACCTTAAATCATCAGTTCCGTGTTGGTGCCATGAAACATCTGTTCAGTGCCTCTAAATCTCAGTCTAATTAAGCTAACTTATTAGTCCAATGAAATGGCTACAGCTGGGAGAAAAATGATCATCTAATTTGTGTTACTAATGTGCATGATGCATGTATGAAGTTACAGGGACTTATAATGACCTTATAAACATATGAATCGCATTCCTACCATTATACTCACATATAATCGGTCAAAGTACATATGGATAACCGACTTATGTTTAATGCCATTTGAGTGATATTGCAACTTGAATGACCATGATTACGAATACATATTTTCTGTTACTTGACAAGCGTATCTATTTCTTGTTTTTTGTGTATATGATTTCTTTGTTTTATCTGTGGTATAAGGCAAATTGGGAAAAGTACAAAGAAAAAGAATTGAATTAGTAGGCCTATGTAGGGAAGTACTTGTCCGTTGCTCGACTACGTATTTGTTTTATGTCTATGCCATTAAAGGCAAAGTCGAAAGTTACCAAGAAAAATTAAATTACAAGTATATAAAAGAGGCAAGAACCTTTTAATTCCCACCAGCGGATGTCTGAAAATTTTAACTGCGGTTCAGTTTTTTAAAAAAAAAAACAGACCGCGCGGAATCGATTCCGTTAATCATTCATTTGAATTTAATGATTTTAGCGTTCCTCTAAGCCTTACACGCGTGGCTTTCGGCTCGCGCATCAATTGATGCGGAAAATAAGAACCGGGCGAAGAAAGCAGTGTATTAAGGGGTGCTGCGACAGTCTCCTTTAGAACACCCTAAGGAGTTTGGATAAACTCTAAAAGTATATAGCACAGTGGCGCAGGATATAAGTTTCATCTTTGTCTTGTATATCTATTCTTCAAAAAAAAAAAAACACGAAAAATCTAAGAAACAAATCAGTGTAATTTAAGAAGAATATTTTTCGAAAGAAAAAATGAGAACAAAATAAAATTTTTTAAAAAGTTGTGTTCGATCCATCTGTTAATCCACGTTTCACCCTTGCGAGCACAATTCTTTGTTCTTTGCTAAACCTCTGAAACAGTCATTTTGTGTTTCGCCAAAAATAGTAAATATATCACGAAATATTTTGGGGATCCCTCTTTTACACATCCTCCCTATGAAATAGATGTAAACTCCTAGACATAACCGAACAAGAGAAGTGTGGGTTCTTTCAATGCCCGATTAATGAGAGAGTGGTAAATCTCGGCGGTGCCAATATTCGTTTTATCACTGACAAAATTATTTTCCTCCCTTTTTTTTTTCTTCTTTTATTTTTAAACAAATTTAATGTAAGGGTGGATTTCCCATTTTAAAAGATGCTCTTGCGGTCTTTATTCGGCACTTCAGCCGAAAGAAAAACCTCCAATTATTGATTATGTCCACAAAGATGAAAGAAGAATAAAAAGGAATTATGACCCGCATCCTTTCGGCAGAGCAATAATCTGTTTAAGTCCTATTCGATTTACTTAGCAAACGACTTTCTTTCTAATCGTATTAGTTTAGGCTGAATATTGATTTTTCCTGTGTTGTAAGTCCTTTTTTGTATTCTAAGATTATCTAAGATGGCTTTGTTCAGTTTATTCTGTCGCGTGGGCTATATGGCATACAGCCTCTCATGTTAAACAAACGCATATCCATGTTGATGGCCGGAGTGTGAAACCGAACGAAACTAAATTGATACACGAAGAAAATACAGATAATCCGCTAAGCAGAGAAGATTCGTCCTAACAGTATTTAATGTATTTATGTTCTTACTGCAGACTTTTTGAGCGATCTAAGTGATTTTTTTTAATTCCTTCTTCTTTCTTTCTTCCAATGATAATCTTCGTCAAGTTACACAAGGAGGTACAACTACGACGCAGATTTTGGCGTTAGCGCTGTTTTTGTGGAATAAATGATTTCTTCCGATCGCACTAGGAAAGTATCACACGTTCTCACCTTCGCTGTTTAGCTTAAATAACTGGTGAATGAAAACAGTGTAATACATTAAATGATGAGTGTATGTTTTCGCATGTTTATAGGGTCAAAAGTTCAGGAACATGTTGGTGAAATTCGAATCCTTTTTTCCTTCAAAGACAGTGATTTTGGACACAGCATAAAAGAAACAATACACTTTCAAACACAGCTGCAGTCTCGAAGGCCGGCGTCCCCTATATATTTCTCCTTCTCTTTTTTTTTCAACTTGTATCATTTCTTTCTGCTTCTTCCTCTGTCACTTTTAAGTCTTTTCGTTATATTGTCATTTTTATTTTCCCTGATGCTTCTACTTTCTTATTTTTTTTCTTTCCTTTTGCTTCTTATTTTTATCATGAAGAATTGGCGCGGCATCCTCCCTACTCAGTTTATGTACGTTTACATCTTGCATTGTTGCAAAAAACGCCATACCCTTTTGATATCCAAAACAGTTGATACACAGTTCAAAATTGATTTATTTTCTGTTAAAGATCTAGTAATTTGACAAGGCCATCTATCTCCTATTTTTCTTTATTTTTTTCTCCCTTATCAGCTTGTAGACCCGTATGATAAAGGTGCCTGATATCTTGTTTTGATTTATGTAAAATGATTTGAATTTCATATTTATTTCCCACAACCATCTGTATTTTTCAGATTGATCGAAAAATGACGTTTTAAAATTAGTTACAATGTGACATTGGACCTGGGGAGCGTTTCATCATCATTTGTTGTCTGACAAGTTGTCAGATCTGACATCTTTCCTTAATTTTGATTGGCTGAGAAGCATCGTTACTATGGCAACTGTCGGATAAAACAGACTTTGTCGGATAAAACATCCGACAAGTCCTTTCATGAAATGCTCCCAAATTCAGCGTGTGTATACATTATGACAACAAAAACACTAAAATTATCATGCATTTACTCTATGTTAATGCATGTATTATAGTTCCCTAAGTGAAAATGTATTGCCAATTGTTCATTTACTTTGGCAACTTTGTGATTTCATCGGTATAAAAATGCCCCTACATAATGTGGATAAGTGTGGGTGTGAGTGTGGCTGTGTATATACCTTGTTCAGCTAATTTGCACTATGATTGCTTAGTGACATATGGATGGCATATTATGTCATGATATCATCTGTATATTGTCTTTATTCTTGGCCTAATTTGTAATATTAATTTCGAAACAATAAATCAAGGAATAAAAAGTATTAAAAGAAAAAAGTGTATTTAGCAAGAGGTATTAATGCTTAAAGCTTTAAACGACAAAAAAAAGATGAATAAATGCATGAATCCTTGGTGAATGAATGAATGAATCCTAAGGTTTCCTCCACATTTCTGTTATGCAGTAATCTCTCTCCGTGCATCTTATTATTATAAAAAAGATGAATAAATGAATGAATCCTTGGTGAATGAATGAATGAATCCTAAGGTTTCCTCCACATTTCTGTTATGCAGTAATCTCCCTCCGTGCATCTTATTATTATCTCAGACTATTTGCTATTTTACTTCAAACTTAACATATGTATTTAAACATTGTTCTATCATATTTTGCTATAATATGGAAAAGACTTGTATCATTGCAGATAATGTGGAAATAAAACCTAAATGAACTGAAAATGAAGTGAACCCTGTGTTGTTATTGTGGGGATCTGTTGTTATCATTTCTTCTTTTTCATTCTCTTCTACCATGTCTATCGACACCTAAGAGCATTTTTTCAAATATGAAGGAATGAATAACTGAAAGCGTTAATGAATGTGTGTATATACGTATGATTGAATGATTGTATAAATGAATGCGTACGGGCATTGATGAATGTATTGACAAATGAGTGTAAGAACGAATGAACGTATGAATCACTATGCATGTGTTGGGGTATGTATTGTATATACAATAGGTTATCTTTAAATGAATGAGAAAATGAGATGTATATGGGCGTGTGGCCGGGTGTACGTATGTATAATATATGTATGTATGAATGAATGAGCTGATGGAGAAAAGGATCGAGGCATGCGTGAATTATAGTATGTAAGTATATGTTTGTATGTATGTCTGAATGAAGGAGCGAAGGAATGGATTACTGTACGAATGAATGAATGAATGAATGAATGAATGAATGAATGCATGCATGATGTGCTCTCCCAGCATCCAGCTGGTGGAGCAACAGACATACACATTGTTCTGCGTTTGATGGATGAAGGCGAATATGTTGGCCACTGGAAGATTAATTCAAGAACTCGCTTGAGGTGATACTGGAATGATTTATTTCTTTTATTTCTCCTCCTTCCTGCCCCTCCTCCCATTGTTCCTTTTTCTCCTTTTCCACATAATGTCTCTGTTACCACTGCCCCCCCCCCTTATCCTGTAACTCTTTAAGCACCTTCTATTTTCTTCTTTTAATACGCATTTCTCGTCACATTGTTCATTATCTCATCATCGTTACCTATTCATATTTACTTTTTCACTCCCATTCTCACCCCCCACCCAAGCCCGAATTCACAAAAGAGGTTTATATTTCAACCGTGGTTTCAACTTTAAACTTTAAAGCGAAAAACGAGCATGTTCCTTTGTCCAATTGGCTGACAGTAATGTGCTTTTATACGCCCACTCAAACGCCAATCTACCCTTATTAACTCTTATTTATGCTTATTTCATTACCTAAACCATTGTTTAGACCATGGTTTAAAGTAAACCCCCCCCCCCCCCCTTGTGAGTTCCGGCCTTAGAGATTTCATAATCCTACTTTGCAGTCTACTAACTGCAATTATAAGATATAATTCGTTCAATCATTTTATATTACATACTGATTGATTGTTTATTAAATTTCATTATTGCTTTTTTTTCCCTTTCGTTTTGCCCTTTTTCGTGTTTGTTTCCTGGGCGTATGTGCGTGTTTGGGTGTGGGTGTGTGTATTTGTATGTGCGTGTTGAGTATTGTTGTTGTTTTTACAAGTTATTCTGTTACCTTTCAGAATCACGAGTTTTTTCAATAGGGTCTGTTCAGTCGTGAATTTTCCATTTTCATATCAGCATCGTTATTCCTTTCTCCTTCCTTATACTAAAATGTGTAAAAGTTTCTTACACGGAATATGCTTCTTTGCCCAACAGTAGTCATCGAATTATTCACTTTCATTATCTCCGTAGTTTTATTTTCTGCATATTAAATATGGTGGCCCTGAAGTACGCTCGACAGTCATGTGCGACGTGAATTTCGCATCCCAGGTCCAGAATTTCGCATCGCAGGTCGTGAACTTCGCATCCTAGGTCACGAATTTCGCGCCGCGGGTCGTGAATTTCACGACTGGGATGCAAAGTTTGCGCCATGGGTCATGAATTTCACGACTGGGATACAAAGTTCGCGCCACGGGTCCTGAATTTCGTATCGCCGGTCGTGAATTTCACATCCGAGGTCCTGAATTTCGCATCGCGGGTCGTGAAATTCATGACCTGGGACGCGAAGTTCACGACCCGCGATGCGAAATTCAGGACCTGGGATGCGAAATTCACGTCGCACATGACCTGTTGTCGAGCGTACTTCAGGGCCACCATATATTTGTCATACTTCATTCTCAGTGATACACCTTTTCGTAGTTCTTTTCGCAATCTCTCTTGTCTATCGTCTCCTCTCTCTCACTCTTTCTCTCTCTCTCTCTCTCTCTCTCTCTCTTTCTCTCTCTTTTTCCTGATCCCTCTCACACTCGCTATTGTTTCTCTTCCTTTCTCTCCTTCCATCTCCCCTCTCTCTTTCTTTCTCTATCTCTCCCGCTTTCTATCTCTTTGTACTCTACTCTGTCCCCCCTTGTCGATCCTTTTTTTTTTTGCTTTGTTTTTGTTTTATCCATCTTTATCTCACCCGATATTTCCTTCTCTCTCTCCCTTTATGTCTCTTTTTTTATTTTGACTATTTTCATCACCACTCGTTAGATTACCTCGTATCCGTGTAAGGGGTAAAGGATGTCAATTACTCATCGAAACCTAAAGAGGAACTGAAACACTGAAATTATTCATTCGTTTTATCGGCATATTTTATTTGCATTCACCGTCTTTAACGGCCAAAAATAATTCTATATTTCTTTTGTACAACATATTACAGACGAATAGATCAGTATAAACATAAAAACAAAATAATTTCGCAATCACATGTTGGATTAGTAAAAACGCTATGCGTAGGAAAATAGTACAAAAATATACAAACAAATCTTGACAAATATAGTGAATCAAAAGCCAGCAGTATGTTAATAAGAAAAAATAGCATTCCTTTTCCACAAAGGCACTTTATTTAATACGGAATGTTACTTGTTAGAAAAGACAAGCTAAGGCAGTATGTTTTTCGCAAAATTATGAAAAGCAGTCCAGGTTATAGACTACACTTCAAGTCAAACTAGACAGAGTCTGTTGTATTTCATTTTAACAATTTTTCTTCTTCTTCAAACGACTGAGGATTACAATATTTGATAACTAACTAAAAAAAAATGATAGAAATGAGGAAGAATTCAGATTTCACACACATTCTAATCTAATGAGTAGATTTAAAAGTAGCCATTAAAACTTTACGAATACATCTGTACAGACTAAGACATTTTTAATCTAAATAATCAGTCTTGATCATGTTGATTTCCATTACAGGAATAATTACGTCTTAATATCCTTATTCATTACTGAAATTCAGCTGGACTTCAAACCAAATTTCTTCCATTTTTACCTGTAAGATAAACACTTTGCGTTAATTTCATTTTTTAGGAAAAGGGTTACGTCCAAGATAGGGGGAATACCTGAACTTTAAGATGGATGTTAATGCGAAATCTATCAGAATCTTAGGATTTCTAAGAGAATCTACGAAAATCTACAAGAATCTAGGCTAAAAAGAAACGTGAGCGATACAGCTTGTGACAGATGTTATAGTATCTTTAAAAATTGACGCTATGAACAAGATGTTTCCTATAGCACACAGTTTCTTGAAAATTGGAATGTTCCGAAGCTTGTATTTAGAAAGCGTCTTTATATTAAAAAGACTTGTAATACAGAAAATGTAGATACAAATTAGCGGACAAAAAAAATGTAGTTTTTCTTTCGAGATACAGGCGAAAAAGAAATATAAAGGGACTGGTAGGTCCAATCTGCTGATATAGTGCAAGCATTTCAGAATGATAAAACTAAAACTGTCTATATTGTATATCAAATTCATGTAAAATTACAAAATATACACAAAATGTCAATATGCTGCAATATAGACAGGATATCAAGATGACTTTTGATAATAATTTTGCTATATATACATACATGTCTTCGTCTGTCCTACATAAAACTCAATAAGTTATAATCAATAAAAGTCGATAGAATTTAAGAAAATATATATTATGTGTTTCGATAGTAAATCTTGAAAATAGACTGTTTTCTTTTCTTCAATTTTGTAAAAAAAAATAATCAATGGGATGTCGGGAAGAACATCTGATTTTAAGGCAGAACATGAGATTAATCAATGTGAAAATGTCTGGAATTAGTTTGCATTCTGATGTCGGCTACTCTAATATACCATCAAGTTTACATCCTGGAAGGAGCTATCTTTTATGCATATAAAATTGCATAGAATATTTGTTCCTTATTCCCATTTGTGGGTAAATGTCCATAAGATATAACAACCTATAAACTACATTGACAAACAACGAGTGTAAATGTATGCGATGTAGTTTAACTTGGATAATGTGTTGACGAAATGTTTCATATAATTCATTTGATGTAACACCCTAGCCGTTAGAACATTGGAAAAGTTAGATCACTATTTTCTGAACCTGTTCAAATCAATGGAACTGAAAAGTTCTGGAAGAATTTATTATTGGAATAATACATGTTTATGGAGAAACGATGAACATTTTTCGCTCACTCTTCTTGAGGAATATCGGATTTGGGATCCTGATGGTATTCCAAAGACTCGCAGAGCAGCGAAATCCTCGCCTTGCTTTGTTTCCAAGTAGGCAAGAGTCCGCGGCGATTAGAGGCCCCGCCCATGACGCGTTCCAGTCGAGCGATGGACGGCTCCCGCCACGGGTCGAATATGGTCTTATTGGTCAACTTCAAGGTTATCGGAACCAGGTAGCCACGCGCCTTATTCTAATTGGTCGAGACATCATGGAGAAACGCCCACACCTGAAAATGATTGATAGAGACACGCGACAAGTTAGTGAAGAGAAAGATCAAAAGAGCAAAACAAACCTCAACATTGTCGTGTCACGTAATTATTGATTTCTGAGGTTTTATTTTCGTCGTTATGAAACCTCAAAATAACGATTGAATATAAGTAGAATGATGTATATGACATACCAAATTACAGTAACGAAATTCATTTGACTGTAATAATAGCCCAATAAATGTTCCGAAACATTGATTATTACAAGTTTCATGGCACAAAAAGTTTGTGGCAAATGAGCATGCAAAAATATCTTTATGATCTTATGAATATCCCGCCAATAATTATTTGTTCCGATTACTGTGCGGGTTTTTTCTTAACGATATAGAAAAGTTGACGTTCAGTGTATTTCAATGTTCTTTGTTGATTTAAAAATCAGCGAACAATTATCAAAAATTGATTTTAATCAAATTTATTTCCTGATTTACCAATCTATCATAATTTAATGATCACGTAGTACTGTTTTAGGAGGAGAAGGAGTAGGAATAGCAGAAGCAGTAGCAGTAGTATTTGTGGTGGTAATGGTGGTGAAATGGCCATAAAATGTAGTAACTGAAAAGGCAGTATCACAACCATTACTGCTATACTAGGATTGTTTCTAGAATGAGATTTACTAATACCTTTACTACCACTAATTATTACTTTCCATTTCCATTATGTTTTTATTGTAGGATGATTAGTGCATTAGCTTGAATATCTTTTCTCATTTTTATTTTCATAATTTTTTGCTTCTTATCAGTACATCAATCTTCATATATTATTTTTGATAAAATGCAAAACTGGTAAAACAGACCGAGCGTCAAGTGGTTTAGGTGGTATTCTAAAAGTCAGATATTTCATGCTACTAAATTAAATTTGGGTAATATTTAGATGCCTTCTACAGATTTTTTCGAAAACAAAAAGATACCCTTTCTTTTCCGAAGATCGCACTTTTTAGGTTGAGATACCTCCACCATGCATTCTATCTTAAACGTTAGTATTGTTGGATTTTTAATTAGCTCGTTGAAACTGATTTAGACTTGAAATGTAGTGGGGATCTTTCACATTACCCATTTCTTCAGTAACTCCACATTGTAATTATATACTTTTTCTGACTGGTCTGCACCCATGTCTAACCTTTAATCCCTGTTGCTTCTTTCAATTCAGGGCCAAAATACAACTTATTGATGGCTAATCTAATCCGGAGTCAGGACAAAGACTGTGGAAGTCTTTCAAGTTTGCTTAGCAGCGTAACGTCATCCTAAGTTAAACGGTCATTCCAAAAAAATACAACTTTGTAAGATAAATCGCAGGTCCTACATTTCCTCTGATGGACCATAATAGCGCGCTTATTCATAGTTAATCAAAATTCTACATGCTGTCACTTGATATTATTCATCTCCTTTGAATCAAGCCTAATTAATTGCGTTTTGATTGAACATCGCATTCCTTGCTGATTGTATTGACAAAAAGAAAATTTTGTATTAATTTTGGTCTCCAAAAAAAAGCAATATTTAATCTCATTTATCCAAACAAGACAGAAATAATCAACGACTAGACCGTCGAGTTCTTTTCATACAATCCATCGTGTTGTAAAATTACTGGCATTAAGCATGTTGTTAGTCACTGCTTTTCTGAGTGGCATTTGTTGCTCATATATTTAACTATACGTTTTTATTTTTGTATATGTCAAGTTTTAAAATCTGAATACCAATGATTATATGGCATTTGACTGAACTTGTTCACAGTCTGATTCTGACATGTGATAGGAAATAAAAATGGAGGGCGAAAAGATTTCTTACCGTTTGTTGAAAAGTTCACCAAAGTGGTGTCCGTTCTGGCTGATGCTTAGAACCATTCATGGAAATTGAGCAGATCCTCCTCTTCTGGTGACAGGGGTTCACATGGGTCTGAGCCACCCGGGGAACTGGCAGGTGACGATGCCGAGCTGAGGCTGGCTGTAGTCGGCGGCAAACTGTTGCCATTGAAGACGGCGTTGACGGCTGCTTCTTCGTCCAGCATCTGCTGAAGCTGCCTGATGTACGACACCGCTGACCTCAGGGTCTCAACTTTGCTCATCTTCTTGTTGTTGGCACCGTTTGGCAGTTGCTGGCGGAGAGTGGCGAACCCGAGGTTGACGAGTTTTACACGGTTTCGTTCCCGCTCGTTACGGCGTGCCACTGCAGCAGGAGCTGGTTGGTTGAGTTCGTAGCCCAGATGATTAAAGTGGATACGCCTTTTACACCTCGTGAGCTCGGGGGCTTGGGAGTCGTTGACGCGTAGTCGTCGAACTCGCTTGGGAAGATCATCCATAGTTGTCGTCGTCCGTATCGTGGTCTGGTTGTTGACCGTGACGGCTTGAAGTAACTGGCTGGTGCTGATGGAGATAGGTACGATGTTCTCCATTTTGCTCAGTTGGTAACCAAGATCAGAACACAAATTTGAGCTGTCGATAGTAAAAAAAAAAATACACAACAATCTTGAATAGTTGGCTGGAGAGAATTGTGAGATGATTCTGCAATAGAAAGCCTAGATGAACAGGTTTCGGCAGAAGCAAAAGGAAGCGATCAACTTTGGGGCAAACACTTGTTGTGAACGAAGACAAGTGCGGAGAGGAGTCGAGGGTAAGCTCTGAGCAACAGGTAGACTTGGTTGGTTCTGCCAACAGGTTGTTTAGCTAGCAGGATATAGAGGCACGAGTCAACAGCCTTTAAGTTTTGATGTTTCTACCACGGCTACGTCATGTAGATGTGATCGACCCGTTCTGGTGGCACGCGTCTTCTAGCTCGGCACACGAATAATAAAAAAGCCTCAACTTAAACAATGAACCCGACAAGGTGAACTATTGGGACACCTCAACCTGTACGTCACCGACTCACGCGACTCAAAACTTTAGGCCACGCCCTTTTCTTTTCGATGGCCTCAAAGTTTACTTCTATCTCTCTCTCTCTCTCTCTCTCTCTCTCTCTCTCTCTCTCTCTTCTGTCTTTCTTTCTCTTTCGTTCGTCAAGCACAGAGTACAACAAAACAAACCCTACAAGGCTTAGAGGGAAATGGTGGTTGTGTGTAGTTGACAGGCTATTGTCTACATGGACGTGCGTGCCTGTGGCTTCCATTTTACCTGTCTCACTCACTTGATAGCACACAATAGACTTTTCAGCCTATCTCGCGTACCCCGGCGCGCGACTCATTTGCATAATAATAGCTCCAGATCGAAACCGCCCACTCAGGGCTGATCCGCGCCGGTGCGTAGCCGCACGGGGCTATACAAGTTGCTCGACATGGGACTGGTTGGAGGACACTACCCAGTTATGTTTATCTTGGCGAAGTATAAAAAAAAGGTAGGCATTGGGGGTTAGAACTGCACCCCTTTCGACGATTCCATGTCTGCGATTGGTCGAGAGAGTTTGCTGAGGTATAGGTGACTTTGGGAAGAATGCCTTTGTTTGCACCCTTCTCCTTCCCTCTCTCACTCACTCTTTTAATATCCTCCCCCTTGCCATACTATGAATTCAAATAATTTGTTGTTTTCCTAACTTCTTGTACTTGTCTAATGATTAGTATCATATACTGTAGTATGATCAAAAACAAAATAAAGAAAATGCTTTTCTTTTACATACTCTTGTTGGTCCATGACGTTCAGATTTTCATTTGATACAGGTTGGGACATTATGAGATGTTTATTCCGTTTTGATTATCTCGGCGGAGAATCAAAGTCGTACGCAGCTCCGCTGTTTTGTGAGAGAATAAAATAATGTTCCTTAATAATCAATGTTTAATCAAAATCCCAAACCCCTATATATCTACCCTACCTGCTCTCACATTGTGCCCGTGGCATTTTTTTTCGGGACTTTTCCTCAAAAGTTCCATCCCGCAGTTAGAAAAAAAATCCAACCGTGAAGGTATAAAGGAGGTTTCGTACCCCTCAGAGAGACTCGTTTTCATACTTCAGAGGCGCAAAGATTTCCACACAATGGCGCAGTAGTTGGCACTGCAAATTATGTTGTTTTTCTCCTTTGAATTTCTAAACTTTGAGCGTTCTTTTCAGCTCTGGCATACGTAGGAAAAGAAAGGAAAGAAAATCTGAGATATACTACGCGTTCTCCCTCTGTCTCC
Organism: Echinometra lucunter; assembly: GCA_029962745.1. Classification (NCBI taxonomy): domain Eukaryota; kingdom Metazoa; phylum Echinodermata; class Echinoidea; order Camarodonta; family Echinometridae; genus Echinometra; species Echinometra lucunter. The sequence goes on from CM057171.1 coordinate 16,810,225, forward strand.
TTCTCTCTGTACCTTCCTTTCCTTGTCCCTTCTTCCATTTCCCTTATCACCTTATCATGCTTATGTTCTCCTCTCCTCTTTTTAAGCTTTCTTTTCTCATGTTTCTGGACAGGTTCAAGCAAGATGTGAATTACGTTACAGACCACATCTCAGCATTCCGTATACTGAGATCTAAAAACAAATCTAGTCATATTTGATTGACCAGTACTGCTTTAGTAAAAGTGAGACAATATTAGTGACTAAAACATAGTATCACACTGCTCCATAACTGATTTGACACGATTCTAGTGAAAAGGACCAGAACAATTATGCAATGTAACAACGATTTGTGTAATACAAACATTTATGTATACCCAACTTACATTCTTGCTTTACCAATATATGTGGTTGTATTTTTAAAAAAAAATAATAAAACGATTAAAAACATTCCAATCTCGAGATGCATATTAAAGGAATGTAAGCAGATATTATGAGGTCCTTTCTACAAGCTTACCTCTATTCTCAAATTTTCGAGAATGGCGGATGCACCTGCCTTGAGGACGAGCTAAGCATCGTCGACATCCCAGTGAATACTATTTTCCTTTTAACTCTTTTAATAAATATGGAAATTAAACAATAATATAGTATGAAATACTATAATTTAGCCCCCCAAATCTAATAATAAATAGATCATCTTGCCACAAGACCAAAAAATGTTGTGGCAGTTCCCCCAAAGAAGTTGCTCTAATTGCAAGTTCGGGGGCATTTGGGCCCTTACGCTCATATCCCTAATCGCTTTGGTACGGTCAAATTGCTCTCCAGGGCCGTCTTAAGGCTTCGGCTCCCAGCACCAACTCATCACTGGCTTCATAGTTGGTATGTGGTACTTTGCCTCCTGTAATGACGGAGCTAATCATGACTTTGCATTATGCTGAGTTCCCACTGCCGATCCGATCAACTCGATTGTCCCGATCCCCCAAAACCAGTCTGCAAAAACAGACATTATTTTCACACTTGAATACAATAATTCCATGAAGCATTGAATGAGACTTGTCATGGCAAGTCAATTGCGGTTTCAAATTATTTGACTGTACAAGAGACTTGCCATTGGTAGGCTCATTCAAGGCTTCATTTAATTAATGTGTTCAGGCGTCGAAATTATGTCTGTTTGTGCAGACTAGGTTTTGAGAGATTGGGACAATCGAGTTGATCTGATCGGCAGTGGGAACCTAGCATAACCAAAGTGGGTCTCTCTGTGTAGTCTTTATCTATTTTAACAATTTACTATTCTAACTGAGTCCGTAAATTGGTGCGTTTACCAGGATTTGCCTGGTATTTACTTTAATCGGATCTAGAGGCTATTGTCTTTCATTCTTTCTTTTCTACAATTGTATCTTGATGAGTTCTAGTCATGCTATACAAATCCATACTAATATTATCATCGCCAGTAATCCTTCAACGAGGCCCCAGCTCCGATCGAGTCAAGTGGCCATTATTAGGCTTAGCCCTAGCTATGCCAGCATTATAATCCAAAAAAATGAGGGTTCTAAATACGAGGACACGCGACTCCATGTGCCTTGCATCAAGTTTTAAAAAATAATAATAACAATAATGATAACTTAGATGGTAGCTACAGGTGGGCCTACTACTTTACTTTATTCGTGTAAATGCTTCACATAAAATGTTATCTAAATATATTGATTTCATTCTATTCAGATTATCAATTATAAGTTACAATGGTTATAAATTTACAGGTGTGAAGAAGACAGTGTCTTTTTTTATTGTGAAGAGATTTTCATTTTTCAACCATTATGATTTTGTATTTTCTGAAATTACATTTGTTCAATATGCAGAGCATTTTATGTACTTCGTTCCCTCGAATGTGGAAAAATAAAGATCAAATTCAAAGTTTAAACTCATAATATAAAGTGGTCGGAAGTAGTCGAGTAAATTGCAAACTGCTTAAAACATGGATTTGGTAGGGCTCCAATTTTGCAAGACATCACCCTTCAGTTCAAAGAGAAGAGTAAAGCTTTTTGTTGTAAAAAAATTACTTCAAATTAATTTTTAGACAAAGAAAACACAGTAATCCTTTGAGCAAAGGACATGTCAATGACTATTTTGCGTCATTAGACCATTAGGGTTCCGAAAATAAAATTGATCTGCAAGCTTGTCTTGAATTCAAATGACTTTAGCTAACCCTAATATAACCAAATTGTGATAAAAGTGACATTTTAGAGCTAATCAAACACCATAACTTATAACAGAAGAAACTTTGGGTTGGAAATAGAGTGAAATTATACACAATAAAATGTGGAAAAACATATTTTTTCCTATTTTTATTGCTTCAAAAGTCATTTTGCAAATATTTTAGTCGGCCTAAGGGATTTGGGGAAGCTCTACAGAATGAAGAGAGAAAAAAAAGGAAGGATTTTAAATAGTGACTTGAATGCCTAATTGCCTATTCGTGAAATTTGAACACCTACTATGATTCCGCTCTCTCTCTCTCTCTCTCTTTCTCTCTCTCTCTCTCTCTATTTCTCTCTCTCCGTTTCTCTCTCTCTCCCTCCCTCTGTTTCTCTTCCCTCTTTATTTTACCTATCTCTGTTTTTTTTCAATCTCTTATCTCAGTCCTGCTTCAATCATTACGTCTGCATTTTGTTGTTTTTGTTTATGTATTCGTTTTTTCTTCACTCGTCTCTCCCTCTAGTCATTCCAGTTGGCATAATTAGCATAATTATCTGTTACAATGACAATTCGTATGAGGGTCCAAAGACCCAAGCTAATGGAAATAGAGACAATACCATTCATTTCTCTAATCCCCTGCTAATGATGAGGGGAAATAGCACGAACGATATGTATATGACGAAAATATATATTTCCCATATCAGTGCATATATTCCCTCTACATCTTGGCCCGGATGTAAGGGAAAGAAAAAAAAAGTCATGGTATTGTACATTGTACCTTCCCCTAAAATAGATCTTTATAATCCAGTCACTTTCCGCGGCTTTCCACTGTTCAAATATCAGACTTTGGGATGGAAAGCTTTAAAGAAAATATAAGTTGACTCGTGACATCGTTGAGCCCATCATTTCTCTGGGTCTCTGCTGTAACTTGTTGAGGTCGTTTGATAGAATGCATATCTTGATCATCATCTCTTGATATTTTTAAAGTATAATACAAAATACAACGTAAACATACAGCAAATCCACCATGGTTTGAAAAAGGACAAAATCATCCGGAATTGTGGTGAATAAACATCATAGTGAGGGGTGGGTTAAAGTTGTGTGTGTGAAGGTGTGCGTGTGTGTGTGTGTGTTTGTGTCTGTATATGAGGACATGTAGCTACAAGGGTGGTATAAGTGAGGCATCTCTTCTGATAATATTGCTTCATTGACAGCTTTTCTTTGGGATTACCTCTTAAATGAGGCAGATTATTCCCTAATTTGCGCTAATCTGAACCCATACAGAGATGGATGAATGGAAGGATTAATTCTGCAAACGATTTCTCCTTACTTTTATCCCCTCAGTGGGTGTCGTCTTAACTCGCGTGGCGTTTCGTGTATCAATTACCAAACTCGAGATGAGTGATAGTAAATGTCGCAATACAAGATGGTCTTAATGACGACAATGAGATATCATCACGAGAGGTCAGGAGGGAGAGAGAGAGGGGGGGGGGAGAAGGAGAGGAAGAGATAAAAGAGAGAGAGGGAAAAGAGATAGTGGAACATAAAGGTAATACACACGGACGGGCACTGGACTGCTGGTGGGGGTTTGGGGACTGCTCCCCCCCCCCCCAAAAAAAAAAAAAAAAAAAAAAAATCACGAACAAGGTCTTTTTCACTTTCTCTCATAGCATCCAATTTCCTTTGATTCATAGCCGATTGGACACTTCTCTTCTCTCTTCTCTTTTTTTTCTTGTCAGCAGCTAACCCCTCCTTTTTTGGGGGGGGACCTCAGCCCCAAAAACATTTGGCTTATTACGCCACTGAGGAAGGGTTTAAATGAAAAGACCTTCGTATACAAATTTCTCTAGAATTACAGAATTCGTTTTCATTTTCATTGTGGGGGTGTGTTTGTTTTCTTTCTCGCATTCTGTTAGCACTGTTATAAATAAGCTCACTCCTACATGCATGACATGAATGGAGTTGCCTTGACCATCCTTTTATAACCATCGCGTGCCAATTAGGTCATCGCATTCAACGGAAAGAATAGGAAACCTCAACATGTACAAGCAGAGGAATTTATGAGTGACATTGGAAATATAAAATTTAAAAATATGTTATTTAGGAAGGAAAAATGTAAGAGCAGTATACCTCCAATAACGATGGTGATGAGCACTAGCTCTCCTACACACATCGACACATTGCAAGCTAACTGGAATGATGACCTCAGTCATGTCAATGGCTATAAACCCTGTTAACATTTCATATCAAGTTCTCAATGCCAATGGGATTATAATAATGAGGCATATTCTCTAAGCAAAAAGCGATACGTATCAAACCTTTTATCAAACCTTTTATCGATAACTACTTCTTTTTAATGAAATTAACCTTCAGAATATATCATGCAGGTTGGTGGTATTCTGTATTTCTGTTATTCGTTATCCCCTATTTGACCTGTAATAATTAGTCTGAAACATTGTACAAAAAATTACCTTGATGTGGTCATAAAGGCTGGGTCTGCTGGTGTATATCACAGGGATTGGGGTACGTATCCCCCACATTTTTAAGAGAGGGAAGATGGCGTGTACAAATATACCACAACTTTTCAAAGAAGAAATTATATTTTAATCAATCATTTATTGATTTTTTATTATCATTTTTATCATAAACGACGGTTATAGTAACAAATTCTATTTGAAATGCCATTGAAAACCAGAAATAGGACGGGAGAGTATCTGTGTGGGTGAGGATGTGTGTGGGTGTGTTTGTACGAGTGAGTGAGGGTGTATGGAAAAAAAAAACAAAAAGTGTGCGGGTGGGTGAAAAGGTGTTTAGTCGTGGGTGAGTTCGTGCTAGAAATTTCGGCAAAAGATTCGATCGACCCCTCCCCCCCCCCCCCCCCCCCCCCCCCACTCCTCGAAACAGATTTACGGCGGTAGCTGGGTCAAACCTTTAGTTGTGCATTGAACCAACGACATTATTCCTCTAGAAACAGGGCATCATCCACAACTCCCTCTTTCACTTTTTCTGCATCTACATGTATGTTCACATTCTTTAAGAGCATATGTCTGTATGAGCATGGTTAGTGTATATACAGATATATGGCTTGATATCGGATTTTGATTTGGACTATATAGGGCTGGAGTAAATCGCAGCACAAGGTGCTCGCACGCACACGCACACTGACACGCACACATATCATTCCGATTTAACCTGATCATTTCATACTTACTTTGTGTAAAGGTCATACTTCCTCAGCTGGAATAACAGAGGCATGTCAGTTACTTCTTGGTGATTATATTTCCACTGAAACAATACTTGCCCATAATTCTGATATTAGACGGAGGTGTAAAAAACCCGAGTGTGGAGTGCAACACATACCTTTTTACGGAAAGCCCACGAGTACGACAGCCCAAAAGACTGGCAACGTCAGTTTCGTGGACTTGGTTGATGAAATACGTGAAAAGGCCTACCTACAGAATTAGACATAATTGTGATACTAGTTTCTCCGTATGAAAAAAAAAATGGATCATAGTCAACCAAAACGGAGGACACTCGCCCACTTTTATTTATTATTTATTTTGTTTATTTTCTTTGTCTTATTTATATTATACTGCAGGGTTAATTGGGCAATGCAGTTATGCAAAACTGCTTTCCAAAGGCGCCCTGCATTTACTAATATCATTGTACATGAAATTTCAAAATACATAACAGTTAAATGTAAAATACACAAATGGAGAGTGAATTAATGGTATTGCAAAATGTAGATACATGAATAGCGCTGTTATAATTTCATTGAATCAAGATTTAAGGATTTGCATAGTTTTGTGAAACTTATAAAGGGATGTACACGTGTGAACATTACCAGGGAGTGCGTTAAACAAACTGGCTCTTAACTTTGAAATATGCTTGGTTTTGTTCTTTCGTTCGGAGTTCGGGGAATCTTCTACTATATTTAGCCTTACCATAATAATTCTCAAAAATGCAGTTGTCATAAACATTCTGTTGTTATGCTGTATGGCTGCATCGCTGAAAAAGCAGGTTATTGAAAGAAACACACTTGACCCCATGTTATGGCAGCGCTCTTCATACACAACCTATTATATGTTAATACAGATGAATTGAGTTTGATCGTCATTAAATTTTAATGACAGACCGGCACGCGACTAAAGTGCTATGGTATTCTCGATATGATAGTAAGAAACTAGAAAATGGATATGGAGAGAGAGAGAGAGAGAGAGAGAGAGAGAGGATAAAAGAAAAGAAGAGGTAAAGTAGAGCAGGTGCAGAGGAAAGGCTGGGCCCTGGATCTTATTTTGATGGTGGATGTCGTTTTTTCTTGTGTTGTTGTTGTTGTTGTCGTCGTAGAGGAGCCGTGGTCAAGTGGATACGTCGATGGACTGTAGCTCGAATGGTTCGTGGTTCGAGTCCCGCTGTGGCACTATTGACTTTTGGCATCTACAACTGCCACTCTCCACCTAAGTGTATTAAATGGGTACCCGGCAGGAAGAAATTCCTGGGGAAAAAAAGTGGTAAGACTAACATTTCTGAAAGAAAAAAAAACCTTTGATTTAGGGAACAGAAAAAACAAAATAGAGAAAGCGCAAGAAATGTAGAGAAATTGATAACAGGAGTGTGATCATGGTGACTGCAGCATCCATTAATCGTGCCACAGTCATTTGCCGACTATAGGCTTTAATAAATCCAGTAATTATAATCAAATCACCAGACAGAAGATTCGTCGTTTTTCTTTAATACTGTCATCATTATGAGCTCGCCATCCCGACAGAAATTATTCTTCGCTTCTTTCACCACAGCGGTATCATATGCCACCTAATCCCCAAACAACGAGATCCTTTCAAACAGGACCCAAGGTGTAGGTAAAACTTTAAACCTTGATAATGGACCACTTTTCGAACAAACATGAAAAGGCATTAACGGGACTATGAGTATTGAACTGACGCTCTTCTCGCGTATTGTCCAATTTCGCACAGGAAACTGACATTGGCGTTTACTGAAGGCCTTTCAACTATTTAAGGTTTATAATTTAAGTGAAACCTATATTATTAGACGGAGTGTAAACAGGTCAACATGGTGAAAATCGACTGTAATTATTCCCTGCTTCCTCCTCATTCACACGAAAGTCTGTTTGGGAATTCACATGCAACTGTCAAATCAAGGAGTTATCACACTCCATGCGCATAGTCAAATTCACTGCCGACCAAATTAGTAAGAAAAGTACTGAAAGAGAATGGAAGAATAGACATTGTGCTTAGAATATGACTCACCTGAAAATTATGTAACTACGAACAGGAATGTCACTATCATGGCCATTTGGGCTGTGGGTCGAACATGTGTGGTATCCCCTCCCTTCTAACATGTCTAAATAATTATTAACTTAGAAAATCTGAAATTTGTCGAGCCTCGCCTGCAAATCACTGAAATATTATACTTTTTTACTTATTCTCCAGACATTCTTGCTTATTTACTTCCAATCTTTAATATAACTCCTCCACCGCCCCCCCCCCCCCCCCCCCCCCCCCGCTTTACAATGGTTTAGCTACACCCTTAGCTGCAAGGTTCATTACCATGAATAAGCAAATGAATAAAGAAGAGACGGTGAAAAAAGAATAAAATCCTGCATGACTCACTAAAGTGGAAGGTGTAATATTTGAACAATTAGCCCCTGTTTGGTTTATTCACGCTAATGATGTTGTTAACCAGTCGACTACTGGAAACAGGTTTTATAGCCCCTGTATTAAACCTATGGGAATGATAGAATTCAGTAATCAACGGGTATAAAGTTTGGCTTTACGCAATCGTGGCTAATCTATACAGGAATATCTGATATTTTCATGATTTTCAGGTGGGAAATGGAATGCGGACAGCCCCGTTTCCATTGCTTCGCGTCTCTTTCTGTCACATTCATTTTTATCTCACTATTGCTACCTTCTTTGGCGTTCAAGAATTGAAAGGGATAGAGCAACGTCGATCTGGCGCTGCTCAGTGGCTGCCGGGCCCACGATCAATTGGGCAAAAAGAATTTCGGCTTTCGGACAATAAAATTTGGAGTTTTGTTGTTTCTTTTTTTTTTCAACATGCGTGCATGTGACTCGAAATATGTCCGTTTAACAATTCAAAGACAATATATTTTTCTAAAGTCACTTCTGATGTACAATAACAATAATGTAGCGCAAAATTCAATCAGTGTCAAGTTCACTATATGGAGATTAAATAGCAAACGAACATACAGTTCTAAGTAATTTAGATAAGTTCTGCTTTGGGGGCTCGACATTAAAAGGCGCCAGGGATGCGTGGGTGCCCAAAATCATTGTCCGGACCCTGATAAGGTATAAAATTCAACACAGAGCCCAATGCATTAGGACCCTACACTTGCAATCTGGACACCCTCAAGGAGCCCTATGTCAGAGGACAAAGGTTTTGAATAATTAGGGCTAGTGGTCATGGATCACTTTTTTCAGGTTGTGATTTCGTGCTCGCGATAGCTTCATAAGACATCGCCCTATAGCCATCGCTTTGCCAGGGCATCCATGATCGCGA
>CM057171.1:16819430-16861641 GCA_029962745.1 Echinometra lucunter
TTAATATATCTATGCTAATTAAGGAATTTGCAAACATACTCAAATGCACAAGATGAAATAAGTAGAGATGCATGCATGAATTGCATGGGGATGTTGTGAATATGGTTTGATCGAATGCATTTCACATGGAAATGCACTTGATTTCTGGATCAGAAATGAGTAGGTTACAATGTAAAGATGAAGTAGGCTCTTACAGGGGTTATGGAAGGTTATCGATACCCATCTGATATTGACATTAACCCCCTGTTCAGACACAATCCGTTTATATTGAAACTTGATAAAGAAACGTGGTATAAAATTTTCATTGTATAGCCTACGGACCATTCAGACACACATCCCAACCTCTCAGAAGAAACATTGTATAGATGTGCGTTTTTCTACTGCGCATGTTGCCATGGCAAGGTCATGTCTCCTTTGACTACGCTCATGTTAAGCCCTGCCCAGTTATACTGTTCTGTGGTCACCATACATTCAGACACACACGGACCGTGATTCTTTATCGAGTTCTACATGTAGTTCGAAATGATGCTCAGACCCTAGTTTCGTTATGCGACATTTTGTTTTACGACGTTTTGTTAGCCAGCGTTCAGACACGCAAATCCATCGTATAGCTATATTGTTTTGGTATAGCCATACAAGAAATTTTTTGTGTCTGAACAGCCTCTAAGTGTCCACCTACCCACACAGACTACAGGGAGTTACAAGACACATGTACATGTACGTGTAAGTACTGAGTTGATTCAAATACAGGGTTTTGTGGAGAGAAGCTATGTTATGTGTGGATCTACAGTTACAATGTACACAAATTTAATCAGCAAACCTAAATATTTTGTTGATAAGAAATGTTGACTTCTATATCAAAACAGATATATGTAGCTGATAAATTCACAGAGCTATAGCATGTACACGCAGTGTAACTTCCTCATATGTTTTAACATCCTCTCAAACATGTAGGCCAATACCAGTACTTTAAAATGATGTTTTAAAAACTTTAAACTTCTAAATAAAGCACTTTACATCTAAATTTTTAAAGAATTACAAGTACACGTAAGTACACTGTAGTCATAGTGTCTGACCAAAGACTGACTGTGGTGGTACATGTATTCCTTTCATACCCCCCCCCCCCAAAAAAAAAAAAAAAAAAAAAAATTAAAGCCATTTTAAAAAAAACCCAATGTTGGTCAAATTGAATATTTTGTTTTATTCTTGGTGCACACTTTATGAAGGGCAATAATGTTTGAATAGTCTGTGAGTCCTAGGCTCCTAGCATTATAAACATTTTCACAGTAAGGGCCAGTAATGCCTAAATGTAGATGTGTATCCCATGCCCACTTGCTGTGAAGTGTACAGGGTTGGGGATAGAGCAAGTCTATTGCCAACTCCTGGCATGGAGAAGGGGTAATCCCATTCCCTTTACACCACTCATACCGTGTTTACACAGTGACTCGGCTCGAGTGTTGAATCCTCAAGCAGGGTCGAACGCTGCGAAGAGGGCAACTGTGATCGTTGTTTATACCGAAACGAAAAAGGCGAGTTCGACACGGCCCGCGGATCACGAACGGAAGTAGAATTAACGTCACAATTTGCCTCCGACTACATTTTTCCTCAACATTCACAACAAAATACGTTAAACACTGAACAACTAGAGTGAGGCTGGGTTACGTTAGTTATAAAACTGCCGTGGTGACAGCACTATATTAAATATATAGAAGAATAAGTAATGCAAGGATCATACCAAACAGTGATATACCATACAAACAATTTTACGAGTAAGAGTAGAATTTCACGATCCCTAAAAAGAGTATTTTTTTACCTAGGGAAATCGAGCGAAGAATGAGGGGCATTAAGGGCAAGAGAGCTATCTCGCGCGATACCGGATGCGGCTATTCCATGTTTGACCTAGGTCACGAGGGTTCGACACGGCTTTCTGTCTACACACGAAAAAATAGACGAGTCTGACTCAGCTCGCAGGTTGAAACCTACGATTCGGGCGCATCAAAAAAGCGGTGTTCGACATGGCTCGCGGATCACACCGATCACGTTTACACAACATAAAATTGCCGTGCTGAGCACGGCTCGCGTGTTGAACCCCCGAGCCGAGTCACAGTGTAAACACGGTATTAGTCCTACTAATTGAACACTTGACCTTGGCCTTAGAAGTGCATTACCCAGACCCTGATGGTACTGTACATGTACTCCCCTGGCACTGTCTGTCCCTCCCTCCATTACTCTCTGGTACATGTATCTTATACATTGTAGATTCACTCTAGACTCTAGAGTGCTTCAAGGAGGATTTCAGGAGACTCTTGAAATGGTGTCCTCACATTTTCTTAACCCGTTCATGACAGTGTCCACATTCTTGTAGATTGATCCAATAAATTTGAAGCAGAGCCCTAAAACTGGCTAAAAACCTTATCAAATACAAGGGCAGAGAGAGAAAGAGAGAGAGAGAGAGAGAGAAAGATATGCAAGTAATGTGCCCATTTTAGGTAGTCGTTTGATGATGAAATCATTTAAAGGAAAATAAACACTCAGAATCCTTAAAATTGGCAATGTGAAAGTTTAAAAGTTTATGAAAATTTAAAATCACTGCTTTTCCAAAATTCCATGCACCTTGGCAGCTTTTGAACTGTTCAAAATATATAGCAATAAAAAAAATACCGGCGTTGCCAATTTAAAGAAGAAAAGCTGATCAAATCAGGCTTTAAGTAATTCCTCCCAGATGGGTTCATTCAGGGATATTGTTCGAACTTTGTGCAGATTTGCCACTCTGAAAAACATTGCCAATGTTTGTTTCCCCCTCTCTCACTCTCTTTCTCTCTCTCTCTCTCTCTCTCTCTTCTTCTAAAGGCAGTAGCAAACAACACTAAATGTAAAAATTTACGGACTACATGTAGATCCAAGAATCTATCATTTCCACTCCATTTGTAGAGCTGAGCTCTCTGAATAGAAAGCTCCAGTTTGCAGAAGACATTTTAGTGATTGTCACATTTCCAATCCTCTCCAGGGAAATCTAATGGTTCCATTCGTCACACACCAGTCACTTAATATTCCTTTCCCATCCTTTTTCACTCAGTTTTATATAAACAACTTGAATGACAAGTGAAAAGATTGATTTATGAGCGATACTGATAGTAATGTTGTATTCTGTGACATTTTGCATTCCTAGAAATGTACATCAATCAACCTAATTGGAGCATTGCACTGATAGCATACCAATGTGAGCTAAAAACTGGGAAGGTATGAAGCGTTTGATTGCAAAAACTGATAAAGACTGCTTTTTAAATCTTTAAAGTAAAACCAGCACGGTACGAAACCTAAAAATGGCTTCCATTTGATACCGCACTTGTTATGTATCAAGTATCATATATTTTCTTTACAGCTTAGCAACTTCAGTTGCAAATACACGTATCTAAAATTTACAAAAATGAATATATTGTCACCTGGTTGGCAGAATTAAGGGCATTAACATGCATGCACACTGCACACTGTTAGCTCAAACTAACGCCATTCTGCCAGCCGGGGAGATGTAAAAAATCGTGCACGCACACTTGCTAACGCCCTTTTGCCAGCCGGGCGGTGATATATCGTGTTTTAGATCAAACTCTTCATATTGCAAATGAAATATTATAAAAGACTGGATTCAAATCATCATCACACAAAAATTAAGTTGCTCAGAAAATGAACAGAAAGACTGAAAATCGGGAATGACTTTGGATAAAGCATTAGGCCTACACAAGTCCTTTCCTACCAACATACAGAAAATGATGATCTATTGGTGAAGTGTTAACTTTTAACCTGTGGACTACTGAGCTCTCTACTTCCCATATGCTTTATACATGGGCCCCCAGTTCCAGTATTAAATGGGTTAAACTTCTTCTTAATAATAATAATAATATTGGATATTTATATAGCACACCTATCCACCTAATAAAGTGCTCAAGGCGCTCCCAATATTACCCCGGCTAAGCTAGGCTACTAATTTCGGCACTTACAGCTTTCAAGGAATTCTTTCCTGCCGGTTGCTGAACAGCTTATTTATTACAGTTTTCATATCCGGCTCTAAAAAAGACTGAGGGCATAATTCCATTAGAAAAAAAATCATTTAAGGAAATGTATAATACGCACATTATGGTAAAAAAAGGAACAAACATGAAATGGATCTCATGGGCCTGTACACTCTCAGAAAAGTTGGTTAGAAATCATTAGGTTAGTTAAAATATGAACAAATCAACTGCTGGTTTAAAAAAAATCCCCATATCTTTTACATGCAATTTTGTTTTTTAACCAACAGTTGGTAGGTTCATATTTTAATAATAATTTTTTAGTGTGTAAAGAAACATGAAAAAAGAAAGTGGTTTGCTTATCGAAAAGTAGGCAATTATTCATGATTTCTTTTTTTATAGAAAAATTTTAACATGGTGGAGTAAAATAAAATCTGATTTTTCATTTACCCCTCAAATCAAAACAATGGCCAAAACCATGGTTAAAATCTGCATCATTTCATCACAGAACTTGAAACATACCACTGGTTCACACCAGTAAAATGTGAAACTATTATCACATAGTTTTGGAATTTCCTTGAAAATATATTTCACATCTGAATGTGCGGGGAGGGGGGGGGGGGGGGGAATGGGTGGTTATCAGCAGACTTCAAGTTTCAAGAATTTTAATAGTTCCTGCAGATCATTGCCATTAAGGCAGTGATCTGCAGCATAATATTGAGCTTCATCTACATAACTGTCCATTGCATTAATACACTGTAGAATCATTCCTAATCAACCGTGCAAATTGATTTTAGTCTTGAAATGTCAAAGGAACTTCTGGGAAAGAGATAAAATTCATTAAAGTGTGCGGTGCATCATTTCATAATGATGAAACCATCTGTAGTGGAAGTTTAGACAACGACACATTGAAATGTGTATTAATTTAAATCATTCTGACTTTCCGTGGGAATCAGATGTTGATGAACTTTCAGCCTGTTCAGTGAGATACACCCTCAAGTGATATAATAAATTTTAAATAAATTTTCCAAGTGACATATTTTCACATTCTGTTCTTCTGTTCTTGGGATCTCTTGCTAAGTGTACTTCACAACTGATTTTGACAAATATGTGTGTAAGAACCAACTGTACTATCAATCATATCTAATATTTGTATTGTATTGAGTAAATTTTATATTTGTTTTTGTTAACCATGCAGATAATTAACAAAAGTTCAAGTTCCAATTCAAAAGAAAAGTCAGGTGATAAATGCAATTGGAAAAGGTTAAAGCAGCATGACCATTTACAATGAATGAGTAAAAAAAATTGTGCAAACCAACCTGAATATGAAGTTATGAACAGTCATTTATGACCAAACTCCAGTGGTAACTCATTATTCTACCCTTCAATCACCATTTTCTATTTGATGGAGCTATTCCAATTCTAATGGTTGAATGAATGCTCAATATTTGAACGTAAAGATAGAACTACCACATAAGCAAATTTTCTTCATTCTCCAATAACATCATGCAAACATACTGTACATGTTGGTTTTAGAAAATATATACTTCACATAGGTAATTCCATGCATTCCCACACTGAATCGCTCCCGTTCAGATTTCAATTTCAACGCACGAACAGGATTCGTCCTTGCCTTTGTCAGCATACAATCATCCTGAAATGCTTATTCAACATTGTGTCGGATATCAATGCAACAACCTAGGGCCAATTTCATAAAAATTTGTTATCAATAACAAGTTGCAATAACTGTTATAAGCTACTGAAATCCTTGCATCTGACTGGCTGAGAGCAAATTTGTAATAGAAATGTTGCAGTTGTTATTGATAACAAGTTTTATGAAACAGGGCCCTGGATAAAAGAATTCCATGATATCTACAATGATAAATGTCCAGAGAAGTACCCCCTTGGTATTCCTAAAAGTGCCATTTTGGATGGGGGTCGTTACTGAAATTTTACAGTCTGTTTTCCACTGAGCCCTGCGTAAAAAGTTATAAATGGGGGGTCCACATTAAGTTGTGGGGGCCCTAGTGTCCCGGATGCCTGAAAAGTGTCAAGCCCTGCAGTATAGTAAGAATGCCAAGAGTCAAAGACAATCAACCTTGACCAACACTGTTTATTACTGGAACTGAATTTTCAGTTTAAAAGCTTTCGCCCCAGGTGCATGTAAACTGGTACATACAGGTTTTACAGCAGATGCTCCACTGGTGAGGACCAAGGCCTGCTGGTCAGTTTCCTATCCTAATCAAGGAGTTTTAAGGCCTCATAACTCCTTCCACTTACCAAAAAATTCTATCCCGGGCTTGGTGTTCAATGGATTAATGAATAGAAGAGGGTCCAACTCGAGGAAGGGGGGAGGGGGATCTGTTGTAGCCCATGATGGCTTATACTTTTTATAAATTCAATAACTACATCAACGATATAGGTCTATGATATTTACTGTACATACATGCATGTCTTCAGTTGTCTTGAGGTACTGTAAAACTTTTAGGGGAAGGAAAGATGTCACTGTCAACACTCTATTGCCTTTGACATTTACGTTTCTCTTGAGACATTGCAGCCTGTCTGTACCCTGATAATGTCCTCTTTAAGTTCATCAAATGTTATCAATAGACATATACATGTAGGCCTTTGGCACATAATACATATACCAGGGAGGTCCCCTTCCACCTCCCTGCACATGAACATGTATAACCCTTTCACACCACACAGATTGGTTGATAAAATTTTTGTATACATGTATATAGCGCTCATGTCTGTCAAAGTTGATGCTCCAGCGTTTCGGCGCTCCAGTGTTATCTGTGTGATCTAGTTCCTGTGAGATTGTAAAATTGTTCTTTTAAGTAACATACATACCATTTTTTTTCCCTTCAATATATCCTTGTTCACACAATTCAAATCTTTTATGTTGTTGTAATACTGTAGCACTCTCGATAGTGTTGCAAAATAACTTTAGAATTACCAACATAGCATCACACGCTATCCAGCTTATCTTGATCTGATTCCCAAAATTACATAAACACTTCTAATATTCTACATGCATAGAGTCTGAGCCTTCCCACCTAACACCACAAATATTTACCCAGATCCATGATTTTTTAATCAACTTTTATCATGACACAGGTTGCATGTATACAGACCAGCAGTTAGACATAACCAATATACAAAAGATCATACATGTACATGTATGTACATGCATTAATAGCCTACTGTATAATTTTTTTCCCTTTCTTTTAGAGAGGGGGGGGGGGGGGGTAGGTAAACAAATCTTTACATGCCTGAGGTCACAGAGCAACTTGGTGTCTATTGAACTAACAGATTCACCTGAATAAGCACTTGAACAAAAAAGGCCTCAAGGTTTCTCCTACCGATGTGCAAATAGCTTTGTAAAGCTTTGTCTCTGGTAAATTTCGCCGTCTTTCCAAAAGAGAAGTGTATCTCATTTACAGGGTAAATTCTGTCAGTGGCCACCGAGTTTAATCTGGTCAGGACCAATAATAGGAAAGCACTAGTGTGTAGACATAAGAACATCCCAAACAAACTCTCTTAGTCCACACTGAGTACCTATTTTTTATCTCACAGAAGTTTTTCTTTTTTTTTTATGGGGGGGGGGGTGCAAAACAGTATTTTCAACAGCTACATGTACTTCCAAATCCAAGCCAGCGTAGATGTATTTCAGTTTTGTGGTTTGACCTAATATCTTTTGATGCAAAGCCCTAAAAATCATACCAAATACATGAGCAGAAAGAGCAAAAAATTCTACACAAACTGTGCCCATTTTGGCTGCGTCAATATTCGTTGTTTGATGCTGAAAATTTTTAAAGGAAAATAAGCATTAAAATCCTTAAATTGGCAATGTGATAGAAAGTTTAAAATCACTGTTTTCCCCTGCAAATTGGCAACTTTTTTGACTTCTCATTATTTCTGTCAATTTATATTCATTTCAGATACATGACGTTTTATAAGAAAAAAGTAGCAATAAAATAAAAATGTTGGTGTTGCCAATTTGAAGCATAAAAGCTGATCAAATTAGGCTTTAAATAATTCCTGTCATGAATGGTTTAACAATGTATGAGCAGGCCCAAGGTCTATGCTGTGAATACATGAACCATTTTATGCATTGCAGCGTCATATTTATATTTCATACGAACCTACATGTATTTTTTGTTGTTGTATGTTTTATCAAAGTAAATCAACAGAATCACATACGTTGTATTTACATGATTGACAGGATTCAATATAAAACTAAAATACATAAAAAAAAAATAAATAAACCTACATGTATTTTCCTTGGAATGTCCTTTTTTTCAATTCATGGTAAATGTAGCTAACATGCACTAGTCTATAATTGTGAGGCAGATTGCTCCAAGACCAATCAAATTGAAGGGCCATTAAAATGCCTTGATAGCTACAATGTAAATAAGCTTTAATGGCTAGTCACATAAACAGACAGAACATCAAAATATGCCTATAGGCAGTATACATGTACGTACAGTTTGTTCATGTAAATGGGTACAAACATTTTTGCTATGAAATCTATATGTAGGTAGTTTTAACCCATAGAGGTACAGTGTCACCTTTAGGAGATGCTTTTGCAGTATCTTTTGGTCCAGAATGTTGGGCAGTACATATCATACATGAGCAGAAAGAGAAAAAAGCACTGACAAATTTGAGCCCATTCCCATCGCTGTATGGTGTGGCGTTCTCGAATTAGAGCAGTTGAAGTGTAACTAATCATTAAACTCTTTAAATTGGCAACGCAGTGAATAATATATAATCACTACTTCTGTGTTCAAATTGGCAATTTCTGATTCAATTTTACAATTTTATTTCATTTTGGTTTATGTTATATCCATATTTATTGTTTTCAAGCTATGTAAACGTGGAAAAAATAATATGTATTGCCTATTTGAGGATTGAAGACGATTAATTTAGACCTCAAGAAAGCTCTATACTGCTATGGGTTAATGTTCAGATTCAGTATGAAGAAACACTCCTTGCATGTGCCTGTAGTACTGTATAACAAGAATAGGAAACAGGGGTTTGAAAATCAACTGTCCTATGCACGTAAATTGTATGAAACTAAATGCTGACTTTCGACCACAAGTCATTTCAAGTGCAGCTGCAAAAAAAGATTTGTTTTGATTTCAAAATTGTTGCAATGATATGGCAACAATGCTTCATACAAACATTGACTCACATCGCCATGGCAACAAAAACTTTGGCTCAATTGTCACCTACTTATTATTTTAACATTGTCATGATCATGAATAAAAGGAAAACACTCGGAAGAAATTCTCTCGAGGATACACAAGGGTGATGCTTCTAATTTAGAATCTTAATCTTCATCTGAATCTAATACTCCCTGGACAAGACCAAGTTATCAGGTCATTTGGTACTCTATACGCTGCACCATGCATGTACATGTAGGCCTATACACGCACTGTGGATTTATAATAGAGATCATAAATTGATATAAAATCTTAGGCTTTATCATGACTATTTACTCAATACCATAAAAAAATTCTTATTCATTCTATTTTAATTTTTTGTATTTAAAAAAATCATTATTATTATCAATGTTTTGTTCATAATCATAGTGTAAATGTAAATTCAAATACAAATCATTATTATCACTGTTTTGTTCACAGTTACAGAGTATTTGTAAAGTCAAATACAAAGATTTTTTTTTCTTTACCGTTAATCGTTTATCGACTGGGTGGGACAGGGCCCTAGTCCCAGGGGGATACATGTATATCTCACTGAGGCCTGTACATCATCCGCGTAAACGAAAACATAGAAAAAGGGTTGTTTTTCAGCACCAGGCGGGGAAAACGGGGATCCAGTTCAGGGTATCAAAATCAGGAAAATCCGGGAAAATGTTACTAAATTAGGAGATTATGATGCAATCCTTGCATAAAATCCCCATTAAAGGTATAAATATAGGAGATGTACATGTAACACATTATTTCTGTTTAGGGTATTAAAATCACTCCTACTTCTGTCCTACTTTAATCCCTGTTTAAGGTGCTTTTCAGAAAGTGATTTAAGCGGATGATGTACAGGCCTCAATCAGACATACATGTATCCCCCTGGGGCCCTAGTCATGAATTGTGATTCAATATCAAGCACTTCTTAAGCTTTATATGCACATTATACCAGGGAAAAAAATACACGGGGGCTCAGGGCGAATTCGCCCCCGAAACGCCAAAAAGAGCCCTGGAAAACTAAAAAAGAGCCCCTGAAATTCTCATAGGGTCCAATGTAAACTGTAATACAATGTAGAAAATTTGGGTGGGTGGGCTCAAAGAGTAGCCCCGGAAAAAAAAAAAAAATTCCCTGCATTATACCTAAAATCAAAACATGCAACAGATTGCTAGGATCATCATTTAGGATGAAGTCATTGCCTCCTGTGATGAGATAAATATTCATGAAGCCAGATTAAATATCACGCTGGAGAACATCAATCTAATATGAAGCCATCAAGATGCACTTGATGTCCGCCCAATGCCATCTCATTTTACAAGTGGGTCATTCCGTCAGGTTGGGACAAAAAAATTGCACGATATGTCCCTGTAATAGAGGTATCAACCATTTCATTTCACATCGGAGATCAATTCATATGTGGTAAAGTTTTGATGTGCCAATGCATGTAGTACTTACATCAAATCATATTTATTTCATGGGTTGATATGATACAAGCACATTAACCCATTCATGACAGAGGGTCCACATTATGTGGTTTGGTCTAATAACTTTTGATGCAAAGCTCTAAAAATCATACCAAATACATGAGCAGAAAGAGCAAAAAATTCTACGCTTACTGTGCCCATTTTTTGTTGCATCAATATTTTTTGTTTGATGCTGAAATTTTTAAAAGGGAAAATAAGCATTAAAATCCTTAAATTGGCAATGCGATGAAAATGTTAAAATTACTGTTTTTCCCTGCAAATTGGCCACTTTTAACTTCTCATCATACATTCTGTCAATTTATATTTATTTCAGATACATAATGTTTTATAAGAAAAAAGTAGCAATAAAAGAAAAATGTTGCTGTTGCCAATTTGAAGAATAAAAGCTGATCAAATTAGGCTTTAAATAATTCCTGTCACAAATGGGTTAATGTAAGTTGATTATTTTAGTTTTACTTGCACTCTTAGAAAAATGTGCCAGTCAGAACCTTTTTTTATCCCATATTTACATGCAGAACCTCTAGAAAAGGGGGTTCTATAAGGGGCTCTTCACATTGTCAAGAACCCCAAAAGGTTCCTTGTAGTTGTACAACCAATAATGGTTCTAAAGACCAATTAAGAATCTTTTAGGGAACCTTTATAGGCTAGTAATAGTTCTTTGAAGAACCTTTAAACGTTCCAAATGTGGGACAGAAAAGGTTCTAAACAGCAGCATTTTTTCTAGGAGTAGAGTTCCTGGTAGAATTGACTCGGCAGTACTGTGTCCATAAATATTAACCCCAGGGAGACAATGTCATTTCCCTTCAACCTACTTTTTTTTTTTTTTTTTTTTTACTGGATATTGGTTTTATAAAAGAAATTTGAGACTTGGTAATGAAACTACATCCCATGTTTGTCAGATAATGTACTAATACATGAAGTTAAAGGAAATACTAAAAATTCAACTTCCATACATATCTTCCAAAACCCAATTAATATTTCCCCATACTGTATATTCTATTTACTTCTCGGTCCCCAAAACATCCTGCACAAAAGCCCATTCCCACCTTCCAAAACACAATATTTCCCCATTCCATTTACTGTTTAGTCCCCCAAACAACCTGCACATTCTTCTCAAAAAGTCACGCATGATCGTCTGCACTTGAAATGAGTATACCGGTACTTGTTTCTTATTGAATTAGAGTTCATGTCACGTTCCACACCGCTAAAGGGGAATAACATCATGATCTTGAATCCACAGTGGTGAATTTTCATCCACAAAAAAGAAAACAATGCACAAAGAAGTATCATAGTTTCCATTACAAACAGAACGTCGGAAAGACATCATTACAACTTTAGTTTACATATGTAAAACAAAACTATATAAGCCAGTGATCTTGCAAGTGTGAATTTCAAATTTCACCGGCCCTCAAAAGAAAACCGTACAAGTATACACTCCATTGCTAAAGAGTAAGGCGAAGACCTTTTACACATGAACACTTAAATTTCAAACTACAATATTCTGAAGGTTCAGGGTTCAATATTTCTGCAACTTACATTATGTACATGTAGGTTCATGTGTCTGAAAACAGAGAATTTCTTCAAAGAAAAAAAAAAGTATTTTATTTCATTTGAAAAAGTAAAATTTTGAAACAAATCAAGAGTTGCTTCCTTTTGTCACTGAACGACAGTAAGTATTCAGTGGGTTAAAGAAGGATTAAAATTCTAATTTCATCGACTCTCGCTAAAAAAAAAATCATGAAACGGCAGTCCATGCAAATAAATGAGATGGTGATCAAACCGGCACCCGGTCTTCAAAGATGTTAAATTGGCAATCACGTCTGGGTCTTGGGGGAATTCAATACTGATGCTCTATTTATAAAACTCAATTATTGATCTTCCCACATGCCCCATGGGCGCAGCACAAATTGGACAAATTTTTTTGTTATAATGAGGGTGGTTGGGGACTCAGGGAGCTCAATGTTTTGAGCATTCATGTACAATGTACATGTAAATCTATAGTTTTGCAAAAAGGCAATATATGTATTTTGATAAATAATATTTAGATGGGAAGTTGGAAATTATCACGAAAAATTTTAAGAAAAAGCAAAATGTACATGTAACATGACATGTTTTGAAAGAATTAGGCAGTCAATATGTTTAAGATAAACTTGAGCTTCGATCTTGCAGTCATAATATGAAAGAAACTAAAGCAATTAGGAAAGGTAGGTTACATGTAGCTAGAAATTAGAATACTGAATTAGAAATGGTGTATATACCCCGAGATGTTAAAAACTGGAATCATCACAGTGATAAGAAAATCAATTAAATTTTGTTGAAAAGTATATTCTCTGAACACAGAAATGTATTTGTTTATTTATTCATTTATTATTTATTCTTCATTTACAAGAGAAATATAACAATACAAAAGAACATTAAATATCATGTATGCATGCATCTTCAGCAGTCCTCTGAGTGCAACATTTGGCTGCCAGATTGGTATATGGGACCACACACAAATTAAATGTTCGGGCCAAACACTCAAGCTGATTCTTTCCAGATTTGAATATGAGGGCATCTCTATTATGTTTCCTATGGTGGCCCTGAAGTACGCTCAACAACAGGTCATGTGCGACATGAATTTCGCATCCCAGGTCCTGAATTTCGCATCGCAGGTCGTGAATTTCGCATCACCGGTCGTGAATTTCGCATCACGGGTCGTGAAATTCAGGACCCGTGGCGCGAAATTCATGACCTGGGATGCGAAGTTAACAACCTGCGATGCGAAATTCAGGACCTGGGATGCGAAATTCACATCGCACATGACCTGTTGTCGAGCGTACTTCAGGGCCACCATAGTTTCCAAACTGACACCAAAAGACAGAGAGAAAGCTCACAAATTATCTTT
The DNA here is from genome assembly GCA_029962745.1 of Echinometra lucunter. Classification (NCBI taxonomy): domain Eukaryota; kingdom Metazoa; phylum Echinodermata; class Echinoidea; order Camarodonta; family Echinometridae; genus Echinometra; species Echinometra lucunter. The sequence goes on from CM057171.1 coordinate 16,833,011, forward strand.
CACTTCCTCTCAGCTTTTCAAGCTTCCCTTTAACAATTTTCATTAGGGAGCTCCATTTTATGTACAGTACTTCCTACACATAAACTGCTTATGGAAACTCTCGGCATCTTCTTTGATATTTGTCTGACATAGCAACAGTAACATGTGCAGTATATGTTGTCCACTTGCCCTGTGACTGTAGTACATCTCATGGCAAAAAGACTGTGTTATGATAGACAAGTTGGTCTCAAAGCTCATGAGAAATACAGATAAATTAATATCCGGTGATCTGAATTTTCTTTTTCTGCGCTCCATAAGAAATTAAGAATTTTGTACCCAGAGCACTATGTCTGTACTTACATGTACATAATTATCAATTGTAATGACACTGGAATGCAGTTGCATCCATAGTCATGGCAAAATGTTTTCAGTGATTTTTCTCTTTCTGCTCATACATACATGTAATTGCTGCAGGTAGCATTCTGGACAAACGGATAAACTCCAAATGTGTCACGGCAGACCGTTGCATATTAATAAGCTGCGCCCATGGGGCATGTGGGAAGATCAATAATTGAGTTTTATAAAGGGAGCATCAGTACTGGATTCCCCAAGACCCCGAAAATTTGTTTACAAATCATGAATTTCTCCAATTAAGCTTCTTTATTTACTATCCAAATGTGTCACTTAAAGGGAGAAACTGCCCGGTAAGCAGTAGATGGCAGGTTCGAATCCCGCTGGTTCCAATTTTTCTGACTTGTGATTTTCATTTAATACAGATCGAACATACGATCTTTAACACTGGGAGTAATGCCAAAAATTTGTTTACAAATCATGAATTTCTCCCATTAAGCTTCTTTATTTACTATCCAAATGTGTCACTTAAAGGGAGAAACTGTTATTGCTGTGGATAGCATGTTTCATGCCATTACTCTTGTGCTAGCCTATGTACCAAAACCGTACATGAACTTTAACTTGATTCACATATCATGTACCATGCAAGCACAGGCTGCATGGGAATGAAGTGCTCTGCTACTGAAATAAAAACTCCATGCACCAGCTGAGATCAGATAGAACCTTCTTGTGTCTACAAAGGGCAAATACCAGTCATATTGAGTGGCAGGCCAATCAAATAACTAGCTGTGCCTGTACTCTGTAGTACACTGCATCAACAATATTAACCCATAGAGGTACAGAGCTTTCTTGAGGTCTAAATTAATCATTTTCAATCCTCAAATTGGCAACAGCTATTATTTTCCTTCCACTCTTACATAGTTTGAAAAAAAAAAATGGATATAACATGAACCAAACTGAATTATAATTGTAAAATTTAATCAAACATTGCCAATTTGAACATGGAAAGAGGGATTATTATGTTATATTCACTGCATTGCCAATTTAGGGAGTGGAATGATTAGTTACAATTAAATTGCTCTGTTTCGAGAATGCCACACTATATGGCATTGGGAATGGACTCAAATTTGTCAGTGAATTTTTCTCTTTCTGCTTAATGTCCAGCATTCTAGACCAACAGATACTGCAAAAGTGTCTCCTAAAGGTGACACTGTACCTCTATGGGATAATGCCGGTCAATTGATTTGATGTAAGTACTGAATGCATTCTGAAGAGAACCAGTGTCTTACACATTTACAACTGGGCCGAAAAGTTAGTTTTAATCACATTTTCACTTTTATCACAATGAATTTCTAAGCATAGTGAGGATGATTTTATTTGATACAGTAAACAGTAGTGAAACAACTTGTCCGTCTTGAAAAGGAAAACGTTGGAGTGACACCATCCAGAAACTTGTAAATAAATTTCCTTTACAGCAAACAAACAAACAAACAAACAAACAAACAAAAACAAAAACACAAAACACAAAACAAAAATAGAGCATCATTCTATTTTGAGAAATTTATTTGCGGTCCAATAACTAGAACAAGTGCAATGGGCAATCACTCAATTAGTGAACAGCTTGGTTAATTGATTTGTGTGTAATGAGGTACAATACATACACATGTAAGGGGCGGAACAAAGAAGGAAAAATCAATAAAGCACCCCGGTAGTGAGTCCTTACAACACATGCTCTCAATGCACGGCTTGATCGTGAGTCCAAATGAGAATATTGTGGCATACGTACATGTATTGGGTTGTAAATATTGGTAGGCCACATGTTAGATAAATATTAGCTAATTTGTGGATTCAATGCATGAACACAAGTCTAATACATTTTACCTTTCATTATATACTCTTTGAATTTCGCTTTGTTTTTTATACTGTAATGTACAATATTCTGCTACTTGGTTGTTTACATTTCTTTCATCTGTAAGATGTAACTAAAGTATGGAGATCTTTTATAACTTAGCAATTTTGATTTCAACTTTTCAAGTACTGAAGAGAGTCTATCCTGCATAAAAATGAACACAGAAAAGATGAATACACAATGGATATGATCACTGAGTACACTGTAGATTGTTACTTTGTTAGGGATGCGGTTTCAATGTATACTCTTTATTTTCACTAATGACATGTATTCAAAGAAACTGAAAGTAGACAGCAAGAATGTGCAGATAGAACAAACAGGACTGACTTCATTAATGTTCACAGGGAAGTTTCATTATTCCTACAAGTATCTCCAAGGGGCAGAGGAGGTTTTAAAAAATGCCAAAAGGTGGAGGGGGGGGGGGGGTTGAAAAGATGAAATTACTATGTTGAAGGTCACTGGCAGCTTGGCACCCATCCCACCCTTTCCAGCACCCCATTTCAAGAACTAATATTCTGAAATAATTCCCCATTTGTTCAGTAATAAGTATGTAGCATTCATGATGTAGTCTGATTTTGATTTGATTTGATTTATTTGTCAAGTTCAGATATACATAGTGATAAAGAAAATATAAAGTAGAAGGTCATGAAAACTTGACAGGATGAAACCCATGGATGAAAGCTCGCGAGCCTTTTTACAATGGGGTCCTAAAGAGAACAGAACAACTTGACTGCTGGTACGTATAAAAAAAAAAAAAAATTGAATAAATATTACCACTCCTTATCAACCCATTCCCACTAACACCACCATGATTAACCTGATAACTACTGAATGCTCTAATTCCCATTATCTTAATGCAGGGACCACTTGGTTCCAGAAGATAATGGGTTTTCCTTCAAAATTCTCATCAAGACAGCTATCATCACTGAACTGCACTGGCTAGGAATTAACCTCTATTATTATTATTATTATTACGATTATTATTATTATCTGTTTGGTGTCACGGTCACCTGTGTGCCTGGGAGGCGAAAAGCGAGGTGAATCACTATGACCCTTGGGTCTCTCTTCCCGATATAACTGATTGGGGGTGTGCAGGTGGACCACTACACCAGAGATTCCCACTACTCTTACACGAATAGTGCAGTGGGTTCTTAACGTGCAAAGGTGGTGACTCTCCTCTACACGGGGCCTCCATTTAACATCCTATCCGAGGGACGTATAGTGTTTTCCAGTGTAACATAGCCTGCGTCTATGAAACAGGGGAGGGGCACGTTAACACACAATGTAGGCTTCAGTCATCCGCCTGGGTTTGACTTGTACCCGCGATCTTTGGTTCGATAGGCAGACGCTTTACCGACTGAGCCAACTCGCTCCCTCCTACATTTTTTTAACCCAATCATTTCACCAGAACCCTGTTTCATAAAACTTGTTATCAATATTAAAGTTGCAATATGTACATGTATTAGAAGCTACATGTACTGAAATCCTTGCATTTGACTGACTGAGAGCAAATTGTCATACCACTGTAGAAATGTGGCAATTGTTAGTGATAACAAGTTTTATGAAATGGGGCCCTGGACCATGACAAAATGATGATCTCCACTACCACCCCCCCCCCACCACCACCATCAATGTCACTGCCATCAATCTTTACCACCACCACCACCACCTTTACCACCACTTCCACTACCACCACCACCACCTCCATCACCACCACCTTTACCACCACTTCCACTACCACCCCCCACCACCACCATTGATGTCACTGCCATCTTTACCACCACCACCACCACCACCACCTTTACCACCACTTCCACTACCACCACCACCACCTCCATCACCACCACCACAACCTTCACCATCACCACTATCACCATCACCACTATCACCACCACCACCAACATCTTCACCATCACCACTACCATCACCGTCACCGCTGCCACGGCCTCCTTTGTGTGACGCTATCTACTCATCATTTTTATCTCTTCCTCTATCGACCACACTGTCCATTCCAATACATCAAGAGTTTGCTTGTGCTCCAACTCTGACCCAATTTATTATTCATCTGTTATTGCCATCAGAAGACCAACTGAAGATCAAGGGATTTTCAACTTTAGTACCACCGGTGTCATATAGCTCTATTATGTCTTTTTTTCACCCTTTGTTCTTCTGCTCCTTCCTCTTTATCAGTTGGGCTTTTAATGCACATTAAAACAGGTCTAAATTTGTGCTTATCACTATCAGGATGGATGATGGAGAAGATGATGAAGATGCCAGATGACGATGGTAGAGGTGGTGGTGGTTTGGATGACGATGATGATGATGATGATGATGATGATGATGATGATGATGATGATGGTGGTGGTGGTGGTGGTAGAGGTGGTGGTGGTTTTGATGATGATGATGATGATTATGATGATGATGATGATGATAATGAAGATGAGATGACATTGGTAATGTAGAAGGTAAATTAAAATAAATTTAGATCTACTGATATGAAAACTATTCTGAACATACATTTTAATTTTTATAACAGTGTACAGGCATGACAGGTAAAGGAGAACTAAAGAAAAAAACAAAAACATACACCAATTTGAACCCAAACAGAGCTGAAAGAATCAGTCAATGAACCTTTAAATTCTAGTTTCCTCCAATTAAGTTTGAAATCATTGAAAAGAAAACAAAACCTACCAAATAACATGAAGGACAAGAAACACTACCGCTGGAACCACCAAATCATCACTGCCCACCGCCCAGCGGCGGCCCAGTGCGATCAGCCCCGGCATCGCGTCGGTACTCCCTTCCTTATCGTCAATCCGGAGAAGTAAACTCTGAAGATCCGAGCGAAACTTGGCTCCAAATCGTAGCAAAAGATCAAGATTATAATCCAAATAAGGTATCCTTAAGTCTGTGAATATCTTGTGAGAGTCGTGCACCTGTTAATAAGCACTGTCAATTCCATGATTTTAGCCCTCACTCATTACTGAAAAAAAAACCATTCCAACTGATCTTCCTCCTCAACTTTCAGGTGTACGAGAACTATCCGCCGCGGCGCCGGGTAAAATAATCGAGGTAAAAATTATTACCCCTAGCCTGCGCTGCGCTTCCTTGGTACACAGAAATAGAAAACGTGTCTTGGTAGTATAGTTCCCGTTAGCTAGCCCTTTCGACACGAGTAATTTTCAGAACACCCTCTATTGGTAGAAGCAAGAAAGCTTTACCGGCCTCGAGTACCGCAATTTCTAGGTTTTGTTGCTTTTTGTAGTTGTGTTTGTTTTGTTTTCAGTTTCTGCTTTTTCTCTTTCAGATCAAATCCCTAAATACTCTTTTCTTTCATTGAAATCGCTTTTATGATCTCTTGATATTTGACCCAGTAAGTTTGTGCAATATGTTTCTGTTTTGCTTTTTCTCTCTTACACGTCCTTGTATTTCCTTGCTTCCTACTTCTACTTTCTCTTCTTTACTTTTACTTTAACTTCCTCTTTCTCAGCTATGTATTATCATGATTATGATGCATATTAAGTAATGAATTTTGTTTGTGTGACGTGTGTGCTTGTGTGAGTGTGAATGTGTGACTAACTAAGTAATAAGGGCGTCTGTGTTAGGCCTAGTCTGTGTAATATGTTTGTGAGTGTCTTGTGTCTCTTTATCTAGTAATTACTCATAATATATTGTTGGTATTGATTCTTATTTGTTTGTAATTTTCACATTTTAAGGAACCCCACTCAATTAACAGGCATCCGCTTTCTAGGGGTATCCTTAAAATTGTATATACTGTAGGTTTTTTATTATATGTACAAAGCTTTACGTTTATCATTTTAAAAATGGTTGAATAGATAAACGAATGAATGAATGAATGAATTTGTTATTATCATACACACTAGGGGAAAAAGTTCAATTTTGCACAATTGCACCCTTCAAATGCAACACTGGGAGCCCCTTTATGGGTACAACTTTGCACACTAAGAAGCATTTTGCACCCTTAAGGGTGGAGAGTTGTACCCATAAGGGAAGGTGCAAGTTTGCACCCTTTTGAATGCAATTTTTTTTTGCACCCTTTAACGTTGCAGACAGGCATTTTCCTGGTGCACACAAGTACAAAAGGGTGCATCTTTGCACCTTTTCCATGTAGGGTGCACAATTACACCCAAAAAGGTGCTGCCAGTGTTGCATTTAGGGTGCAAAATTGAACCTTATTTCTTGGTGTGTATAACCATGTCATGAATTGTATTATTGTTGTTGTTGTTGTTGTTGTTGTTGTACAAAGTTATTTCTTTTCAATGGGAAATCACAATTTTATGTTATTTTTGTTCCTTCTAACATGTAAATATCCTCGCAATTTGGCTGCATCAACTGCTGCAATAGAAATATTTCTAATAAAAAAAAACACTGAACTGACTTTTTCATTGTTATAGGCCTATATTGCAAACCTTCATAGCGCCTTTTTTGTTTGTTTGGTTTTTTTTTTTGTTTGTTTTTTGTTTCACGCTCATCATGGAAGTGGAAGAGAGAACCCTTCCGTGACCATCCTCCTTTTTTTTTTTCAATCCAATGAAGGCTTTAGCTTTTACTTGATGCAACTACTTCGGATCATACTTTTGGTGATTATTCAAATAGATAGAGTTGCTGCTGAATTTTAAGAGATACGATTCAGGGATTAATAATTCGTTGATTAATGTTTGACACATGCTTGATCGAAGATCGAAGAGCAGACTGCTTGGCAAAACACAAGCAAGGCATGTCATCTCCATTGCTCTTTTATCGTACATTAAATAAATTATCGTGCTAAATGCATACTCATGCATACCAACGAGTGCATTAGGATTTTTTTTTTTAAAAGACAAGATGAACCTAAAGCATACAGGCGTGACAATCCGTTTTATATTGGGGGGGGGGGGGGGCGGACATACACACATTGTTCTTCTTTTCATAAAATGTTTGCCGACAAGCGGGAAAAAAGAAAGAATAAGAAGAGAGAGAGAAAGAATAGATATTTTCCCACCGTTATCTTATCACAATATTGTGAACAAAAGACAGTGGTCTGATCCTGTAACCATGGTAACTAGATCGGAGAGCAGGGTTGGCGATTTTTTTGATTAAAAAAAATAAAATTAAAAATCCGATTTTTTTAAATTTAAATCAGATTTTTTTTATTTAAATCGGATTTTTTTTAATTTTTTTTATTTTTTCAAAAGTTCATTCGAAAAAAAAGTGTAATTACCAAAAAACCTTAGGGGCCTACCCTTACAATGACATCAGTTTTAATGTTATCATACATTTCACTCCTAATATTTTTCTTAACCATATATTTTGTAATTAAATCCAGTCAAAATGGGCAAATAAAAATCAATTTGAGGAATCATGTATGAATATGAACTTAATTCTATCATACCTAGGCCTACGAAGGAAACTTCCACAGAGAATTCCCAGTCAGTAGAGAAAATTCCCCTCTAGGAATTTCCACTCAATATCAAAAAAATCCCAGAGGAAAATCCCAATGCATCCTCAGTGAAAATTGTATCTACATATGTACATGTGCACGCAACAGCTTTGTGAAAGTTTTACAAATTTGTATTAAAGCTCTTCCATTGCTACAGATAGAGATGCAAAACTGTCAGTGTTGGAGACCAATATAAGAGACAGCTTAGTCAAAGGGTGACTACACTGTACACTACATTATGTTACTGTGATTTTTACATTAATCTACAATTTTTATTCACATGTTCTCTCAAAATCTGTTTGATACATGAAGTAGGTAAAAAAAAACATGTCAAGTCTTTTGACCATGTACAACTGTACTTTTGACTTAAAGGATAAAAACTGCTTATATTACAACATACTTATTACTAAATAAGTATTTTATTTTAAATCAGAAACAACTTACAACTGTGTCTACATCTTAACATTTAAATGTAGTGTTAAAAGTTTATTATGAGTTTTGCAAATTGTTGTTATAGAGCTCTTTTCATTACTACATAAGATACAAAACTTCCGTTATTATTCATAGCACTGACCATAAAATGAGCTGATAGTGACATAAAAGGTTTATAAGAGAAAGCTCTTTTCAACAATCAAATTGTAACTGTACTACATTATGTTAATGTGATTTTTACATGTTCTTTAAAACATCAATTGTTTGATAAATGTAACAAGAAGAAATAAGCATGTTAAATCTGTTGACTACATGATTATTTTTAATTTTACTTGACGGAAGTACATGTAGTTTATGTGAAGGATCAAAACTGACATCTCCATATCATGTTTGCTGACAAGCGAAAAAAAAAAAAAAAAAAAAAAAAAAGAAGGAGAAGAAGAAGAAGAAGAGAGAAAAAGAATAGATATCTTCCCACCGTTAACCCTTTTGCAACTAATATCAACTATCCTCACAATCGTAATGATTAGTTTTCTCCCAAACGAGTGTTCCAGGGAACCTGAAAACGGCTATAAAACTTGAGCAATATCTATAGAATAATCATGTGCATCAGTGACTGCACAAAAATATCAGAATTTAAAGAAGATATGAAGATAACAATTTTCCTTATTTATGTCCCCCTGCCCCCTCCTATAGCCTACCTCCTGATTGACACCAGTGAACGTAAACGAATGAATGCTTTTGAGATGAATTTTTGCATGAGAAGGCTCTTGTATACTATTATTAGGCCTATATATTTCGCATGCGTCCAACAAGGAAGTAAAAGAGTTAATGGAGGGGAACGAGATCATCTTATCACAATTGTGAACAAAAGACAGTGGTCTGATCCTGTAACCATGGTAACTAGATCGTAGAGCAGACTGCTTGGCAAAAATACAATTTCGCGAGGAAGAACCAATTGCTGTATGAAGAAAAAGGGGCGGGGCGACTAAGATTTAGATTCATAAAGATTTTGTTTCATTTTCATTCCATTCTTAAAAAATAATTGATACTTTTACCAGTGGTATCACAAGCTCTGCTTCTTTGCTGGTCTCCGTTTTCATTTTCATTCTTGTATTCAGTCCTTTTTCTTGGAATAATTTTTTTTAAAACATTGGTTTCAATCTTATATCCCTTCATTCTAATATATTTATGATAAACAATTCAAAATATAATAACAAAGGAAAAAAAAAAAGAATGAAGGGATATAAGATTGAAACCAATGTAGGGAGAAAAAGGGGCGGTGCGACTAAGATTTAGATTCATAGTAGATTTTGTTTCATTTTCATTCCATTCTTTAAAAAAAAATTGATACTTTTACCAGTGGTATCACAAGCTCTGCTTCTTTGCTGGTCTCTGTTTTCATTTTCATTCTTGTATTCAGTCCTTTTTCTCGGAATAATTAAAAAAAAAAAAACATTGGTTTCAATCTTATATCCCTTCATTCTAATATATTTATGATAAACAATTCAAAATATAATAACAAAGAAAAAAAAAAGAATGAAGGGATATAAGATTGAAACCAATGCAACAAAAAATTATTCCAAGAAAAAGGACTGAATACAAGAATGAAAATGAAATCAGAGACCAGCAAAGAAGCAGAGCTTCTGATACCATTGGTCCCTGATAAAAAATACACAGGAGATCTTGCAGTACTGAATACTTTTTACCATATAATTTAGTCATTCATCCAGACACGAATTTAATTTCTATTTCTTATATCTGGACTTAAAATTTCTGGTTCCCCAAAGTTTATTTCCATTTCTATTATTTGTTTTTACTACTGATGGGGCGATATAATGTTTTTCATCATAAAAAGAGTCAACACATTCTCTGAAGTAATTAATTTTGTTATTAATTGTTTGTTTTCTTTCCCTTTCTACTGTGAAAATAAACTATTTAGGCCAAGGCCAAGGCCACCACCACCACCACCACCACCACCACCACCACCACCACCACCACCACCACCACCACCACCACCACCACCACCACCACCACCATCATCACCACCACAACTGCCACCAACTCCGCATGGGACCACAACTATTACAACTACATGTATACCACTAATACAATTTCATGTAGATGATAATTAATCTAATTACCGTTCGTGTGAACTTGCATTTTATTTTTATTATTTTTTTTTTTGATTGATAATTTGACAGGTTCAAGCACTGATTTCACGAGGAAAGTATGGACAGCTACAGGGGTGCGAAAGGGCGGGGACAGGGGCACAGTGTAACGAGACAGCGATTGAATTCATGTAAAAGTCTTCCCCCATGCTAAAAAGACCTATTTCTGGAGATGAAAATGGAACAATTCCTCAGTAAATGCAAAGTGAAATGGTGAAGGAATATTCAAAACAGCAGATTTATGAGTGGCAATGTAGTCGATGAAAAAGTTATGGCACTTTTGGCCGCACGCCTGTAAATAGATCCGTTCATTTTCAGAGATTCCTCCAACCCGTACCAAAAATGACATCATAGTCGGAAAAATATTCATATAAAATCAATGATACATACTTGAACACTTTATTTCATTGTGCATATAGAGGGATACTGGTTTAGATCAGTCCCATGGGAGAGCAGCAGTTGCTCGGGAGCAGTTGGTCCCAATGTGGCAAAAAGCCTTGAACCACTGGAGCTTTGACCAAGTTTTTGTTAGTCTGAGTTTCAGCCCCTCTACCGAGAAAAAATGCTGAAAAACACCCCTTCATATTTTCAGCAAGTAAAGAATACTGTATGAACTTGTGAAGAGAAAAGTTTGAATTGTGCCATTGCGAGCATTCCCCCCCCCCCCCATGATTTTATCAAATTTCATTTTTTAACACAGGAGCTATGGGGATAATTTGTGCATGCATCGTATCAGTGTGCAAGATCGACAGGGGGCTGAAACTCCGCTTCTGCATCCGTCCAGCCATGGAGGGGGGGTAGGGAGGGTCAAATTGATCCCGCGTTTTATGTACAAAATTTTATAAACCTATGGCGCAGACCATTTTCCCGAGTATCAGCGAAAATCAGGCTTGTTTTGGCTTGCGCGCAGCGCGTATCACATTTTCATGAATATTTATAAATATGTATTAGATTTTTGTGACTTATTAACATAATAACGCATGCGCACTGAATTATTCATTCATTCATTTACCGTACCGTCGCCCAGACTCGTGAGAATTTCCCTAATTTCCTCTCTCATATCAATCATTTTACCCCAATAGCTTACACCCACTTCTATTTATCTGATGCCGATACTGTCAGTAAGACATGCATTTCTGATTTTGACTTTATTTTGTGTTGATCACTTGCAGACTAAATTCAACAAAAGCTGTGTTTACAATATTATTATTTGAGGAATCCACACTCTACAAGCACTGCTTTTTTTGAATAGTGGATCACCTCCATTTCCATAACATGAGAGCTTATAGGCTACTTTATTACTCTTTTGTAGATTAACTTTGTTTCATATTTCAAATTATGTAAATGTATCCTGTAAACAGTAACATGCATGTCTCCTGGCCCCCTCCACCAAACAGATAAATTCCTCTCACATATGGCTGCTGCAATCATGGGCATCAATGTGGGAAGGGGGTGGGGGAAGGGGCATGGCGCGGTATGCGTCCCTAATATTTTAAGAGTGGGTTGACACAATAGGGTATGTCCCCCACATTCTAGAACAAAGCACACCTAGTCAAACCAAATTTCTAGCGTAAGCCCCCCCCCCCCCCCCCCACCACCTATACTTAAAGCTGTGAGCTTTTACTCTTCTCAGCAAAGTTTAACGTTAATTTTTGCTCGTTGACATTTTGGGGAGGGGATCATCATAGACATATAATAAATGTATCCCCTAAAGAATTTGATCCAAGGACTTTTTTTATCATTTCTGCAAACCCATTAAGGTGTATGCCCCCAAAGAAAAAATGCTGAGGAGCATTTTTTTTACTCGCTAGTCAGTGAATTTTAGGACAGTACCCCCCCCCCCCGTCCTGTATGCACTGCAATCATACCTCAATTACAAAGTAACTTCATGATTTTGTGCCTGCATTATCATCAACAATGCATTTTTTTTCTTTTGCTAGTCCCTGAATTTTTGGACAGCCCCTTCCCCCCCCCCCCACCATATGGCTACAATCACACCTCTGTCACAAAACAACTTCATATGATCTTATGCCTGCATCATGCATCATCTTCAACCTCATCATCATCGTCTTTTCTTCTTTCTTTTGCTAGTCAGTGAATTTTTGAACAGAGCCACCCCCCCCCCCATCACACCTCAATTACAAAGCAACTTCATATGATCTTTGGCCGGAATCATCATCCTCAACCTCGTCATCATCATCAACACTATCTTTCTTTCGCTATTCAGTGATTTTTCGGACAGTGCCCCCCCCCCCCCTCCATATGGCTGCAATCAACCTCAATTACAAAGCAACTTCACATGATCTTGTGCCAGCATCATCATCCTCATCATCATCAACACTGGCAAAAGCAACATCAACATCAGATTTCACTCAAGGTTAAGAGAAATTGAAAGACAATAAGAATATAGAGAGAAGAAAATTATTTTATTAGCAAAAAAGTGTAACTCTAATTTCAATGCAGCAAGAGATCAGCAAACATTTCTGGAGGCAGAAAGCTCTTGTGGGAATACTTATAATAGGCCTACTATTTAAACATTCTTGCAATGTGAATCCATATAGCCTATCAATGTAATTACATAATAATAACAATGATCATAATAATAATAATAAAAATGTAAAAAAGAATAATGATAAGTTTGACAAATTTCTGAAACAATTCAGCCAAAAACTTAGATATTGGTTCATATGGTTCCCCACCTACCTGCATAGGTAGTTTAGTAAATTCAGGTAACAGCGTGAAGCAACCCATCCCTAATAATTGACTAGAGTTGCTCCAGAACTACCCTCCAAACAATCACCCCCCCCCCACCCCTCAGTGTCTACCCCTGGACAATCAACCCAAGCCAATTACAATGCCCATCCCATCCCCTAACTTGGAAATTGACCTCAGGATTATTTCATGGGGGGGGGGGGGGGGGGGGACAGTACACTGGAAGTAATTACCCGAGGAATAATAGTCCTAGAACTGTTGATTTTGAAGGCACAACTTCTATATACAATTTTTGTGTTCCCTGATTTTTTTATTTCTTTTTAATAGTTGTTAAAATAGTTTTGGTCCAGGTTTCAATTGAATTCACAGATTTATACATTTTATTAGCCTGTCATGAAATCAGGCTCAAATTTTAATCTAGGTATACATCTTTAGGCAAAAGTGCAAATGAAGTTTCAAAATAAGGGCTTGGGGAAGGGTGCAGTTCCTTATTCTTCATGCAGCTGGATACTCTACAAGCCTTGTACTTGAACTTCTTAGACAACCTGCAAGTAGAAAACAAAAGAAAAGAGAAAAATTTGTAAACATGCTGCAGAGGAGAGAGAGAGAGAGAGAGAGAGAGAGAGAAAGAAAGAAAGGCTCCTCTCTAAGTACATGATAAATGACGTAATGAACCTGCCTGAAACTTTATTCTAAGTAGTTCAGTACATTATACTAGGAGGTCTGCACATAAGACTGCAAGCTTTAATCTGTGATAATAAAGATATTGGTTGTTGTTAGGCTAAGAATCGTTAGTCTTTACTTTGTATGGCTACTCTGTAGTAAAATACGTTGTTTTTTTTTTTTAAAAACATCCACGGCACATGGATATTTCTGTCTAGAATTTAGCTTAAATAACGTACTACATAAATGAAAAACTTTAAAAATCTACACTTTTCAAAGCTACAAATCATAATGGGCTTACTTCATACCTTGCCAGTAGTAGATTTTTCTAGATCAAGTGGAGTTGACTTGATAACCAAATCTGCCTGTATTGTACCATCTGAAGACTACATCAGGTTCAGGTCCCCTTTAAAAATTAAAAAGAGAAAGAGGTTTATATCATGATTATTTTAAAAGCATTGTGGTGATAACAGGTCTATGAATGATGTCTAGCCCATACATAGCCAGGCTTGGTCTAACTGTGCCAGGCCTAGGTCTACCGTCTACTAGTACTAGACCTAGTCCGATGATGGGTGATTTTCATGACAAAGAAAACATCAAGTTCAACTAGTCAAAGGAAGGTCCAATATAGGAGTATCATGAATTCAAACCAGGGTATAGCTTAACATGAACAATCATGGCTAAAGTTTTACTTAGAGTCTAGAGTTAGTCCGGATCAATATTCCCAGCAAGGCCCGGCCCCAGGGGCACATGGACACTCACTCCAGCCGGCCAGTAACGGCTTAATCAGAATTAACATTACGCTTGGGAATATCGTAGCCGTCCGTCTTGCAGTGCACTCAGCCTCGACTCTAGTTTCTAACAGGTCAACATCTACCGCTGATTATCTCTGATTTAGCTAGCTTCAGTACTTTATCCACCTGAGAAAATTCTACAAACAGTTCTCTACGGAAAAAGTTTAATCTCTTTGAAAAATATCGCCATTACATTATTTTTCTCTCATGATTTAGAGTTCAATTGTATACAAGAATAGTTTCCTAATTTTGGGCTTTGGAGGTGATGTCCCATGCACTTTGTACAGGTAGCCTACGCACTGCTTGACGGACGATTAACAACTACGATGAAGACTGGTTAACAAAATGTCGCTTTACTTACTTTTCAGGTCATCTTATAATCTCATTCCATTCTGAATGCTCCTTTTAAGAATTTCTGTTTCCTTGGGGTTACCTCTTAATTCTTTTCACAACACAGAAATTTGCTGAAACGAATTTCTTGAGCGTTTGTGCTGAAATGGTCAAAAAGTTGCACTCCTCTTAAAGCCGCCATTTTATCCGAATTGCTGCGTCAAATCGTAGGGAATTGTGGGAAGGCAAAAATGTTTTATGTATGAGCTTATGCATCAAACATGAAGGCAATTACCCAATCATCGAACGGTATTTGACAGTTTTATCTCATGAATAATAATTGACCCTCCGAAGTCGTCTTCAATTTTGCCGTGGCCGCCATTTTGGCCCAATGCAAAAGCCTATGGTATGTCAAAGGTCAAATTTTAGTTGCCTCTCTAGCCTTCCTTCGGAAGGCATACTGTGTATGCATCGTATCTCTGTGAAGATCGAGGGCAAGAGCGCCACCTCCCGTTACAATACGTAGAGGAGCTGGAGATTAGGATGGTCGCCGGAAATGACAACGAAACCCGTCAACAACTACTCAATTTCTCGACATTTTAAAGCAGTTACGATGCATAGTAACTGACATACAGTATAAGGTGAGTCAAAGTGATTGAAAAGCCGCAGATTTAGTACTGTATCCACGATTAACTGGTATAAATTGTACTGCCACAGGCATTGCCTTTCTGCCTTCTGCAGTGGTTTGACATGTCAGTCACTGTGCCAGTGTCACTCAGGCTTGGGAGAGTGGGATGGGGGGTCGGGTGTCCGGACACGTAACAAAAATAAAGCCTTCTTTTTTGTCTTTGAATTCAGCAACAACTATGCACCGAATAGTGCTAATCATCATCAATTTTTGTTCTCTATAATATTATCTAACACTTGTGTTCAAGAATTTAAGAAATATTGCTTGTAAACTGTTTCAAATGGCTGTTTAAAATCGACTGTCCGGATACACAACCTGTCCGGACACCCAACAACTGGGTATGCTCTGACTTGGCAAAAAGATGTAGACTCTAACTATTTAAAAGTGGAAATTACTCTAAAATGACAAATCCTTTTTTGCTGAATTTTCAGAAAATATTTTTGTAGGAATATCTTAAGAAGTCTGCCGTTTTTGGAATGTCACACACGAAGGATGGAAAAATGGAAAAGGATTCAATTTTCAGTCTCATTTTTCTCAAAACATGATATTTCGGGTTATGTTCTTTTGCTTTGCTATGGCCAACTGTCACTCTGCTTATTCACAGCGGGAAGAGTTCCTTTTGCGACAGCCACCTAAATTTAGGGATACGACTTGGAATGGTATTCTAGAGTCTAATCTAGATCTAGGTCTAATCTAGAGGGTGTAGATCTATAGCACCCATAAAAATCCTATAATATGGTTTATTCCGTCAAAAATTAAAAGCTTACCTGAGCTGCGATACCGTGCATTTCACGTTGACCTCGGTTTATTTACAGTCAGAAAAATAAGAGCAATGCATCCTGGGAGTTTGACTGATCCGGACTTCCGGCTTCCGGCTTATAATCATTAGGAGACCCTTCACTTTCAGCGATCTCTCGCTAGCGCAGTTGATAAGGCGTCAGTCTTGAGAAGTGAATGGTCTCATGGTACAGGTTCGAGTCTCGTCAGGTATGGTAAGTCAAGAAAAAAAAGAAAGAGAATAAAAGTTAAGAAAGTTGTGAAACTGAAGAAAACCATTTTTTACTTTAAAAAATTTGGTGGCTGTCGCAAGAGGAACTCTTTCCTTCACAGCCACCTTGGTCCTTAGTAAACCCAGGGAATAGGGGATGCATCTGGTCCCCTATACTCTGGGTTTGCCGCACCGGTAGGTCAAAACGGTGTTTACTTTGAATAGAGAAACTAATTGCCGATGCAAACGCGAAATAAATTCACTTACTTAGATCTAGATCTTCTATAACAGAGAAGAAAAGTTTTGATTTTACTTACCTTTAATGTTCCTGAGGCTCTCAATTTTCCCCTTTCTGCTTTATTATCTGATGAATGAACTGAAAATGGTGAATTTTAAGGAGAAAACTGATGCTTATCAGAATCGTAGGTCGACAGCTTTCTGTCGAGTAGACCTAACCAATAGAAAAGCATGCGATGTAGTGTCTAACGTCAATAACCATTGAGTCACCACCCGGCAGCCTTAATCTTCCTCTCCTGCTAAAATATACTTTATTCATACCAAAATCTTAATTTCATATGAAAATATCCACATTTCCTGTAAAATCAATAAAGAGCAAAATTCATGAAAATCCCTCATTTTACAGACAATGACATCATTAATTACGTACTTCTGGGATGGCGACTCAACAGGTAGCTCTTGCTGAGTCGCCACACACACACTTGATATGTCAAGACAGTTCTGCGCGTGCGCCACCACGCAGGCGTCTTACATACACATAACACATGCGCTCGATATACATGTACATTGACTCGCTGTTGTCTGTTTAGTGGGTTCTACATTGAGAAGCCACCCCCTCCTACTTTTTTAGATCATAACACCCCTGCTTTTTAAATGGTATGAATTCGATTGGCAAATGCCAAATTTCATTTTCAACACAAGTTTGAGGAATTTATGTCATTGGATTGGGATACAACAATTGCTGAGTCCGGAAGTGTCATCTTCGTCGCCTGAACTGCATGCACTGGCTATTACGCGAGAACATGTGCAAGCTCATCTTTGATCGCGTGCAACTCTTACTCTGCTGTCAGATTTTACAAGAGAATTTTTTATGGCAAAAGGATATATTCTGAGCTGTTCATTGGAGCAAAAAATCACAATCCAGCGATGCTCATAATGTTCAGAGGAAAAGTAAGAGCAGGAGGTAGCAGGTGAGTGGCGACTCATTTTCGGCGGCGAGTCAACGCGCATTGACGTTACTGGAATTGTCACTTCTGCGGTACTAGGTCAATTCATTGACTTAGTACACAGTATGAGTGGGTTTGCTGCCACCTTCACATGTTAAGAATTAATCCACTGCACTATCCAAAGACAAGTAGGGCCCTAGCTGCCTAGGGGAAATCCCGGTGTTGTACACTTGCACATTCCAGTCAGACTAGGTCTATACCCAGAGGAGAGACCCAAGGGTCAGAGTGATTTAAGTTTGTTTTCCCCTCTTAGGCACGTGGATGACACTAAATTCTTCACAGTAATTGTAAATAAAATAATGTGAGAAAGAATTTGTATTTCAGTATTTCAAACATTTTCTCTTTACTTTCTGCAGGAGCATGGGAATCATCTGGTGATGCCTGTCTCAGCTCGTTTGCCTCTCTGAACAATCCTGCAAGATGAAGAAGGCAAGGGGGCCTAAGCTAAGGCTCAAGTACCACTCCTTCTACCTCACTCTCTTCTCCGTCATCCTTGCGGGAATAATCGTGACAGGCATCTTCCAATTCTGGCCTCATTCCATCGAGTCGGAGAGGCAGCCAAGGTATCGTATCGAGAGCTACAGCAACCTTCTAGAGGTGAAAGTCTCGGAAGGGTCCCCGCTTGGAGCAAAGACTGTGCAGGAATGCCACTACCATGACTGTTTCGACGTCTACAGGTGCGGCTCTGACACCAACAGAATCAGTGTGTATATTTATCCAATGAGGAAGTATGTGGATGAGAGTGGGGTTCCCATCACCGGCCAGATCTCCAGGGAGTTCTACGAAGTTCTCAATGCCATTGCAGATAGCCCGTTCTATACCTCAAATGCAGACCAAGCGTGTCTGCTGATTCCTGCCATCGACTTGTTGAATCAGAACACAATGAGGGTGAAGGAGATGGGACAGGTCTTGAATCGGCTACCGAGGTAGGCACAAGGGTATAGAGATGTTTAGAGAGAGAGAAAAAGAGAAGAAGGATTGAAGAGAAAGGTTGGGAGTCATTGTGAGATAGGCTGATGGGGGGGGGGGGGCCGGGGGGCACAGAAGGAGGGACCTACATGTAAAGACAGCAAAGATTCTTATATTTTATGTTAGATGAGGCTTACATGAAACAAGTTTGCCTACTTTCAACTGGTTTCTTTTATAGTAAGTTGTTTCTCATGTTTGCCTTGCATGGTATTTAATGAATTAGCATAGATTTATGTCTGGCACAGTGTTCATTGAGGTAATGTGGATTTACATGTATACCTTTTGCGTTATCCAATGTTTTAAATCCCGTCATTTGTCTCTAACTGTATAATAGCTTACTCACCCGCTTTCAGACGAGAGAGTTCTCGTATCGATATACGACGTATGGATATAGGACGTTCTTTAGCTTCTGAATGCTCTTATATTGATACGTCGTTTCAATATACGACGTCTATCGAAACAATGGTTTGGTACTTTGGGCATTGTTTCGTACGATTATCCTATATCCACACAATGTAAATTCAGGTCTGAATGCTCTCATATCCGTACGTCGTATAAGTAGGCGGGACTTATTTGCAACGCGTGTTTAGGGCCCAACCTGTACTCTATATGAGTCCAGCACAACGCGCGCAACACAAACACGAAGCGCAAAGTCCTTGTGAAGTTCATACTGCGCAAGGGACTCGTGCATATTCATGAGCTTCCCACAAAAGTTTGACTGAGCGCGAGGTACGTCTGAATGCTCCTACACTGTATATGATTATCGGATAACAGGGCGTTGCGTCTGAAAGGTCTCATATCAATACGTCGTATATCCATACATCGTATGAATATACGATAAGTTGGTACGTCTGAAAGCGGGGCGAGTGGTGCTTTCTTAGAGCTCATGTACCGTTTTGGTGGCAAAAGAAAATCGACATAAAACTGATTGTAATATAGTCTCACTGTGCACCTTTGCATAAACAGATGCATGCGTGTGATCATGTGATATTCCATTCATGATTTCTCTTGATTTTGAGTGTGAACATCTAAAATGAACACAATGGGTGATTTCAAGTTTGGTGCTGGTGATGGTGTTAGAAACACAATTTAGATTGCTTTCCATAGCTCCAACACCTAATCTGAGTTTACAAAGTGGTCCAAATGACATTATTGACAGCTCAACTCCAAGTGACAGTTTTGCAAAGAATTTCTGATGAAGTTTTTTGAGGGCTAACTCAAACTGTGCAAAACCTTTAAAACAATTTTCTTGTGCAGATGGAACGGAGGTACCAACCACCTGCTGTTCAACATGCTTCCAGGGACCATACCTGACTTCCACACCGCCCTGGACGTCCCCAGGGGTAACGCTATCTTAGCTGGTGGGGGCTTCTCCTCCTGGACATATAGGCCCGGCTATGACGTCAGCATTCCCGTCTTTAGTGCCTCCATATCCGCAGTCAAAATGAGCGAGAGGCCTTTTGAGTAAGTAACCCAGGGCAAGTCCATGGTCATTCACTGACCCATGCGTTACCCAGAGCTCCCAACCATTCTGAATTTGGAGAAAGGAATCTGAATTTTGACCATTCCTAGCTCTTGTTTCGATATGATTTTCCTATTTTTCTTGATAATTTACTACACACTCCTATGAGAAATGCTGTTTTCTTGCCTAATTTTGAGCAAAATCATCCCTATTTTTCAGTCTGAAAGGTTGGGAGGTCTGGTTACCAAGTATTGAAGAGTTATGAACATAAATTGACATCTTAGCCTCGTTGCATAAAGCTTACTGGTCATTGATGGTAACTTTGCCATCAATGGTAACTTCACTGGAAACCTTGAATTTGATTGACTGTTGAGCAATGTTACCATGGTAGTTACCACTGATGACAGAGTGGTAAGTTCTTTGCAACAGGGCCCGGATGTGCTATTTCATTCAGTCTTATGGGGTTTTGCAAGAAACTTGCAATCAATTGCAAGTCAAATTTAGGTCCCAAAATCAATCATAAGTCTTGCAATAAATTGCAAATTTGGAAATGATTGTTGGTCTGCTTCTTGCAACAGAAAGTATAAACTGATTTGCTATAGTTACAATTGATCTGTCAATTGCAAAATTGATTGCAAATAAGTTTCTTGCAACACCCCATAAGTCTGGTCGAAGCTTTGTGTGGCTATTAACCCATTCAGCAAGATTGATTTCATTTTAATGCGTTTTTCACAGATCCTAGCCCGAGTTATCTCGGGCTTAGTATTCAAGGGCTTAACCTTTGAAGTAACTAAAATTTTAAATATGGCTGGTTATGTATCAGACAAAATAGTTTGAGCCAAGGGTTGAAGTTATGAAATTTAAGTACTGCAGTATGGAAGTATTGAAGACCAACCACAGAGCAGCTGTTTGTGAGCATGCATGAAATAATAATAAATAGCCTCCTGTAAGCATTTCTAATCATTATCTTTGTTCCTACAAATATGTTTTTAACTTCCAGCACTGTGCGCCCTTATCTAGCTGTCTCCACTCAAGCCGGTATCCACCCTGACTACCGTACCCAGCTCCTAACCATAGCTAGCACCAACCCTGACTTCCAGGTCTTAGACGAGTGTAAGACTGACGAGGGTCTTCCAGATCCATTCAAGAGATGTCAGGATAATAGAGCATTCAGCTATCCTCATATATTACAGGTGGGATGAAATTTCTATCTTTGAAAAAACCTCTAAACTGTGAACTGTTAATCTTGACATCTGGAAATGATATGCTGGATCTATATGATGACATTATTGGAAATGTGAAGTTAAGGATCTTTACTTAAGATATAAAAGAGTAAAACACTGATAGTACACAGTATGCTGCTTTAATATACATGTACACTCATAAAATCAAATTTGTTCATTGTGATTGCTGAACTTTTTAACCATACGGCACATCCAAATAGTTAATTGTTTATTACATTACACGTAAAACTAGCAACAATCAGACTTTCAAATGATGAATAATTTTATACAATCAAAGGTGAATATTATCGCTTTTATATCTTTAGAATGAATCCGGGAAATATTTTTGTTCACACAGTTTACAAAAGTTTTTTTTTTTTTTTTTTCAAGTGAAGCTCTATTATTATACACAGTTTGTCATTCATGTTGTATTAAGAACAGATATACTCTATTTTCCATGTAGGAATATACAAAATATTTTTGTGTTTAACTCCAGGATGCAACATTTTGTATCGTTTTACGGCGAACCCGCCTTGGGCAAGCTGCGTTGAGCGATGCTCTCCAAGCTGGATGTATCCCAGTCATCATCAGCGATGCATACATCTTGCCTTTCTCAGAAGTCATTGATTGGAAAAGGTACAAAACATGGTCAAAGCTATGAAAAGTTTCAAATGAGTGATTATTCATGGGATATTTAAGTAGCCCCCCCCCAAAAAAAAAAAAAAAAAAAAAAGAGGAGAGAACAAAAAAAAAAGGGAAAGATGTCCTATGGTTCTCCCTGAAGAGGAAAAGAAAAGAAAAAAGAAAAAAGAAAAATGAAAAGAAAAGAAAAGAAAATAGAAGAGAAGAGAAGAGAAGAGAAAAAGAAAAGATAAGATAAAGAACTGTCGAAGAATTTCATATTGGCAAATGTCCTTTATCCATTGAAAGTTATAATTCTTGTTGACTTAACATTGCAAATACGATCAGGGATGGAAGCATTGCAATTTAAGTCTGCACATTGACATGTACATGATTCAATGATGTATTCTTTTAGGGAAAAACATTAAACAATGGAACTCTTAAACACGTTCTCTTAGATCTTCGTTGTTTCACCTTTTGGAATCATCCAAGGGTAATTCTAGAAAGTGCAACGATAATAGATATTGTAATGATTATATATTGACTGTGATTGCTCATAAGGAGTAACATAATTTCATGGAACATTTATTTAGATAAACAGGTAAGCAAGCCAACAGAAAGCAAGCAAACAAGCAAGCATTGATAACTTGTGTTTTTTTGTCATTTCATGTTGATTTGATAAACTGTTATCCCCTTAAATGAATTCTAGAAAAATGTAACCGAAATTATCTTATTATGTTTTATTTACTTATTTATTTATTTTTTTTTTAAACACTTGCACACTTTGGTATTCAGATGCCTATAGCATGTTCATTTATTTGATATAATAAGAGCAATGTAGATAAACTGCCTTGCTCGGGGGCATAAGTGCCGCGCCAGGGATCGAACCCTCAACTCTTGCGCCTCCAGTCAAGCGCCTTAAAGCGCCTTAAACCACTCGACCATGGCACCTCTACAATTACTCATGTTATTCTTGACAGGGCATCGCTAGTAGTTCGAGAGGATCGCATCCCGGACCTCCCTGAAATCCTCCACTCCATCGAGCTAGACCACATCCACCAGATGAGACGGCAAGTCCGGTTCCTCTGGAAACGCTACTTCAGCAGCATGGCCAACATCACGTTGACGACCCTGCAGATCATCAACGATCGCGTCTTTCCTTACAAGGCCAAAGATTATGATTGGTGGAATGAACCCACCCCAAGAGTAAGAAAATGTACCTCCCTGTCTTAAAGACATTGGTTAACATTGATATGATTTAAAAAAATCTTGTTTTGTTATTTGAAAATGGGATAAACATAAGGGTTATAGTGTAAAAATACCAGTCTGAAAGTTTCAAAGTATAATATCCACAGGAAGTATTTTTAGATATCAAAAATGTGAACCAATGTTTGAAAAATATACGAGGGTCGGTTGCACAGAATAGACATAAGGAGTGCGCATGCGCGTATGACTCACCTTACCGTACTGTGTGTATTGGCGTATCACGCTGCGGGAGGCACATAACGGCATTTTCAAATTCAAGCAAAGTGGTCCTCTTAGTGGAATGTCTCGTGAGACGAAGGATAATAAAATCGCCGTTTGCGTCTAACTTACACTTTTTCACTCCAAATTATGGTTGGTTTCAGGGTTTTTGAGTACAAAAACAAGTACTCATACACATGTTTCATCTTAGTTTGAGAATTTTTTAAATCAGCTACTCACAAAGTTAGCCAATGCCTTTAAATTTGATGCTTGAAATGGTTGATGGCATGCTGTTAAGCTCATTCACAAATGAAGGGAAACCTTTATTTTTGAAAGAGATACAGACAGTATTAAAAAACTTTGTTGGCATGAGGAAAAAGGTCTGATAAAAGATGAAATTTGCAAAAATATCTTGTTATACGTATGAGAGGGGTTCCCCTATTGAAGTTGAGCACAAGGAATCTCAAATTCGACAGACATATGGGCTCTACAAGAACCCACCAGTATTATCATCATTATATTTATTAGGTGGTCTGTCATCTTTGAAATATCACCTTTTGATTTCGTCAAAATTTTCTTTCTTTCTTTATTTTTATTTTTTCCACCCACTTTTTTGTGCACTCGAAATCTCAGAATCCGCTGGTTCAAATTGCATGAAACTTCAGTCAGTTATCAATCGTCATAAGATCTCGCGGTTCCAATTATTTTCATGTTCATCGGGTCATCGTGACGTCATCCAGGCGCCATTTTGTGAAAATCACCTTAGGGTTATATCTCTATAACCGATGGTCATTTCTCGTTCATATTTGGCATGATTAAAGTTCATATAAATCCAATGAATTCTAGATACCTAGACGCGCGCGTACGTCTGCGCGTCGGTGCGCGCGCAAAAATTAAAATTGCTCAGAATCGCTTCAAATTCATTCGGCACACGTTTCAGGCCATTTTAAGCATTTGAAAATTTGGCGCGCGTCCGCGTCCGTGCGCGCCATTTTTGTGTGCGCAGCCTAGAGCAAAGGTAAAAATGCCGTTTTTTCGCATGATTTGCACTCCTGATAGATTTCCTGACACTTTCCGACAATTTGGAACGAATTTCAACTTTTCCTAAGGTCGCGCGCGCACGGCAAACTTCAAAATGCACGCGTGCGTCTCTTGGGCAAATAATGTAAAAAATGCACAAAAGCAAGACCTTTTGTATTCCGTCATAGCTCCTTAGAAAGGCTGGAGACACCCCAATTTTTTGACATTTTCTGAAAGCTTAGGACTTCTAGATTTCAATCCATGAAGAAAAAGCAGCGGTTTCACTCTCAAAAGTCCTTATATTCTCATCTCAAGTCAACAATTCCATTTGAAATCTATTACGTTATGTCAATGTAGCTATCTCGCTTGTGGTTGGTCAATTTTCGCCAGGATTTTGATATGTTCTAGCCGAGACATCACATCCTGCACAGCCAAGGCAAGGCAAGCAAGAGCAGATCCCAGCATTATTCTATCTTTTTTTTTTTTTTTTTTTTTTTTTTTTTAAGTCCAGAGCTCCGGTCCATACCTAAATTTCACTCAATCTCCAGTTTGGAAGGGGCTACAGAGCTGAAAATGGCCTCATCTGATAGAGCAAAGAATTCTGCACAAAAAGTTACACAGGCGCAAGGGCGTCAAATGACGTCTTCGGGTCGATAATAGCTTTAGAAAAAAATCTAAACAGGTTTTTACAGGGCAGTCCCACCTTCTATAATTGGTGTAGGTTTTTTTTTTTTTTCATGTGTCCGTGTCCGTGTCCTCCGAAAAGACATTCACTTACCTAGAACATATTGACGGACCACCTAATTCGTCTCCAGTGACGAATTCAAATATCTCGTTATTATTGTTATTATTATACGCAACTGAAGAATTTTGTAATAAATAAATACAATACATACAAACATACAATTAGGTTAAATACAACTTTTTTTCTCTCTCCTTTTTTTTCTTTTTCAGATTGGTGCCCAGAACCCCCTGTTCCTGCCCATCATCCCTCCCAAATCACATGGCTTCACTGCAGTGGTCCTGACCTACGATAGGGAACAGAGTCTCTTTGAGATCATCAAGCAAATTTCACAGACACCAAGTCTGTCCAAGGTACTGGTTGTCTGGAATCACCAAGAAAAGACACCACCACCCGGTGAGTTTATCAGATGAAGGAATTCTGTTTACCGGTAATGGTGCAAGTTAGAGCAAAACTCAAATTGGTTGATCGAATCGGCAGATTAGCTAAAAAATCGAAATCGAATGAAAAATCGGATCGAAAATCCTATGAAAATTTGCCTAAAAAAAAAATGTCCAAAATTTGACAAATTATAACCCTTAAATCCTAAAAACATCTTTGATTATCATCTGATTTGAAGGTTTTATAGTGCAATTTGTCGATGTTTAGTGATTATACCATGCCTCTCAAAGTCTGAAATGATTGTAAAATTAGCTGATAGATATGTAGCGGCCATTTTGACAGGCTCATCCAACATTATAAATATAGAAAAAAAATAAAAGGCTTTCAAAAATTTTTTTCCAAGCTGTAAACTACAATATGTTCAGTTTATTTCAGAAATATATTTTAATGGCAAACTTGAAAAAGAACACTTTTGAAAGCTGTTTATTTTTATCTTATTGTTTTGATGTTAGACCAGCCTGTCATCTCAAAATGGCCACTCCAAAATGGCTGCACGCATACGACATACTTTTTTTAATCTCAGTTCAAAGACGATATTTTCACTTTTTGAGGCAAGATAAGTCCATCAAACATCAACAAACATAGTGTACGATAACCTCAAATGCAAAAATAATCCAAAGTATGGATGTTTTCAATGGTCAGTGATCAGAAAATGGATGAATTCAAGCCCTTTTATGCAGGTATCTATATTTGTTTTCAATAGCCATTCGATCTTTAGATTTTTTTCTAAAAATCGGCAATCTGCTTTCTCTCTCGATTTTACAAAAATTAGTTCGAATCGGCTGCTGATTTTGAGATCGGTTACAAGCTTAATTCTGTTCCCCTCAAATTTGTCTTTCAAGATAGTTGGAAAGGTTTGGAAGGACAAAAGTATTTCTTTGTATTGATTTGGGGCATGAAGGATGGATGGATAGATGGATTGATGAATGAATTAGAATAGATTGATAAACAGAGAATAGATTGATAAACGGAGGAGAGATTCTTTGATAGTTTGATGAATGAGATACATATATGTAGATGAAGGCAGATAGATGTATAGCGAGTGTATACTGTATTCATCATCTGGTTATGAAATAGGGACCACAGCAATTTAACCCTTTCCCTGCTGATTTGATTTTTAGGGGAAATAATGACAATCGTTCTTTTGATATTTCTTTCTGCAGTCAGATTATTCTAAAGATATCATTCAAGTATCTTAGCTGTTTTCAAATTTGCAGATACAGTTGTAAAGGAAAAAGCTCATTATTGCGAATTGCTTTAATTGTATGATTGTGACAATAGTCATCAGTAGTTGGCAAAGGGTTAACTTGTAAGTGATGACATTTTGCAGTAATGTAAGATTTTTTCCTTTTTGAACAGAACGTCTAGAAATACTTTGATGATTACAATGTTGATTTCAATTGACGATTAATACTGAATGCTATGTAACCTCTGTCATGTATCGAGAATTATCTTGCAGTGAGTCACTGTTCCAAAGCAACTTTACTATGCAAGGTGCATGCGCAGCTTTACAGTAGTGACTCATTATAACGAGATGAAGACAGGTTTGATACCCTTGGTATAAGATTCTGCATGCAAAACTCTACAAGAGTGACTCATTACAAGATCATTATCAATAAGTGACAATCTCCCCTTCCCCTTTGTTTGCGTCCATCTTGAAGCTGATCGATGGCCAAAGATTAACAAACCCCTGAAGGTGGTACAGACCAAAGAGAACAAGCTCAGCAACAGATTCTACCCTTACGATGAGATTGAGACGGAATGCATACTTGCCATCGATGACGACATCATTATGCTGACTCCTGATGAGTTGGAGTTTGGTTATGGGGTAAGAATCAGTCTTTATCTATATTGAACATTTGTCAGGAAAATGAGAGAGGACATTGATTTTAGTTACAGTCTGTATAGGTGACAACCCACTTCACCGAAGGCTCGCGAGACCAAAGGCCCGCTAGGCCGAAAGTAGCAAAGTGTAATCTATAATATCACACCGCTCTGACCAATTCCTGTGCCAGAAGAAAGTTTAATCATTATTAAGGGGCAACGAGGACTAAACATGCTATAGGAGACATAATTATTTCATACCGATAGCGCATTATTTGTGATGAAGGAAAATACGATACTAGAAAAGTCTGCCTCGCGGGCCTTCGGTCAAGTGGGCGGACCCCTCTGTATATGTACTTTTAGGTCACTAGTGCAAACTTTGTACTGTGTGGTGATACGGTTTCAAGAGTTGATGTGCACATTACATACTGTGCCTCTAAATAGCTTTGTCGAATGTCATCTCACACTAACACCATGTGTCGTAATTGCTTAAATTATTTTTTATTTTACATATCCCGAACAAGTTATTCATAATGTGAGCATTTTTGTGAATTTGAACTTGGTGCAAAAATCAACAAGAGTACTGTATATGCAAGAGTATAACTAGAGCCAAGTTGGCTTTGAACCTTTGGGATATACTAGTGTACATGTATTGCTGCTTTGTTTACAGGTCAGGTTAATTGTCTTGCTGGTCTACCGATAGGATTAGGTTCAGGCATTTATTTTAATCTTCTCATTTCAGGAGTTAAGAAAGATAGGGATATATTTATTTGCCACTTCCCAGAACTTCAGTATTATTTCTTCCTTTCCGAAGGTGTCTGAGAATTTGCTCTGTCTCAATATTGATATATGCTCCTCCTTTGATATGCTCTGTACCAATTTGGGAATCTGCATTTGATATTGTTTGTTGTTCCAATGAAAAATGGATTTAATGATTTTAAACAGGTTTGGAGAGAATTTCCTGATCGTCTGGTTGGCTTTCCGAGTCGCCTCCATCTATGGGATGAAGCTCACGGCAAGTGGAAGTATGAGAGCGAGTGGATGAATGATCACTCCATGGTACTCACTGGTGCTGCATTCTATCATAAGGTATGGAAAATTGTTAGATTTGTGAAAGGTGAAGGGGGAGTATGTGGAGAGGAGGAGGGAGAGAGGGGAGGGGGG
>CM057171.1:16862141-16874320 GCA_029962745.1 Echinometra lucunter
TTTTCCAGATGATTGTTACAGTAGAAGAAGACATGTCAACTTTAAAGCGTACAAAAATCAGTATTTGTCAGATTTTTAGCTGATATTTTCATCATTTTCATAATCTTCTTAATTGTACTATTTTTACCCATTACAACTTGTCAGAAAGGCTGGATTTCCTTTTGAATTTTCAATATTATCATTATGATCATCATAATTTAAAAAAATCATTATTATGATTGCTTTTCTTCTTCTTAATATTGTTATTGTTATCATTATTATGATTATTATTATTATTATCATTTTTGTAGTTATTGTCATAATTACTGTTATGATTGTTACCATTTTCACTTTTAACATTTTTAGATTGTTTTTATGTTGTATTTCTTTTTGGGGGGCAGTATTTCAGCTATGCCTACACCCACAAGATGTCACCTCACATCAAAACATGGGTGGATGACCATATGAACTGTGAAGACATCGCTATGAACTTCCTCATTGCTAACATCACTGGAAAGGCACCCATGAAGGTAAGGTCCAGGAAGGTCCAGGAAAGTCAAGCTAGCATGTTGACGTACTATTCGTTGCCCTTGATCAAATTGTGTGAAATACCATCCCTTGTCAAAAAGTATCACTGGTACCCTTGGTTTGGAATAAACTGCCATTTGAAATACCAAAAGCCACATCGCTTACTGTCTTCAGATTTTTGTTGAAGACACCCTTTTTTCCAGTAATCTTTGATTACCGGTAGTTTTATTGTATGTCTATGCAGTAGCATTGTTGGAAACTCTGTGGGTGTGTTTGTCAGGGGGACTGATGTTCTAGTAAGAGGTCCAAGTACCCGACTAGGTTATCCATTACCCTCGATAAACACGACGGTGACTTGATTACCTGATTAGTGTCATGGACTTGAGTCCCACAAATAAAGGGGGATTTGATTACCGGTTGACCGGATCTGTGACTCGAGTCGCAGCGATAAACACCGTGCGATTTGAGTTGTGTGTGTCCATAGTCATCCTGCATTATGCAGCTGCACAGAAGCAGTGGGCTCGGGCCAGGTTTCAGGAAATCATCTGCGATGGTAAACACGACATCTGTTGTGAGCGGATTTGTTTTCATGACTCAAGTACCCATTTCTAATTTCTAGAAAACGAGTTGCTCCGATAAACACACCCTATGACATCACAGGCAGTAGAGTACATTGATATACTAGCTAGGCTATATAAATACAGGCGAACCTCATTATATCAAATTCCTCTGGACCAAGGAAACTACCTCTTTATATCAAAACCTTGTTATATCAGGGCTATAAAATGATAAAATACAAAGAAGTGGGACTGGCAAAATTACCTTTTTATAACGAGAGTTTGTTATAACAGTGTTCTTTATAACGAGGTTCCACTGTATATCTAATTTTGATAAATGAAATATTTCTTTCTTGACCTCCATATTCAGGTCACACCCAGGAAGAAATTCAAGTGTCCGGAGTGCACCAGCGTGGAGATGATATCAGCTGACCTGAACCACATGGTGGAGAGATCTGAATGCATCATAGAGTTTGAGAAAGAGTATGGGATGATGCCTCTGAAGACTGTCCAGTTCAGAGCCGACCCAGTGCTCTACAAGGACAATATCCCCGAGGAACTGAAGCGTTACCATACCATAGGAAGCTTGTAGGTACAGTTCAGATCCCACCTTTTGCTCTACAAGGACAACTCATTCAAAAGATCGAAGCGTTACGTATGAAGAGGAGTTCGTAAGAACTCAACTAGGCACGACAATGAACTAAAAGAATTAAATTCAGCATTATTCTATCCTGAGGAGTACGCTGTATGTAAATTTAAGTGCACGGGACTCCATATATTGCACTGTACATTCAAAAGTGGGCTTTCGGGGATAGGTGTGTAATCGTTCATGTGTTGGCTTTGAATTCAAATTCACCATTGCAGCATTTTAGTGTGGTCGCATTGAAGTTTAATTCACAAGTAAATTGTTAGTGGAGTCATCTACGTATGTTATCTCCAACTTCCTTCCTTTAATTTTCATGTACTGATTTTTTTTTTATTTCAGATGTTTTAAACCTCTTTAGGTGAAGGAGAAGAGATATATTTATTTTGTTTATATCGTTTGAAAGCATGAATTTCATGTACACGTTTCTCAGTCATGGAACACAAGTATAACTGAACAATTGCATCATATTTTATGTATTTCTAGAAATATGACTGCTGCTGGTAAGTAGACACTTCAGGTGCTTTTGACCATAGTTGAAGATTTGGAAGTCATTAGAGCTGATAATTTATGGTGTCACAGAGCATTTATTCTTCAAAATGGATAAAGAAAACAACAATATTAACCCATAGCAGTACAGAGCTTTCTGGAGGTCTAAACTAATCACCTTCAATCCTCAAATTGGCAACAACATTTATTTTTTTCCACACCTACATAGTTTGAAAAAAATAATTATGGATATAACATGAACCAAAATGAATAACAATTGTAAAATTTAATCAGAAATTGCCAATTTGAACGCAGAAATAGTGATTAGTTACAATTAAACTGCTCTAATTTGAGAATGCCACACCATATGGTGTTGGGAATGGGCTCAAATTTTTCTTTGAATTTTTTTTTTCTTTCTGCTCATGTATGATATGTACTGCCCAGCATTCTGGACCAACAGATACCGCAAAAGCATCTCCTAAAGGAGACGCTGTACCTCTATGGGTTAACGCAGCTACCAATTATTCCAGTGAGGATAAGCATTATAAAAGAGAAGCAAACGTTAGTGGTTCATTTTATGAACTAACCATGGGCTTACAAGGGATTTTTAAAATTCATCATTTTTTTTTTCTCTTTACATTTTTTCTATTACATTTTTCTAAATGGTTTATGAAGAGGTCATGGAGGGGTTTAAACTAATATTTTTTCAACCCATAGCAGTACATGTCTTCTTTCAGTCACAATTTTGCAGCATATCTTGCTCTGCACTTGCAGGAGTAACACATTTCTGATAAATTTTGAAGTTTTTATTCACATGGGTTCATATTTCAGTATGCATTTCTTTTTTTTTTTCAAACAATGTAGGAGAAGAGATTAAGAGTATTTGTTGCCAATTTGAAGAGCTTATTAAAGGCATTGGGTAACTTTGTGAGCAACCAATTTAAAAAATTATCAAACTAAGATGAGACATGTGTATGAGTTCTTGTATTTGTACTCAAAACCCCTGAAACCAACCATAATTTGGAATTCAAGTTCAAGTTCAGGTTTTATTTCCAGCATAACACGAGACACAAAATATCTTTTTTTTTTTTCACAAAAATATTGTAAATTAACTTTTTTTTTCTCTTTTTTTTAAACATCAATACAAATGAAAAACTGTTAGTAAGAGGCAGACTGCAATTTTATTATTTTTGGTCTCAGAGTCAATAAATAAGAGGATCGTTTTGCTCGAGTTAAAAAAACTCATGATGCCTCCCTCCGCGTGATACGCCAATATACACAGTACTGTCCGGTGAGGCATGTGCGCATGCACACTCTGTACGTCTAGTCCGTGCAACAAAGTTACCAACCCTTATATATTTTTGAAACATTGGTTCCCCTTTTTGATAATTGAAAATACTTCCTGTGGATATTATACTTAGAAACTTTCAGACTGGTATTTTTACACTATAACCCTTATGTTTATAATCATCCCATTTTCAAGTAGCAGAATGAGTTTTAAAAAATTATAACAATGTTAACCAATGCCTTTAAGCTATTTTCATTGAGCCCATAGGAGAATTTTGTACAGCTATGGGTTTAAATTCACTTATGGTGCTTCCTATCTTGTATAGCCAATGGTTTCATGACATTGCACTGAAGTTACATGTAGATAATATCACTTATCAAACTACATGTACTGATGACAAATTCTTCAGGTATGTGTAACTGTGAACTAAAAACATTTTTATGCTTGCAGTAATGCTTCCATTACTTAACCTTTATGACTAAATTATGAACAGTTGGGCTCAAAAGTTAACACAGGGGCAGTGCTATGGGGAGGGGGGGGGGGTAACACAGGGGGTGGCTGCCCCCATATGACTTTTCAAGTGATTCAAAAAAAAAAAAAAAAAGAGAAAAAGAAGAAAACGGGGGAAGAAGAAAGAAGAATATTGGTTAAGAGGGCTGGGTCATGCAACTATATCCCTATTTGTTCATTTAAAACGTAAAATGAACACACCTATGGGTCATCTTTCCCTCCCCCCCCCCCCCATTAAACTACCCTGGCACCGCCCCTGCATACATCTCAGGCTTGTTCACATTTGAAACAACAAATCCCTTTAGTAAACCTGCGGTTTTTGCACATAAATTGAATGATACACAAGGTGGCAAAGCAAAAGAAAAAAAAAATGTGGAGGCAAAAAACATCCTTTTTTTTTGGCCTCCTGGTGGCAGAAAGGGTGTGGACCAGTCAATTTTTTTGTAAATTTAGTGCACAATATGATGTCACAAGTCTGTCTGCACAGCTTCAGGGGAAACTCTCTTTTATTTGGGGACTACTATCGATATGCGAATGCGCATCTCATTATCAGTTGCGACGTGGTAAAAAAAAAAACAACCCACACACAAAATGGGGGGTTTACCTCTTGATATCTGAACGAGCCTCAATTCACAATTTTCATCTTGAGACATATTTTGTGCATTGTTGTAGTTAAAAATGATGTTATAGAAATGGAGGAAAATTGCCTTTCCCTCAGGTTTACTTAAACTTTCGGGCCCAGCTCTACCTGTATATTAATATACCTGCCAACTGTTCCTATTAAATAGGAATATTCCAGTTCTGGGGAAAAGAAAATTGCCATTTTAACCTGTATGTTCCTATTTCTGTACAAAATTGTCTGTAGTGTTGAATAGGAAAATTAGGAATGTTCCTATATTTGAAAATTTCTTAATAATTTGTTCCTATTTCTTGGCTGTCATGGTTGGCAGGTATGTTGAATTAAGGTAAAAATCATGTTGTAAAAACAGAAACAGATCTCAAGGAGGTGATTTTTAAAAAAGTTTTAAGTAAAAATTATTTTCATCGTATCAAATGATTATTTGCATCATATCTGAAAGTCATACAGTGGAAACTCGGTATAAAGAGATCTGATATAACAATATTCCTGATATAACAAGGTAATATACCGGTCCCAGCTCTTTATATTCTATTGTTTTTTAACCCTGATATAACGAGATTCCTGCTATAATAAGGTAATTTTGATGGTCCCAAGGGTCTCGTTATACTGAGTTTCCACTGTATGTGTAAGTGTGTTAAAAAGTTTGTAGGTGTATAATCATGTACATGTATACATAATTTGTAGACATGCATTTAAAAATTTAAACATTGTAGATCATCATTCCTGAGTGTTCTATTGCACATACAGTGTAATTTCTTTTGGAAATTTTGGGTAGATACAATACCCCCAAATGGTGAAGGCTGAAGCTGCGGATATTTGGAGGGAAACTTCTTAAGAAAATGCCTGTTGCAAAGACACAGGAAATGAAGAAAGTGTGAAAAGAAAAGAGCAATATTCTTGCTTTACAACTCATTCATCTCAATGTTTCTCAGTACAATAATATGTAAGGTAATGAAGTCATGTACAATGTATTTATTGAGAGTATTAAGCATAAAATGACAGTCTCATCCTGTCTTTTCAAATCTATTTTACTTTAAATAACTTGAAGCTTTGAAGATTTGATTCAAGTGTCCTGCTGACATCTTCAGGAATCATTATTTTGTGATGCTGTAGTTAGCAAGGCTTACAATGTACCGGTATATGTATTTGTATGAGAAAAAATATTTGAGGAAACTTCAACAATTTGCAAAAGATGTGGACTTATATGCATTGTTTTTATAATAAAATCATTATTTATTACTCTGTATTTCATGTTGCATAACATATCATTTATTACTGACTCTCATACATGTACATGTGGCATGACAATCATAGTAAGGCTGCAGTGGTCATTAACAAACTAATACAGTGGAACCTTGTTTTAAAAGAACACTGTTATAACAAACTCTCGTTATAACAAGGCAATTCTGCCAGTCCCACTTCTTTGCATTTTGTTGTTTTTTTAGCCCTGATGTAACAAGATTTCGATATGACGAGGTAATTTCCTTGGTCTGGAGGAGTTTGTTATAATGAGGTTCGCCTTTACAATGGAAACTCACTAATGTGAGAAACTTGTGACCATAAAAATTACCTTGTTATATCGGGAATCTTGTTATATCAGAGCTCTTTATAACAAGTTTTCACTGTACTGGCCTTATATCAAAGAATACTGTTACAAAGAACTGCTATACAATGCAATTTCTCTGGTCTTGGGCCCTTGGCTTTTCATATTTAAAAGAAAAAAAAACACACAAACCGAACAAACAACACCCTCTTAAAAAGGTTCTAGGTGTTCAATCAAAACTGCCAGATTAACATTCATTTATGAATGCAGAGATGCCCAACTTTTATCAAGCTCTGCAGTATTTTCATGTCTGAAAGGAAGGATATGTGAGGAAAAAGTATATCCTACTTTACAGCCATAGAGCTGCAAAGGGAAATAAGTTCAAGAACCCCCCCCCCCCAAGATTTTACTTGAAACCCACATTATTTTCCGCTAAAAATATTACAAAATACTGCAAAACAGGAACAGTTGGCATCACTGAATGGGGTTTGCTAGTACAGAGTCTCTGAGGACTCTTTTGCTGAAATTATACATGCATGTGCATCCCTGGCCTTCCTCAATCCATTCAGACTCCAGTGGCATTTGCTACATCATATATGTACCATGACACATATTTGCTTTGGATTCATAATGCACCACTCTGTGGACAAAAACCATGACATATATAAACCATGGCCCTACTTTGTTTTCTATTGTTCCACACACATTTTCAAGTGGCATTTCTCCTTCTGCCTTGGTGTAATTTGGCTCGCTTCTTCTAATCCCTCCATCTGCATACATTCAACCAGCATGTTCTAGCAATTAAAGTCGCTTTGGGATCATGAGGTACCCGTTTGGACAAAACTACTGGTATATCATGCTTACAGGTTGCTTTGGGAGCGGGACATCTACTAAAGTCTGAGCGACACAAAAATGCAGAGGGCGCTATTCAGAGTTATGAGCACAGATGGACGGGGAGTTTGTCCATTGAGGTTTACAGTACCTTGTCTAGAGGTGCACGTACGCATTTGCCATGTTTCTGGAAGCGAGAAGACTGCTGATGTAGACTGAATTTTTGTTTGGTCGGTTGGTTTGGCAACTACATGTAAGTGTCTGAAGTCCGTTTTTGCATGTCCCACAATGCACTGTGGGATCTCTGGTCAATAAGTCTTGATTTTCATAAGTTATTTAGGCATTTTTACAATTTTTATGCTGCTTTAAGGGAACTGTTCGACAATCTTCATGATAAAAATGGCAGCGAGGAACCAACCAAGTCTTGATAGCGCCCTCTAAATGTTGTGTTGCACAGTCTTTCAAGGGGCATCCCAGGGTTCCTTGTGGTAAGCATCTGCAAGCTCCCCAATCTCCTCAAATACATATATTTTCAAGCAATGTGTTGAACTCCTGGCACATATATCTCATTGTAATTGTAATTTGACTTTGAATCGTGATTTACCAGTCTGATGAAAAAAAATCTATATATCATGACCCCAGATCATTTCCTAGAGTTCCAAATATCTTCTGCAGAGGCATGCCAGGGTCTCCCTTCGTGTACATCCGTACCCTCTCCCCGATCTGCTCCATCCTCAAGTCCGTAGTCAGTATCCTTGTGAAAGATGGGTTGGAGAGCGGAGAGTCGATGTATACAGTCTGCTCCGGGATGTTGTGCAAAAGTGCTAGGAGGAGGACCTGGGCCACTGCGGTGTGTTGGCAGTACAGCGGTGCAATACGGTACTTCTTGCTCAGGTTCAACTGCCGCAGGACTCCGTAACCCATGACACTGTCATCTGGGGGGGGGGGGGGGGAGCACATCGTACGGATATGAGGTGTTATGATCAATTTCCTTTTTAATTTGGACAGTTTGTCTAAACTATTTTAGATTAGGGGAGGCAGAAGAGATCATGTAAAATCAGATATTTCTTGAATTGTTCATAATAGCCATTTTCATGTCAAGACACTGTTGTAAAGTGAAAAAAAATTCAATGCTGTGATTCACTTCTTTGGGTGCATGAGACTTTAGCCTGTCTTGACAGCTTATGCAATTCACACAAATTACTTCAGGTATAAGTTTCTGATTTTACAGTAGGAAGAGTAATTAAAGTCTAAGAATTTGAACAACTGCATCTACTTGTACTTTATTATAAATATGTTCTTGTGTACTTTGGATGGTTGAAGAGGTCAGAGAGGTAAAGTGCAAGATATCAAATTTTTTCTTAGGTCCATTCCCAATTCAAATGTTCAATTAAAAGCAGTTCTTTAATCCTCATTTTGAAGAAAAAAACAACACTTACATTAAAGAAAGGGGGGGGGGGGATCGCATACAAAAATGACTGAGATTGGACCTTGAACTTACTTTCACTGAGGGCGTAGGAGTGGCCAGCAGGGTGTTCTATGTTTGCCCAACGATACAAAAACTTCATCCTTTGAAGATCAAAGAGGTCTTCATCAAAGTACGCT
This sequence comes from Echinometra lucunter, assembly GCA_029962745.1. Classification (NCBI taxonomy): domain Eukaryota; kingdom Metazoa; phylum Echinodermata; class Echinoidea; order Camarodonta; family Echinometridae; genus Echinometra; species Echinometra lucunter. Next base: position 16,870,755 of record CM057171.1, read on the forward strand.
ACCTTGCTGAAGGGCATCTCTGTGATACGCCTCAAGATCTTTGTCGATTGCGCTTCGGGTAACAGTGACACACCAATTCCTATAAACAAAGAGCAGAATTTGTAAATAATCCTTCAGACTGCCAAAAGAATAATCATCAGTCTTCATAGAATTAACCTGTTGACTACTGACTTCTGTAATCCCCATAGACTTAATACAGGGGCCATCCGGTTTCCGTATGCAACAGGGTAAGTACACTACCAAGGATGCCTTCTTCTGGTTGAAGTAATGCATCCAATCCTATAAACAAAGACGATTAAAAGACGAAATTAAAACATGCATAATAATAAAATTAACAACAACAACAACAATAATATTCTTGAATTTTTTAGTGCCTAAGACATCTCAGATGTCTCTACACACTTCAGATGTATTATTACCCTGGTAATCGAATTTGGGCTTGCCCGCATACAATGTATGTACCTTCTCCACTCCCTTGGGAGCATTCCAGCCAGGGGCCTTTTTGCAGATGCTCACAATGCTAAACAAACCACAACAACTTTCTCATCCTACCAGCACCCAATTTACACCTGGGTGGAGAGTGGCAAATGCAGAAATGCCTTGCTAAACATCATCATTCTAGACCCTGCCTGAACACCACAGAAAATCAGTTAGCTACTGAGAGCGAGGAGAGTATATATATATGCTTTTCAGTACGACACTTGGACCTTGTGGCAGATTAGCTTCGTTCTAAACAGGTTATCCAATAAAGTCTACTACTGCCACTACTACTGCCACTACTACTGCCACTGCTGCTACTACTACTACTGCTACTACTACTGCCACTACTACTGCCACTGCTACTACTACTGCCACTACTACTGCCACTGCTACTACTACTACTGCCACTACTACTGCCACTGCTACTACTACTGCCACTACTACTGCCACTGCTACTACTACTACTGCTACTACTACTACTGCCACTACTACTGCCACTGCTACTACTACTGCCACTACTTTTGACAGGGACTAATCTGCTCACAGAAACCTTCCTCGATGTCCAGACCCTTACCTTTATAACATCCAGATCTCCAGGCCTCTTGGAAACCAAGTTGGCTGCACTTCTCTGCTTCAGAGGCGTCCACCTCGATGCCAACGTTCCTGTCCCCTAGGTGCTCCATCGCTGCAATCCAGAGTGCCTCCTCCACCCCCTTGTCTCTGGCTTGCTCACCTGCATGGCAAAACCCTACAAAACCTAGATTCTCGGTCCATCTTACTGCACCTATTGTCCCAATAATGTCTCCAGCATTGTCCAGGGCTACAAAGAAACCATTGGGGTCAACACTGTGAAAGAGTTTCAAGTCCTCATTTGTGAGTCTGCTTCCCTCTGCCGTCTGACTGTTCGCAAGGCTTGCAGATTCCTTTTCATGCAGCTGGCGAACTTTAAACCCATCATAATTGGTTGAAGAGAGACATCTCCTGGTTATTTTTGCTATGTTCTTCCCTGTAAGGTGCCTTGTGAGCCCTCTTGGTAAACATGCCATCTAATACGAAAATAAAACCATAAAAACAGATAACCATTAACTCTTTATGTAGCATTCAAATTAAAACATTCTGGACCAGTATTTTCTGAAGAGGTAGATTTATCAAGATCTCAGGTTTATTTTACAATTTGAAACTGCTGATTTTAGTCTCAGTAGACGCAATGTAGATGCCCTTAGCTGACCCTAAGCGTCTTATGAATACGATGACAAAATCCACCTTATCTTTGTCATTAAATAGCTTCTGAAAATCTAATTTTCAAAGAAAATACTGAATATTCTAATTGCAGAATAATGAATATTTGAATATTTGAATGTTTTTCAAAGAAAATATTGAATATTTCAATTGCAGTCGCACCCTCTGTAAAATTGAGCGCGTCATGGTAGCCACACATACAGGCAGAATAATGAAGTTAACAACTGCAGTTAGCTGTGCGTGCAAGTAAAACTTTCTTTAGGCGCACGATCACGGGCTTGTTGGTCCGGGTGACCAGCTCATATATGTAGGTCACTATGTAAAATACGATGACCCTGCTATGTCCTTGGAATTCCAAAGATATACAACATTTCACGTAGAGGTCGGTAATATGACTGGTTGCTAATAAATACAATGATCATACAAGATTAAAGTGGAATAATCCACGGAGGGGAACATTGTTATAGTGAGCTGTGTAAATTTATGTAGCCGCCGACCTCTATCGTTTATAGAGAACACTAAATAATGAGTAAATTCTTGGAAAATGTTGTATCAATAACATTGTTATCCATACCCCAGGTATTGAAAAATTCCTGAAGTAATTAGATTCTAAAAAGGCTACCGGGGTTGATGACATATCCACCCGTATCCTGAAGGAGTTTTCCCAAGAACTAGCCCCAATTCTTGCCAAAATCTTTCAGGCATCTATAGATACAGGAGAATTGCCAGAGGACTGGCGTAAGGCCAATGTTACACCCATTCATAAAATGGGTGATCGCGCCAAACCGGAAAACTACAGACCAATATCTCTTACTTCTGTGTCTTGTAAGCTATTAGAACATGCTGTACACTCCCATATTATGAATCATCTTGAGTTGTACATCATACTTAACAAATGTCAACATGGATTTAGGAAAGGGCATTCCTGTGAATCGCAATTAATCCAAACTGTACATGACCTTACTCTCTCTTATGACAAGCGGACTCAGACTGACATAATCATTACCGACTTCTCTAAAGCGTTCGACACTGTGCCCCACCAACATCTCCTCCTCAAACTTAAACAATATGGAGTAAATGGGACAACCAAAAAATGGATCACATCTTTTTTACAGGACAGGTTCCAACGGGTAGTATTGGGGGTGAACACTCACAATGGGTTAGGGTACAGTCGGGCGTTCCCCAAGGCACAGTGCTCGGACCTTTATTGTTCTTAATTTACGTTAACGACTTACCGGACAACCTATCATCGACTGTGAGACTGTACGCTGACGACTGCATTATATACTCTGACATTAAAACTCAACGCGACACTGCTACACTACAGGACAACCTGGACAAACTTTCTGTATGGGAGAGTAAATGGCAAATGCAACTCTATCCACAAAAATGTTATGTACTCAGAATTCCTACCTCTAGATCCCGTTATAACCACGTACACCCTAGGCGGTACGGTGTTACAAGAAACCACCTACCACTCATAAATGTTATGTACTCAGAATTCCTACCTCTAGATCCCGTTATAACCACGTACACCCTAGGCGGTACGGTGTTACAAGAAACCACCTACCACTCATAAATGTTATGTACTCAGAATTCCTACCTCTAGATCCCGTTATAACCATGTACACCCTAGGCGGTATGGTGTTACAAGAAACCACCTCCCACTCATATCTAGGAGTAGAGATTTCTCAGGATCTAAAGTGGGATACACATATATCTAAAATCACATCATCTGCAAATCGAGTAAACGGATTTATCCGTCGAAACTTAATATCATGTACCAAACAAACTAAATCTACAGCTTACACAACACTAGTTCGTCCAATTGTAGAATATAGTTCTAG
>CM057171.1:16874820-17042480 GCA_029962745.1 Echinometra lucunter
TTGCCTTTTTGCATTTTCTTTTCCAGTTAACCTTTTTTTTTTTTTTTTTTTGTATTTTTCTTTCTAATTAACCTCATTGTAGTAAAGAGGAAAAACAGGTTGGTTGTTTCATGAAAGCGGCATGTATGGTTTTAGATTAACATATTATAAGATCATTAGTTACTTCGTTCTTACTTGGGAATGTTCAGTTTTACATTTACATTCCTCTTTGGGCAATTCCACAACATATGGGACACAGAGCTCAAAATTTGAAATTGCACTGTGCCCTGTTAATTCCAAATAAGAACCTAAGATTACTACAGGGTCTTCTTTTTGTTACAAATAGACATTTAAGATAAAAAAATCTGCTATTCAGCCTTCTTACGGAGAATAACATATACAAACAAAAATTTGCAAATATGGTACTATGGTCAGGGAAATGTGCTTTAAATGCCTCTTATTCTTATATTTAGTCATTTTTCTCAGATTTTTTTCCATCTAATTGATTTCAATGGATTACTTTGACAGATTTTGGGGAGTTATTGAGTGAAACACTAATGGAAATGTGCAAAATCTGTGTTGAATTTAAGTGACGTCAGTTACCAACATGTCTTCAGTAAATTATTCATGGCACTAAAACAAATTAATCAAATTGCTCATTATTTTGCACATCTCTTCCCAGGAACCTAGGTGTAATGTCAAATGAATTACATAATCCTTACAAGTCTGAGACATGAGATATATAAATTTGATTCTACACCATCATTTTCCATGTCCTTTTTGCGTAACATCAGTTATCGACACATTTTCGATTGCTGTGTGATAAGAAATGCAGTTTGAGATGAAAACTGTCCTTGTGTTTCTTTCCTATTATCAACTTATTTATCTATAGGAATTAAAAGCCGAAGCAAGTGTAAGTCACAAAACTACAATATAAACAATACCACTAGTACTCTATCTTGGTAACGTCAGTTACCGTGGAATTGCCCATTTGAGCTTCATTTTTACCATTGAAAACATTCTAAAACAGAGAAAGGAAGAAAAGAGAGGGAAATAGAGCAAGAGAGAGATAGAGAAAGAGGAGAGAAGAAGAGAAAAAGAGGTAGAGAGAGAGGAAAAAAAAGGAGTAAAGAAAGAGACAGACAGAGACTACATGTTTCATTCACAGCTTGTTAATCTATCATGAATACATTAATTCTTGTCTTGACCTACAATATTGTAAATCTTGACTAGACTACAATAAGTCCCAAGTCAAAGATATACCATCCAATTAAAGTCGAACCACTTGCACCCCTGTTGATCCTCCACCATGTCGAGGCTTTATACGCAGGCGAGTGCAATCCCCTAAATCTAACGCAGATATGAACGCACTGATCCCTCTGCAATTCAACAAACAGATCGGGACAGGTGCATTAAGATGAAATGTCTTCAATCAGAAAGGTAGTAGAGGAAACCTTATTGTTCACATTGCCCCTGACCTATAAAGATACATGCTGTGCTGTCTGCTCAGAGGCAGAAGGCATTAACTCCGTGACTTATGTATATTTCTAAAGTTAATGTTTGTTTGTCTAGTACTACATGTATTTAGTACCGCAAGATCTCCTACGTATTTTAACCAAGGACCTATGGTATCACAAGCTCTGCTTCTTTGCTGGTCTCTGGGTTTTTACATTTTTATTCTTATATTCGGTTCCTTTTCTTGGAATTACTTTTTTGTTGTTATTGTTTTGGGGGTTGGGGGGGGGGGTTTTGGGGGGGTTGTGTGCATATTGGTTTCTGTCTTATAGCCTTTCATTTTGTCCTTCTTGTCCTTTGTTATGCTTTATTTGAATTATGGTTGTATAATTGATATTTTGAAAGAAGTACTACAAGGTCTATGTGTTTTAACCAGGGACCAGTGGTATCACAAGCTCCGCTTCTTGCTAGTCTCTGTTTTCATTTTCATTCTTGTATTCGATTCCTTTTCTTGGAAAATCATTTGTTTGTTTTTTGTTTTGGGGTTTTGGGGTTTTATTTTTTTTTTTTTTGCATATTTTCTTATAAGCCTTCTGTGCATATTATCTTATAAGCCTTCATTGTTTCTGACTTTTCCTTTGTTATGTTGTATTTGAATTATGATTGTATAATTGATATTTTGAATAATGAAAATGAAATAAAATCTATGAATCTGAATCTGAAACTAACACAGACTGTACTAGGCTTGTTCACATAAAAGTATGCAGCAGTAAGCCACTTCAAGGAAATGTGGGGCTTCTTGAAACATACTTGGAGTGTTGCATTTTTCTTTTGTATAACATACAGGGAAGTGAGTATAGCCCCGTCTATATAACTGACGAGCAAAAATAAAAAATGGATGTATCAAATTTGTTTGGTGCTTTATTCTTTCCTTATTTTAGGTGTGCCCCTTGTGTACCCCCCCCCCCCACTACTGAATCCAAATTCAGCCACAGTCAGTGTAGAAGGTGCTACATGTACAGGCACTTGCAGATGGCCTTTAACAGGGTGATTTGTAGGTCATTGAAGCATGGATGATTCATTCCTACACAAACTGTCACAATGGTAAGAAATACACCTCCCTAAACATCTCGCTTGTTTATCTTCCGTCTCCATACAGGGCTATCATCTTGATCTGTATAGTCTCGCAACCAAACTCCTCCAAGGCCTGCGCCAATCTCCACATCAGCATCGTGGGGTACCTAGTCCTCCTGGCATTCTCCATTATCACCGAAGGGGTGATCACGTTCCTCAGCCTCAGAGGGACCATTCTCTATGTCAGACCAAGGCATCATATGAAAACAGTACTGTACATTAAAGGATGTAAGTAATAATGTCTTTAAATTACATTTCCTGTTAACAAGTTGTATATATGCTCAAAATTGCTAATTTGTATTATTCCAGGGGATTGATGAGGCTCAGTAGTCAGTGTTTGCAGGAGTAGTAGTAGTAGTAGCAGTAGTAGTAGTAGTAGTAGTAGTAGTAGTAGTAGTAGCAGTAGTAGTAGCAGCAGTAGAAGCAGTAGTAGAAGTAGTAGTAGTAGTAGTAGTAGTAGTAGTAGTAGTAGTAGTAGTAGTAGTAGATGACTTTATTGGATAACTTGTGTAGCACAAGGCCAATCTTTCTCTTTCTCTTTTCTCTATCCTCTCATTTTTTTCCATGTGTGTTCACCCCCCTTTCTTACCTTTTGTTTTTGTTCTTATTTTGCACAGTAATTATTCTGATGATTTCTTGTAAATGTGATTGTGATTGATTTTATTTGAAAAACACATTTTACATAAGCAAAAAGTCTGTTCAAACTTTTCTCCTTCTTTGAATTTAGTTTGGTGAAGAAAGATACATTGTGAACATTACTTAAATGTCTAGCCAGCAGATAATGCATGGGCCCCATTGGGGAAAAAAAAAGCTTGGAATTGATCGTGATTTCCTGCAATAAGACCCAAATCTTGTATCGACCAATCAGGAACTAGGACTTGAGAGTGTGTAATCCAATTTAACTCTTTCGTTGGCAGGTGGAAATGATGTCCGCCTTTGGCGCTTCAAACCTTAAAGATGATTTGAGTTCTAGTGACTTGAATTTTATTGTGAAGAAACTAGGAAAGATTGTTCATCTGCTAACAAATGTAGACACCTGCACACTGCAGTAGATAAGAATTATTGCATAATATTGCAGGGCTCAACACTAATTAATGGGCACCTGGGACACTTCAGCTCCCCAAATTCTTGGTCCAGAACTAAAAAATCTTGATATTTTTACTAGGTGCTCAATGCAAACAGTTCCTTACTTTCAATCTGGACCTCTACGAAAATAGTCATTTTTATTTGATCATATTGAAAATCTTGTCTTGAGATTAAAGAGAAAAAAAACCCCTTCCCTCAGATGTGGGTATGTGGGACTGTGGATGCCAGCATAAAAATTTGGTCTACATTTTAGAATTGGGTCCATTTATACTCTAAATTCCTTAAATTAGAAAGTAATCTAAGTCAGTCGTAATTAGGGACAACTCCAAATTTAGATCACGAAATTGTAATCGATAGACTGATTTCTGAAATCTAAATCTATTAGATCGAGATTTTTAATCGAATTTGGGAGTGGAGTCTAAGAAATTTAGAGTGTATACTTGGTATCTCATGGTATTTCTGTAGAACTCATGATTGTGTGACATTGCTTCTAAGATATTCCCCCCCCCCCTGCTCATCTATGAAAAAAAAAGAAACAAGAAGAAAAGGGTAACAAATATTGTTTCTCCTTGATCTTGGGGGTGTTTCACAAAGAGTTAAGTTTGACTTTATAGAGACGTGCTTAAGCGCCAATGCGCATCTGGTATTTAACATGTAATCTCATTGATAGACTTTCAATAGTGCGCATCATCCCCTGAGCATGATCTGACCAGTGGGGTGATGCGTAATATAGAGCACGCAAGTAGGTGCTTATGTGCGACTTAAGTCAAACTTAAATCTTTGTGAAACACCCCCCAGGACTCCTTCTTCTCTTTAATGGAACAGGGATGCTTGGTAATGTGCAATGGGGCACGTAATCCAGAACATATTATACACTTAAATGTTTGTCCGCCATTGAAGGTCATCCTACATGCTGTGATGCAAAATGCATTCAAAGAGCTAGGCAGCATTACATGATTACATCACCCCACCCTCCCCCACCCTCTCCCACCCTCCCCTCCCCTCCCCAAGAAAAAAGAAAACTAGACATTCAAATCACCTTTTGCAAGCTTATGTCAAGAATGTTTAGTTATGACTAGTTGTGCATGAAATTCCTTTTTTTAATTTCTTGACTGCAAAAAAAATTATTTCAAAGTGCACAATTATGTGATATTCTGTCTAAATTCTTTAGGATGATCATTATTTCATCCTGTAAACTATTTACTTGATCTGAAGCTTATTTATATCCATAAATTCATATTGGGTGATGTATAAGTTTTATTTTATTAAAGATAGTAGTAAAGGTTTGTGTAGGACATTGGCTATCAAGCTATTGTTACCGAAACATGTGTTATAAAAATCATAGTTTGATCGCAATACATTCAGATCTTTTGAATAGTGCCTTTAAATGTCTTACCTTGTTTATTTGGGGGCCCAGGGATTACTAAAACAATAACGTTGTCTTGGCTGGCTTTGAGGCAGAAGTTGCACTACAGTAAAGCACCTGTCATTGTCTGTTATCATTGTAGAGGTAGGATTAAGGTGTTCATATCTGAGTCAGATTTAGGAGTTCCATAAGATATCTTTTATATTTCATCTAACTTTTCACCAGTAACAAGTGCCGGAATTCTGAAACAGATTTACTCACATCCAATCGAATACAATGATTATAGTAGCTTGTAACATTTTTTATAGCTTGTTCTTGATAACAAGTCTCCATGAAACCAGGCTCTTTATCGTATCTCTGTTCGTGTGTGTTATATATTTTTTTGTGTGTTTGTTGCTGTTTCTTTGTTTTCATTAAACAGACATGTATTGCTGGTAGTGCTCACCCATGAAAACATACGCTACATATAATCACTCAATTACAACAGTGCTCTCTATGTATTTGTAGTTATAATTTCTGTGGTATTTTTAGAATACAATTTCCAGTTGTCATTACTTTGATCTATTATGAGTTAATATTATTAGTAATCAAAATGGGTGTCGATGCATCATCCAATTAACACCTTTCATCGCTTAGCAGAATACATGGATCATATTTTTATAGGTCATGGATATCATGCCCTATATAATTTCCTTTCCCGTCTTTCCGGCAGCATCCAAACCCATTTTCATTATCTGTTGCAGAAATAGGGGCAAAATCAATACATTCACATCTGAAGTGGATACATGTATAGGAGCTCCACAACATCTGCATAACAACATACATGTAATTGACATCTTTATTTGCTGACATGTATGGGCCACCTCAATACCTTTTTGTCAACTCTCTGTAGCAGAAGCACTTTATTATTTTTTAAGCTTTCCCAGAATTCATCCTACTCTTTGATTCCATCCCATGACAGAAAGAAATTTTGCTGGAACTAACCCTAACCCTAACCCTAACCTAACCTAACCTACTCTTTAAAAAAAAAAAAAAGAGAGTGAGTGTGTTCACTCTGTCATGGGTGAATTTCAGAAGAGAGTGAATTAAGAGTGAATTAAGAGTAATTGAGAGTAAAATATTTGATATTCACTCTTTATTCACTCTTTTAGGGGTGACCTCAGTGATCGCTCAAAATTTTTAAGTGATCACTGAGGTCACCCCTCAAAAGAGTGAATATCAGAATTTTTACTCTTAATTTACTCTTAATTCACTCTAAGTGCACTCTCTTCTGAAATTCACCCCTAACAGAGTGAACACATTGGGTGATTTCAAGTTTGGTGTTGACCTTTTGGTGTTAGTGTTAGGCTGATTTTTACATCAACGCAGCTCCAAATTAAAAATAAAACTGGTCTTGGGACAACTGTCACTTGGAGTTGAGCAGTCAATAATGTCATTTGAACCACTTTTGTAAACTCAGATTAGGTGTTGGAGCTATGGAAAGCAATCAAAATTGTGCTTCTAACACCAACACCAGCATCAACACCGAACTTGAAATCACCCATTGACTCCTTTTTTTAGGAGAGTAAAAGCAAATTGCTCTCATAATTCCTGTCCTTGACAAACCTGTAGCAAATGTTGCTTGAAAATCTTTTGTAGCAGTGTCTGTGATTGAGATGTCAAGAGAGATGTCAACACTCTTTATAATACTAATTTTGAAGGTTCCATTGTCATCAATTAAATGAGAGGCAACTCAGAACGATTTCTTGTTCAGCTGTCTCAGGGGTGTTCAGATACGAGGCGACATGTCCCCGCAACAAATCTCTGCAACATTTTTATTATTCAAATATGGCACGAAATTATGGCACCACTTATGTTAATGTTAATTAATGTGTTAACTCTAAAATAAAAGAAAACTTTGTCAAAACTGGCACAGACAAACTCATAACAACATACATTGCACTGGTTTTTTTTTTTAGGAATTTGATTGGTGCGCATTTCTTTGCAGCCAGGCAGCAAAAAATGGCATGTGTCCCGCCTCGGCAACGGCTTTTTGTCGCCTCATACCCCATTGACTTGTACACTAAAATGTTGTGGGGGTTTGTTGCAGGGACATGTTGCCTCATATATCTGAACACCCCTTAACCCATTCGTGACAGGAATTATTTAAAGCCTAATTTGATCAGCTTTTATTCTTCAAATTGGCAACACTAACATTTTTATTTTATTGCTACATTTTCCATATAAAACGTCATATATCTGAAATGAATACAAATTGACAGAAATTATGATGAGAAGTCAAAAAGTTGCCAATTTGCAGGGGAAAACGGTGACTTTAAACCTTCTATCACATTGCCAATTTAAGGTTTTTTAATGCTTATTTTCCTTTAAAAATTTTCAGCATCAAACAATATTGACGCAACCAAAATGGGCACAGTTTGTGTAGAATTTTTTGCTCTTTCTGCTCATGTATTTGGTATGATTTTTAGGGCTTTGCATAAAAAAATATTAGGCCAAACCACAAAATGTGGACCTCTGTCACGAATGGGTTAATAGTAGCTACCCAAAACCCTAACCCTTCAGGCAGTGTATGGAGCTTCTGTCCTACATTCTCTGTTCGTGTTTTTCTTCTGCTCTCTTTCACTCGATTCTCCTTCCTCTCCATGTGCTACTCAACTTCCTAGCCTCCCGGCAAGATATGGATTTTTCTATCTTGCTACATTCTATGCCATTTTCACTCTTTGCCCTTTCACTCTGGGTATATCTTTAGCTCTGCCTTTGTCTTTCCATGCTCTCTTTTCTCCCTTTATTGGTTTCTGTCTATCCTACTTTCACCCTAAACTATAAACCTGAAATTCTTACCCCCCCCCCATTCCGTCCTTCCCTTCCTTTCCTTTCTCGTCCCTCCCACTCCTCCCTGTAGTTGTTTACCTTTGTTCATTATGTGCTACAGATTATCGAACCTGCATGTGAAGTGAGAGGGGGGGGGGGAAGAAAGAAAAGGAAAGATGTGTTACTTTATCATTGTTCTTCTATCTACCTCACTCTTTCTTTCTTTTCTTCCATTCTTCCAATCTCTGTTCCTTTCTCCGTTTTTCTTGTTCTCTCTTTTCTTGTTTTCCTGTCCCCCGATCGTTCCCTCTTTTCTGGTCATCTTTTGTTACAGTCAGACGCTACAAGTTTCTGTCTCTCTACATTCTGCCCACCCCCATCTCTCTCTCTCCCCCCTTTTCTCTCATCTTCCCTCCCTCTCCTCTCTCCCCTTTTCTACCTCTCTCTCTCACCCTCTCCCTCTTTCGATCTCTTCATTTTCTTTCTCATCTCCCCTCTCTCCCTTTCTCCCCTCTTTCTCTCTCTTTCTCTCCCTCTTTCTCTCTTTCTCTCTTTCTCTCCCTCTTTCTCTCTCTTGCTCGTCCTCTCTGTCTTCCTCTCATTTTCTTCTCCACCTCCTCTTGGCTCTATCTTGGGAGTTTGGTTGAGATGGGGAGAGATGGGATGTGGTGGAAAGCATCCCCACTCCGGAGGACTCCAGGGGGTATCGAGTGTCAGCAAAACAGCGGATTCTAGCAAACCGACGTCACATTCACTGCTTTCCAGCGTAAGATAGCTGGCAAATATCGCTCGATGTTTTTCATGGATACATGCCTTCATTTGTAGGCCATGCATACCATATGAGTGTTGTCTCTTGCTTGCATGTATATTGTCTGTTCAGAACCAGAAGGGCATTAACTTGTATCATTTTTATACAGACTAAACACCCTTCTGGCTCCAGACATAATATATAGTGAATAATTCTATAAAATGCTAGTTAAGAAAAAAAGACTCAATTTTGTGAAACCAACATCACATCTTTTGCTTCTATTAAACAAAGACGATAGCTTGCAATTTTTGTCTTGTTTTTGTTTTTCATAAATAAATGCCTCCACTTCTGTCCTGTATCAGTGCTATTATCGTCCCCTTGCAAACCTTCCTGTCTAAATCAAGATACTCATTAGGAAGAGAACGACATAATTTTTTCAATGCAATGTCACATTCGCAGCCTTAAAAACAAAGTTATAGCTAATAAATCATATGTTTTTCATGAATAGAGGTTTTGTTTGTTTTACCATATCTGCTAAACTATCATTTCATTCCTCTTGGAGTGTAATAAAAGTAAATTCATTTCATTCATTTGTTCTTTTTTATTTCCAAACAAAACAAAGCAGGCAGTGTAACATTTTGAAATAAATGGAACATAGATTATTACAGTTTTAGCAAATCAAAGCACTAATTGTTAGAAAACAGAGTTTATCAAACATGCAAATCTATTTGTCTTTGTGTTTTGATTTTGTCTGTATTTCCTGTTTTGCTTTGCATGGAAACAAAACAAATATCCATATGGATAATAAGCGAAAGATGAATAAATGAATTAATGAATGAATGATTGACTGGATGAACGATGAATGAATGAATTTTAAAACACGGAGGGAAGGACAAAGGTATCTGATTCTTTTGAGACAGTATGGGTCAATACAAACTAGTATCCCTGCAAGGTATAATTCAACATTTACAGTTTATTTGATGTAAACCCGTACATTCCCGTATTTAGTGCTTGTAATCAAAGAATTCAGGACCGCTTACCAATCATCATCAGTAAGTTAATATCTACTACTGATTATATGTCATGCATGTTGATACAGCTTACATAGATGATGACAAGGGTTAATTCACACAAGGCCTAATGGGTTTTTCCTCTCTTCTGATGTTGATACATTGGCTAGTGTAAACAATTCATGGTTACCTATGGCAACCGGCCTCCAGCTTGCCATAGACTTGGGCAGCATTTGTTTCATCTAAGAAAAATTATGAGCACACCTTCTTGAAATTCATTTTTAAAAAGATGAAAATAATGAATGATCTTGGTTGAATGGTAGAAATAATAGGTTATTTTACCTGCTTACTAAGAAAATGCATGTATACTTGTAGCCATGTAGGAGACCAACAGCTCAAAGACCTCAGAGGGATGTGGTATAATGAGAATTAATACCTTACCAGCATTTCATCAACATTTGTTGTCTGACACGTTGTCAGATCTGACATCTTTCCTTGATTTGATTGGCTGAGAAGCGTCGTTACTATGGCAACTGTCGGCTAAAACAGACTTTGTCGGATGAAACATCTAACAAGTCCTTTCATGAAATGCCCATTACATGTATGTCATGAATGTTGGTACAGCTTTGGATGATGAACAGGGTTGATGAAAACAAGGTCTAACGGATTTTGAGTTTTTTTCTGTCTTAGTGTAAATAATTCATGGTTGCTTGTAGAATACCAGCCTTCCTGGATTCATTAGACCTTCAAAGAGTTTATTTCGTTCTAGAAGAATTATGAATGCATTTCCATTAAGTCATAAAAATGGATGAAATATTATTTTAATGCATCTGTAGGGATCATTTCATTTTATTTCAGGACTTCTTGCCTGTGCATCGATTCATGTCAAAAATGATGTTTTCTCATAATGCGTGAAATAGAGATAATGCATTTGGCAATAAAAACTTTTCATTTTGTCTTTGTTTTCCTGACTGGGACTACCTTTCCCTTCTCACAAAGAACCTGGAACAGATCCCAAAAGAAAATGGATGCAGCTTGTTATGGAAATTTTGCAATTTGCAAATTGCAAAAATGTGATTCATGAGATGATGGTTACTGACCTATAGTGGCAGAGCTCAATTTGTTCTAACCCGGTTAAAGGCAAAGTCCACCTCAGAAGTTTCACTGTTTCAATAAAAGGAGTTAAATTTGAACAGCATTTTAAAAAAGAAATGAGCAAAATCAGTCAAAGAATAAGAAAATTACACTCATTTACATTTTCTAGTAAATTACTCTTGGCTCTGCAAAGTGGCAACACTGATGACATCATATGCGAGCAGCTCTCCATTCACTTTGTATATAAAATTTCACATTTTCTCAATTTTCTTGGAAGTTACACATTTTCTAACCCCCATAGTCAATGTACGGTCAGAAGAATTGCTTTTTACATAACATACTTTGACTATGGGGGTTAGAAAATGTGTAACTTCCAAGAAAATTGAAAAAATGTGTAATTTCATGTACAAAGTGAATGAAGAGCTGCTCACATATGATGTCATCAGTGTTGCCAATTTGTAGAGCCGAGGGTAATTTACTAGAAAATGTAAATGAGTACAATTTTCTTATTCTTTGACCGATTTTGCTCATTTCTTTTTTTTTTTAAATGCTGTTCAAATTTATCTCCTTTTATTGAAACAGTGAAACTTCTGGGGTGGACTTTCCCTTTAATTTGGAGACTAGTAGTCCTCGGTGTTTTGTTAGCAACAAAGATTTTCTTTTAAAATACATGTATGTCTCTCTTATACTTTAATTAATTGAATTAGTTCCCAAAGGATTTGTAAGGATTAGTATCTATGTTTTTAGTATTCTTATATAATGAGACAACCCCAGTTGTCTGTAATGGGTGAGAGGGGGAGGGAGAAAGAGAGGGGAAAGACAGAGAGAGAGAAAGAGGGAGAGAGAAAGAGAGGGAGAGAGAAAGAGAGGGAGAGGGAAAACTACATGTATGACCACTTTTCTATTCCTAGATATTTTGTTTTTAAATTGGTTAGTCAGAATGTTGATTAATCTGTCTTTCAGTATTTCAGGTTGATTACGATCCTTTCTATATTGATCTTGAGGACTGATGAGTCCTTGATTAGAAACCTAATGCCTCAGCCACTGTATGTTGTTGATGTTGCAGACATTCATATTTATTTACCTAGCTGACTGCAAAGAAAGAAAGAATAAGTCACTTACAGCTTAAAGGCTCACTCAGATATCTAGGTGCAAACCCCCACTGAAAAATTGATATTATGGTAATAATACACTTTAAGGTGTCAGTGATAGTTCGCACTTTAAAAAAAAAAGAGTATTGCCAAAATTTGGGCAGACAAACTTATAATACCATATTTTGTGCTATATTTATGAGGCAAATATATTTTTTGCCACCTGACATCCCATTTGTTAAAGGGTAAAAGAACCAGTGGGAGTTTTATGGATAAAAGAAACAGTGGGAGTTTACCTAGGGGGGGGGGGGGGGGGATGGAGAGGATGGGAGCAGGGGGAGAGGGGTTGTCACTTCATCTGTGAACAATCCTCAAGTCCTGTCTGAGGGCTTGGCTAACAAGAATTAATCTATTACCGAAAGATAAGCCTTTCCAACATGTTTCCACCCTGAGACTTTCTGGTTGCAAAACAGGTTTTGCCATTGCTTTATCACTGAGCCATCATTACAACATTGTTCTAGTGGCAAATCGAAGTTTGCGCCCACAGACTAGGTACCTGTAAGTATGACGGTGATGATGGAGGTCTTTAGGTTTGTTTGGTGAAGACTATGCCTGGATCCTATCATGTCAACAGTGATTAGTTGAGCGTATCCACCTTGTTCACTCATCTTCATCGATTTGTCCTCCTCCTCAGACTGTGAAGAACCTATATGGCACCTGCTTGGGTGACAGTCGCTTCCCAGGTCAATCACCCCATGCAAACCGAGTTAATCCGTAACCAAATACTATTTCTAATCCTAACTCTAACCCTAAACCTGACCTAAGATCCGGTTGCAACCATATAACCTTAAGTCTTTGACAAAATTACACGGTTGTCACAGAAGCATAAGTTGGGAATTGGGATTAATTTGAAACCTGGAAGCGAAGCTACGTGTATATACCTTACCTTACATTTTTGATGGAATAAAGCATGGAAGAAATGTCATCCAAGTGTATGTCAAAACACTGACCTTGGGTTTGTTTGGACAAGACTATACCTGGAAGATATTATCATGTCAGCGATGATTAGTTGAGCGTATCCAACCTGTTCACAAATCTTCATCAATTTCCAGAATCCAGACGTTGAAGAAGTTATACATGCACGATACCTGCTCGGGCAACAGTAGCTTCCCAGTGAATTACCAAAGTTAAAGGCATTGGCTAACATTGTTATGATTTTAAAAAAATCTCATTTTGTTACTTAAAAATGGGATAAACATTAGGGTTATAGTGTAAAAATACCAGTGTGAAAGTTTCAGAGCATAATATCCACGGGAAGTATTTTTAAATATTAGAAATGTGAACCAATGTTTGAAAAATATACGAGGATCGATTGCATAGACCCAACGTAAGGAGTGCGCATGCGCACATGACTCAACGGACCGCACTGTGTGTATTGACCTATCACGCGGCGGAAGGCAAGTAACGGTATTTTTTAATTCGTCCAAACGGTCCTCTTAGTTCAGTGTCTCTCGAGACGAAAGCTAATATAATCGCGGTTTGCGTCTAATTTACAGCTTTTCCTTCCAAATTATGGTTGGTTTCAGGGTTTTTGAGTATAAATACAAGTACTCATACACATGTTTCATCTTAGTTTGAGAATTTTTTAAATCAGCTGCTCACAAAGTTAGCCAATGCCTTTAACCCTGAACCAAACAATACCTGATCCTAATCCTAACCCTAAACCTGACCTGAAACCTGATTGTACCCTTGCAGCCTTAAATTTACACCTGTGATAAGGTTAAGTCAGAAGCAGTTATTGCTATCTGTCATAGCACCAATCTTGGTTTTATTTAGACAAGACTAGATGTGGATCATATCATGTCAACGATGATTAGCTGAGTGCATCTACCTTGTTCACGCATCTTCATTGATTTGCTCCATCCAGACCGTAAAGAAGTTATCCGACACCTGCTTGGGGGCGACAATAGCTCCCTGGTCAATTACCTACACAAATTACGTTCCTAAGTTAATCCCTTGTCTACTGAATTATTATATTCCTATAGACTTGATATAGGGGCCACCCTGTTGCAATATCCAGTGGTTAAAGGGATATTATAGTCACAATGTGATATGGGACTCTGAGATTTGCGCTGACTCCCTTTACTTCTACTTCGAAAGTGTATCTCTTGGTATAATACATCAGCGCAAAGGACAACAAACTTTCTCAACTTTTGCGCGAGTGAAAAATATTGTCTGCAATTCTCGGCGCTACGTGTTTGTTCTGTATTGACTGTGTATAACACTTCACCAGCACAGCCAAGGATTTCCGCATCATCCCTTAGGTGGACCATGCTAGATACCGTAGACTCGGCACTATAATATCCCTTTAATTCCAGGGTTGGGCGGTAAATACCGGTAGCGGTAATTACCGGTGGTAAATACCGGTAAATACCGTCCGGTAAATAAGATGGGCGTCCGGTAAATATGTAAAAAACGGGAAATATGATTTATAATTCTTTGTTTCTCAATAATTTTAGTTGTTTTTAACCTCAACAAATGAAAATAGTGTTCTGAAATAATTAGAATCACAAAACTCATAGTAGAAACACACAAACAGATAAAATCCATACTGCATACATGTACATACCCAAACACACATAGGATCTAAGTCCACACGTACGTACAACACACATACACAAACTCAAATTATGTTCCTGGAAATTGAATAATCATAAACATAAACAAACATTTCTCCAGGGGTTTAACTTTTTACATGCCATTGTATCTCATTACAATATGATTTTTGTTTTTAAGTGTGAATAAAGCTCAGAATTCTACTGTATGTAAGGAGTTTTAGTGTATACATGTATCAGTGTGTACTAGTGGTTGCTGGTTTTGAACTTTTGATATTGCTTACAGAAAAAGATCTTTTTGTAGCCTAATAATTACACAACTCACATTATGCTATTTTTAATGTTGCAATTCTTTTATAACTTTTAAAGTTTATTCCAAACAGTTTAACAAACAAAGCAAACAAAAAAATAAAAGGCATAACTTATACAAATTTACACAAAAGTGAAAAGAGGTGTCAAAAGTTGTCTCCTTTAGGAAATATAAAATGAATACAATAACAACATAATTGCCATACTTTAGCTACTGAATGTTTCATGGGAAATGTAAAATAAATAACTTGTACAGTTTGTCATATTCAGAGGTAACTTCCTGAATCACTTCCCTTCTTTGGTATTATTCTGGTTTACACCAATGATTTTTGTAATATACTTTGCTTATTAATCTTCATAAAAAAAACCTTGAAGCTAAACCTAAAGCTCCTGTGAGAAGCGTAGAAACTGCATTTAACTTGTTTAAATTGGTATTTATCTAAAGAGGAGACATATATTAATTGATGCAAATCAATCGTTGATGCAAATGATAACATATCAGCTGATGGAGAATTTTCAGTTTAGAAATGAGGACTTCCAGGCATCAAAGCTAGATCCCCGAAAAATGAATGATTACATCTTGGATATTTGTGACTTAATTATGCAGTCATCTCATGAATATTGATTGAAAGCTATTGTAAACAAATCAATCTTGGAGCACGCTCCATTGTTTCCCTTTACAATAGCTTCTCTTTTTAATCTAAATTCAGTCATAGTGAGATCAACGAAATTTCAACTGACTTAATGAAGAACATCATATCTAAATTAGATGTATATTTGGGATCTTTTTAGTATTTTATTGTATTTTTTTTCCAGCATTTCATAATAACAGACATAGATAACACCCAAACACAAACATAAACACACACACACACACACACACTCACACAAATGGTACACACCAGAGCAACCATACTCACCACCTTTGTTTTTATGTTCAAAATTTGACAATCCCTATGGACAAGTGAGTGGAAAATTATATTTCCCGGTATTTCCCGGTGAAAAGTGGTAAATACCGGTAAAAAGCGGTAAATACTTGTAAATACCGCTTATTTCCCGGCGTCCGGGAAATAAGCCTCCGAAGCGGGAAATATACCAACCCTGTTTAATTCTCAGCCAAACACCTTGCCAAATCCTTACCTTAACCCTAACCCTAAACCTGACCTTAAAAAACCCTAATTGCGGCTATATATAAAAACCTGACCCCATACCTGTGATGCAATAATGTAGTTGATGCCGGAGCATAAGTCATTGAGCACCAGTTTTGGGTTTTGAGACAAGACTATGCCTAGATCATATCATGTCATCGGTGATTAGCTGTGCGTATCCAACCTGTTCATGGCTTCTTCATCGATTTGCCCTCCCCAGATTGTGAAGAGCATACAAATTAGCTTCATATCCTGACCTAGTCGTGATGCTGCAAACCTTTGACTGTGGCATTGTAATTTATCTTTGAGATTACAGGAGCTACTCTGAGATTTACATCTTGAGAAAATAGATATCTCCACATTCCTATATTTCATTTGTTTCAACTAGAGCTTTATTTCCAGCATTTTAAGAATATGTTTATATTTCCAGTGATAAATCACTCCACTCCCAGGAATTTTGTTTTGCTGCCTTGCTGGATTATGATGTGTAGAAGAAGAAAGGAGAAAGAAAGAAAGTGAGTGAGAGACAGAGACAAAGACAAAGAGAGATAGAGAGATAGATGAGAAAGGTTAGGAAGAAAGAAAAAAAAGAGATGGAGGTTAAGAGAATGAGAAAAAGAAAGGTTGAAGAACGTAAATCATTAACAAGAAAAATTTGATAAAGGGTGGTAAAGGGTAAGTCCACCCTAGAAATTTCACTGTTTCAATAAAAGGAGATAAATTTGAACAGCATTTTAAAAAAGAAATGAGCAAAATTGGTCAAAGAATAAGGAAATTACACTCATTTACATTTTCTAGTAAATTACACTCGGCTCTGCAAATTGGCAGCACTGATGACATCATATGCGAGCAGGTCTCCATTCACTTTGGTCAATGTATATTCAAATGCTGTTCAAATTTGTCCTTTTATTGAAAGAGTGAAACTTCTAGGGTGGACTTACCCTTTAAGGGAAAGAAAGGGGGACAGAAAGATAGAAAAGTGAAAGAAAAAAAGTGGAAGGAAGAAAGATAATTTCCTGTGTTATTTACATTATGAAGAACAGCATTTATGTTTATGAAAATTCCAACTTTGTAACCACTTGATTAAGAGTCTGAATTTGCAGACTAGATCCCAGAGGAGCTTTCCATTAAATTGACATTAAAATTTCCTGCTGTTAAGGATGACATTTGCTTTGTTGATTTTCCCAGTATAAGATGAAACAGAGGGTTTAGCTGCCTCAACTGATTTGGGAACTGATTAAAAGGAAATTATAGTCTGATCATTTTAGTCAGTTTTGCATAATTTTGTGTGTCATGTAATCAAGTTGTATGACTTTAGCCCAAATTGTGAAATTTTGAAGGTAAACTTAAATCTGACTACAGTGTAAGTTGCTTGCCTCTTTATTCAAGGCAGATTACATTGTCCTTTAATTCTCTTACTGGTGGAACGAATCAGATGAATTAAATAATGATGTAAAATGTGATGTAATGACTTAATTTTCCTGCATTTACTTACAAAATAGTAAGATTGCTATATCCAGGAGATGAGCAAATGTAAATTTAACCGGTCTTGTTAATTGTATGAATTAATGTTTATTTTTGTTTGTATCTCTTATCGTAGATATTTTATCCGTCATTTTGTTTACAAAATCGAGAAAGGGGCACGCAATCCTGAAAAATAAATTTGGTTTATATTTCAGAAAATGAATTTTTGCTGGTCCATTTCCATTAACCAAGCAATTCAATTTCTTGTTTCTTTTGATATATAGGTCTTATAGGAATCACCTTAGTATGGTCTATACCCAGTATATGCTGGCTGGTGAAATCATACACAGACTGTAATCTACATTATATCAAACAAACAGTATTAGGTAAGTCTTTACAATTTCTACTTCTTTCAAATTTCATTTGTTTATTTATATTTGATTTATTTATTTTACTTATTTAGTTATTCATTTATTTATTTATTTATTCATTCATTTACTTAATTATTTATTTATCCATTTATTTATTTATTCATTTATTTATTTATTCATTTATTTATTTATTCATTTTACTTTTCATGAATATGGAACATGACTGTTACCCTAAATTTGCAATAGCAAATACATTCCTTTTAGAAAATGGGTGAGAATTCACCACTTGTGTTGAATGCATGAATTCCTTTTAAGCATTGTCCACATTGAATCCATTTTCAAGCATGCTTACTGTTATATATTGGTGTCATATGTCATGTGTTAACAAGAAAATGGAAGTAGTGTATTGTGTGTTCATAATATATTAAATCATTGCTCTCTTAATTTTCTCATATGTCTGATGTAACTTTTATAACTTCTGAATTTAAAGTCCGTTAGCCAACTCACAAAATGCTCTGAAAATGATCATACTGAAAATTTTGTCCTGAAAACAAGGCCACTTACAGCGAAATGCATAAATTTACGAAGCCAAGTCACTGTCCTGTACAGACTTTCAAATTGCTTATTGTTTAAATCTTTGCTTTCGGCATACAATCCTATTCATTATGCATTATTCCAATTTGATGTTTTGATACAAAATTGCTCCTGAAAAATCCCATCCTGAAAAACAAAGTCACCATCTGTAAAATTTGCATCCCTTTCTCAAGTTGAGTCACTGCCTTGTATTTACTTTATGAACTTATGAATTATTCATTGTTTAACTGTCTGCATTAAACATAATCTCACTTATGATGTAATTACCTTGTTTACTGTTCATTTTCTCTAATTTTGGTGTATTACATGTACATGTATACTTTAAGGTTTACTTAATTGTCTGTAATTCAAAATTTCATCATATAAAAGAGTCACGTACAAGAAAATTTATGCAACTTTATGAAGCTAATCACTATCCTATACGAAATTTTTCATGGTTTAATAATCTTGGCTCTCAACAAACATGGCAAAAAAACATAATTACCCTATTTATTATGCATTTTTTCCCATTTGATGTATTCAAACAAAATTGGTAGGATGAGCAATGAATGCTCACTATATCATCATGGATGAGTTTGATCTATACAAAGTACTTCTATGTTTGAAAAATTTTCACATGCCGTATTTATTAATGTATTTTTCCAATTTGATGAATTAAACAAAATTGGTAGGATGAGCGGTGCTCCCAATATCATCATAGATAAATTTGATTTATACAAGGCACTTCTGTTCTAGAAAATTTCACGCATGCACTTTCCATTTTGCTAATCATTCTCACATTGTGATTCTGGCAGCAACCCTTTTTATTCCTCAAAACTTAATTCCTCCAGCTGCAATGCGCAGTCTGCGTACACAGTTTATTGTCTTATGCTTCATGTACAGATTTATATTAAATTCAAGAAGCATTTTGATGTAATTATATATATATATATATATATATATATATATTGAAAGAAATTTGACAAATGCAAACAACTTTGGCAGCTCCCTTGTAAATAATAAACACTGAAAGAAATGAAAACGGGAGAATAATAATTGCGTAGCTCCCTCAATGTTCCCCAGAGCTGTCATCCATTTTGAATCAAGGGTTGAAAAAATGTCCCCTTATTCTGACTTATGCATGTATCCAGGCTTCTAGCTGAGATCCAACTGCGGCATGCAGCTTCTCATTGTTCATTAACTCATCTGCACCAAAATAAAGGATCAAAAAGGGTTGGAAATCTGTCTGTCGGTCACTTGGATTCGGTCACGCCTAACTGCTGGCCCGCCTCTGTGGTCTAGTGGTAAGGCATTGACGTTCTAAGCCAGTGACCCGGGTTCGATTCCCGGCGGAGGCATTTTTTCAACCCTTGATTCAAAATGGATGACAGCTCTGGGGAACATTGAGGGAGCTATGCAATTATTATTCTCCCATCTTCATTTCTTTCAGTGTATATATATATATATATATATATATATATATATACTGTTTATTTTTTTTACATACATATACCTTTATACATTTATATACCTCCTGATAATTTAAATCTTCTTGACAGTTGAGGAGGAATCCATCAGAAATTAGTTTCTAAATTGGCACTTATAAATGTTTCTGAAGCTTGTACAGCGTAATTCTTCTTTCAGAGCAAGCCCGCTTCAGCTTTCAAGCCAAATTGTTCATTGACTATTTCATTTACCATTTGTAGAAAAACATGATAGAAATACAGTTGAGTTCTGAATGAAGTATATTTTATTGTCTTGTAGTTCCTTTCACATTATAAAGATATTTTTCAGACTTGTAGAACAATTTCATATTATTTTCATATAAAAATGTTGACAGAAATAAAACGTGTAATCATTAATAGAGATTTTTTTAATGTTACCCTTAAGTATTGATTTTATTATATTTATTCATTCATTAACACATTATGCATACTGTAACATTCAAGTATTTGTACATACACTGTAATGTGGGATACATTTAAGCAGATGTGAAAGGGCACATGTACATGTTACTGGCTAAATTACACGGATCAAATCCAGATTGTAAAGTTAACCACAAAGTCAGGGCGCACTAAATTCAGGCTGATGTATAAGGGATTAGTGTATAGTAGCAATTGACTGGAATTTAGATTAGTTCTAATGTAAAAGAGGTACCTGTGTATTAATGATTGATTGGAATATAAAATGGAATCTGATGTAAAAGGGGTATCTGAATATTAACAATTGACTGGAATATAAACTGAATCTGATGTGAAAGGGGCACATACATGTTAACAATTGACTAGAATATGAATTGAACTTGATGTGAAAGGGGTACCTGTGTGTTAACAATTGACTAGAATATAAATTGAATCTGATGTGAAAGGGGTATCTGTATGTTACCAATTGACTGGAATATAAACTCAATCTGATGTGAAAGGGGCACATACATGTTAACAATTGACTAGAATATGAATTGAACTTGATGTGAAAGGGGTACCTGTGTGTTAACAATTGACTAGAATATAAATTTAATCTCATGTGAAAGGGGTATCTGCATGTTAACAATATTGACTAGAATATAAATTGAACTTGATGTGAAAGGGGTACCTGCGTGTTACCAATTGATTGAAATCTAAATTGAATCTGATGTGAAAAAGCTGTCTGCATGGTAGCTGTGGACTGGAACTTGATAAAATTAGAATTGATGTGAAAGGGGTACATAGACATGTTAACAATTGACTATGCTGATGTAATTCTGATGTTGGATGTGAGTGGAGGCGCCACGGAAAACGAGTGTAATGAACGAGATTGAGGAATAATGAATATGCCATTAAGCATGATCTGGTTTATAGAAGCATGCATTCCCAGGAAAAGGTGCTTTCTTAAAGGGGCCAGTCAGCATTCCAGAGAAGTATAAAAATAGCACCCCCTATTTTTTCCCTAGCAATCGCATCGAGAAAACTAATGCAAAAATTACCTAGAGATTCCATTTTAAAGAGGATGGAATACATGTATGTTCTGAGAGTGTATGTGAGGAAAGATATCGATCTGCTAAGTGGCAAATTTAATAATAATAATGGTATTTATTTCAAGATCATTTCGCAGCATGAACTAAATTATACAATCTTTTACAAATAAGAATGAAGGTATAGATACAGCAAAACTTAATGTAAAATAATACTACAAGAATATATACAAAGCATGAAGAAATATGAAACCAGTAATACAATTTTTGCAATATGAAAGTCACCAACATCATGAACAGAAATTTTTAAATGATGATATGTAAATGATACCGGTAGTTAATTTCGGGAGTTACTGTACAGGCCTGATAGAAAGACATATTATGTTATGCATGGCCCGCTGGAAGATCAGCTGATAGCTGAAGTGGCTACCCTGGATGAATAAGAGTTATTATTATTACTATTATTATTAAAGAAAGGGGTGGAAAGGAAGATATTGTGATATAAATAAATTGATTAAATTGGATAAAGAATTGGATAAGAATATAAGTAGCGGAAACTGAATATTTAAGAAAAGACGGATTAAAAGTGTAGGGAATGAAGGCTAGACATTGCAGCGTGTTTATGATAGTGACTGTAATTATGCATTACCAACAATATGTGCTAATGAATGGTAGAGCAGTAAGTGTTGTTTTCTTGTATTCCATTAAAGTTAAAGAAAGCATGTACTATTGAAAAGAATGCTTCCACCTTGGTATCATGGAATGCATTATATGCATAATTATTAGCACATAATTATCACTTGTGTCGGTGGGTTTTCGATTTTATCTCGAATCTACAAACTCGCTTATTATAAAGAAAATAATAAGAAAATAAATGATGCTTTAACTTATAATTCCATTCGCTTTCCTATATATATATATATATAATGAGTAAGGTATAAAATGGAAGATATTTTCAGTATCATAGAATGGTGGTGTTTGATATTAAAATGGCCTTTATTGGATTTTTGTAATCAGACTATTCATATATGAGCTAAAGCATATTTTCATTTTTTTTTCTTTCTTGCAGGCCTTATCATATTCCATTTTATAGTACTACTAGCCCTTGCTATCCTTACATGGTGTATATGGGACAGTGCAGGGATGAGCTTTGTCAAATTAAAAAAGACCGAGAAGGAGCGTAATATGAAGAGAACGGCAAGCAGGGTTGAAAGGAATCAAGAGAGGGAGCTGTAAGTATATTGAGTTGGGAATGAATGTTTTTATTAATGACATTATTTTTCAACCTTCTAATGATAATAATGATAATAATTTATTCCTATTATTAAAGTGCTTTTTATAGAAAGACTGATCAAAGTGCTGTCACAACAGAATAGGTACATGTAAATTGTAACAATAATAAGTAGTAAATTAAATATCATTAATGCATACATATCCTGTTGCCTTGTTGCAGTACGAAAAGCAAGCAGTAAAATTTTATTCATCACTACATAATTTTGTTACAATGAATACAGGAGCATGTAGTCACATTGAAATTCCCCAATCAAATTGCAGTGCTAGTCCGCCCCTGTTGGATTGGGCATGGATAATGGTTTCACATCTACCTATGATGAGCTCTTGTATTTCTCAAACCATCTTGCGATCTGTCAAATATCTCAAGCTTGAACTGCTAGTGTACTTCGAATTAGTTCTGTCTCCTACTGTGATCTATCCTAGGCCTATACAAAACTGTTTGCTTTACTTTGAGAGGAAAAATGAATTAAAGGAAAGAGAAATTGAAAAAAAAGGAAGGTATTAAATGCAAATCGAAAATTTTCCAGTTGCTATATTAGTTACGTTCACATGACTGTCCCTATACGTAAGCTGACTTGTGGTTTTGAAACCTTAAGTTATCTTGTGGTTTCTGGTCATGTGGACATACTTGCAGTTTTTAAAATTTAGATTTAGTTGTAGTTTCAAAACGTTAAGCGAGCTTATGGTAACTCCAAAACTAAAAGCAGTAGGTGGACTTACGGTCATGTGTTTGCTAGTCTGCAGATACGGACTCTGTTGTGATATTCGAGCACGATTCCAAATAAAATGTTTGAGTAGAGCCTCATTTTGCCAGTATCTAGCTGTGTCAGAAGCGGCTACAGCGCAGGGAATATGGTAGTCTTACAGAGCAGACACCTGTTACTTTTTGGATTGAAAAGGATTTGAGACTGCAAGCTATTCCGATGGGGATGCAGATGACCATCTTGCAGTTTTGAAACTGTAAGTGGTCACCGTTTCAGTTTTGTATGAACCTTTCGTTGTTCAACTCCCTGTTGCTATAAATGTCGAGGTTTAACTTTTAAAGGCATTGGTTAACATTTTTATAATTTTTTTAAAACTCATTTTGCTACTTGAAAATGGGATAAACGTAAGGGTTATAGTGTAAAAATACCAATCTGAAAGTTTCCATGCATAATATCCACAGGAAGTATTTTCAAATATTAGAAATGTGAACCAATGTTTGAAAAATATACAAGGGTTGGTTGCAGACGTAAGGAGTGCGCATGCGCGCATGGCTCATCGGACCGTACTGTGTGTATTGGCGTATCATGCGGCGGGAGGCAGATAACAGTATTTTTTAATTCGAGCAAAACGGTTCTTTTTATTTATTGTCTCCGAGATAAAAAATAATGAAATTGCGGTTTGCGTCTTACTAACAGTTTTTCATTCCAAATAATGGTTGGTTTCATGGTTTTTGCATACAAATACAATCACTCATACACATGTTTCGTCTTAGTCTGAGAATTTTTTAAATCGGCTGCTCACAAAGTTAGCCAATGCCTTAAAGTTTTAAGTATGTACAACAACCCATGTGAACACAGCTATTGTTATCAATGACTCATAACCAGTTTTGGCAAGGCTGTTCCTAGATATTTTTATACACCAGAGATGTCATTGTACACCAGTCATCATATAGCAACTCCATAGCAGCATTCCATAACCCTGTATGTGGTCTTTGTGGTGTACCATACAATCCCAGTATGGTGTCTGGATGTGGTAAGCTAAGAAGCTGGGGTCATATTCGATTCAGTGCTCAGAATAACTCATTATTTTAGCAATTTATTTGGCTAAGTTCAAATTCTTACCAGTAACTCATATTCGGATTGCATTCAAGCATTTTACTGTTGCAAGCTAACTTTAAGGCAGTATGATAACTGATAACTTTTGGTACATCATGAAGTCCATCTGAAATAACACACATTAAAGGTTTTCCCTGGTATCAAAGTATGCATGGTTGTCCCGGGGGGATATGTCTCATTGAGGCCTGTACATCATCCGCGTAAATCACTTTCTGAAAAGCACCCTAAACGGGGATTAAAGTAGGACGGAAATAATGTATTACATCTCCGATTTTTGTACCCTTAACACAGATTTTATGTAAGGATTGCATCATTATCTCTGAATTAAGTAAAAATTTTCCTGGATTTTCCTGATTTTGATAACCTTTTTGCTGATTTTTCCTGTTTTTGATACCCTTAACTGGATCCCCTGGATCCCCAGGATCCCGGCCCGGTGCTGAAAAATGACCCTTTTTCTCTGTTTTTGTTTACACGGATGATGTACAGGCTTCAATGAGACATATCCCCCCGGGATGGTTGTAAAAGTTGTGTGGGCACAGCATATCATGAATGCATATGTATGCATCATACCTGTCCGCTTGAATTAAAAAATACTGTTATCTGCCTCCCGCCGCATGATATGCCAATGCACACAGTACGGTCTGATGAGCCATGCGCGCATGCGCACTCCTTACGAGGCTTACGTCTAGTATGTGCAACCGACCGTCGTATATTTTTCAAACATTGCTTCACACTTCTAATATTTAAAAATACTTCCTGTGGATATTATACTCTGAAACATTCAGACTTGTATTTTTACACTATAACCCTAATGTTTATCCCATTTTCAAGTAACAAAATGAGATTTTGAAAAATCATAACAATGTTAACCAATGTCTTTAAACTGAAAACTGAGTAAGCTACTTAAAATTCTTACTTAAGTATTGAATGCAATACAGCCCTGCCCATTGAAGCTACTATTTTGCATTTTTTAGATGAAAATGAAAACAAATTTCTGTGGAACTATAGATAAAGCCTTTGAAAATTTAATCACTGTGCTCATGAAGGTCACGTGGAAATATGTTTCACTAATGCATCTCATTTGGCAGCGACCAAATTAATTTTTCAACTAGCATATGTCATTATTGTCAGGGTTGTTTGTCCAGCTGTACAAATATATTTCCCCTTTAAATACATCCTTCTCATTCATTAGTTCAATTTGTTTGTTACTTTGAGATTTTTCAGAATGATTGAAACTTTATGTGTAATTTTATGGCTAGAAATAATTTCATATTTGATATATTCTTAATCAAGTGAGTCTACCTGAAAATGAGACATTTTGGGGTTACAAATTTCTGTTGTTCATATACTGTACGGTATGTATATGTTGATATTTCTAAAAACTGCAGGTACCAAAATCTATTTCTTGAATCTCTGACTTGCACAAACTGTACATCATTGCCTTTAAAAACCAGTCAACTACTGGATATGGCACCCCTGCTGCTGTCTGGACCTAGTGACATTTTGATATGGCATCAGGATGGCTGATAATGTCCTAATGGTCAAAGCTGAATAGTGACCCACGCTGTGTCAGTGTTGACCCACTACCCCTCAAAGAGATGCTCCAATGTATGCTGGGGCGATAATTGCTTTGGCCTACATTTTTTCACTGATAAAGATGTACTGTTAGAGTTGCAATTTGTTGCATCACCACAGAAAAGCCCTTATGTAATGCAAAAAGTTGTTTCCTGGTAAATCAAGGAAAGAAGAAATTTTTCCATAAAATGCTTCATTATTTCGACAAATCTTTCCTGTAGTAGAGTGTCACAATTGGATTTTTTCATTTGAATTGCTTTTAAAATGCATCATATTTGCTAAAGGCTTTTCTTCACGCAATACAGGTAGGCGCGTTTTTGCACTGATGCAGGAAACTGTGATCTACACATGAAGATTAGGTTATAAGGTTTAGAGTTCATAGTGGAAATTATAAGGAAATATTGTAAATTATTTTTTTCTGATTGTATACAATGTATTTTGTAGGGCCTGAAAAAGTTAAAAATGAAGTTGCACATTACAAAAACTTAACCAACATGGTTGTCAATCAAGTGATATTTTTTCTTCAATATGAAAGTGGATATTGGATCATCCATGTATTTAAAGTCTGTCATCACAGTGTATATTTTTTCTCAGATTACCTAATCTAAACAGAAATGTAACAACAAATCTTCCTTGAAAAAGGAAACCTTGAAGGCATTTTTATAGGTATGAGGCTATATATAAGTAGTTATTGGGGCCAAATAACCCTCAACTTCAATATACACAATATTCTTAATTCATACTCTTCATCCTTGTGCCACAGGCAAATCGGTATTAAAAACACTGCAAAAGATGGTCAATAACGTCAACATGGCTTCCTTCAATCTGATCTTATTAGAAACGCAATATACATCTAATATTTTCTTGACCTTTCCTAATATTAATTTTGGGGTAGCCATTGTGATTTGTTGTACTTTCACTGTGTACAGTCTCAATATTTAGATTAAAGGGATTGCTTGTATGTGAACATAGTATAAAAAGAAAAAAAATACTCATAATGTAAAACTAATCTGCTCTCCTAATTTTAGGATGAACATTGCCTTGATTTTTAGGTTGGAGAGCTACTTATTTTTGTAACTGATCTCTGTGATGTTTTTGTTAATGTTTGTGCTGATATAATTTCAAGGATAAAAAAAAAACTCTGAATACGTGTCATATTAGAAAAAAATGTATTGTCATATAAAAGATAGCTTGAGTGATGAAAATTTGGGCATATTTTACCCGATATGCCCAAATGCAAAATGCCAAATTTTGTGAATAATCATGATAGTATGACACTTTTCTGACATGCCTAACTTGCACTTAGGTTCACTTAAATTGTATGATACCAGATACCAAGCTCAAGTTGCATCCATTTTGTTTAAAGATAATTCCCTGTGTCATTGACCAATTAGCTCAATTAGGACGTCTATTATCATGCATGACAAGTGGCTCTGTTTATTCATTTATCTATATCAACAACCATTGAGCAATGGCAATTATATTTGCATGATTAATGGTCCATGATGTGATGGTGTGTTAGGCTTGTAGCGGGTGTAATTGACCATTGATGGATTAATCTAGTGGCGAATGGGGTGCAAACTGTGCAGATGATGAAAGTAGTGAAATTTCATGGTCAGATCATTGGGCATCATTGGTCTCCATTTTGATTAATTTCGGTCAGTGTTTATCTCTCAATGCAATGGAATGGTTTGCTCCATTTTATTGTCAGTCGCAAACTTCCGTTGCTTAATTAAGTACCGTCTGATGGGATGTCGTGTGCCAAGTCTAATTAAGGTCAGGCTCCATCCTTTAATGTAGTGAATTTTACTGCAAACATTGAAAAGCATTATGCATTTTGATGTAAATACCGGTATGTTTGTAATTATTCAGGGCCCCATGGAAGACCACTTCTTATTAGTAAATGGGCTACCCTGACAAAAGATTAGCAATAATGAATAAATGAATAAATGAATGAATAAATAAATGAATAAATAAATGAATAAATAAATAAATAGATAAATAAATAAATAAATAAATAAATAAATAAATAAATAAATAAATACATTAATAAATAATAAATCTATCAAGGACAGTTAGGGGGTATAGAATGTAGAATGAAAGGGGCAGTTAGTGCCCTTTCTCCCATCCCCTCATTCCCCCTTCCCTCTAATTATGGAATATGCTGCATTTGTTGAAATAAATGTTTGGATCTTCTACATTTTGTATTTGCCCCTCAGCACATATCTATGTATGTATACTCCAATCATTTGCCAAACCACTGCCCAAGACTAAGAGCATT
Organism: Echinometra lucunter; assembly: GCA_029962745.1. NCBI lineage: Eukaryota > Metazoa > Echinodermata > Echinoidea > Camarodonta > Echinometridae > Echinometra > Echinometra lucunter. Next base: position 16,902,995 of record CM057171.1, read on the forward strand.
CTTTTTTCTTGCTGGCCGGTGACTTTTTTCAAACCTGCCCAGTTTGCTCTTGTAAAAAAAAAATCCATGGCTTTGAGAATTTATCAAAGCTTTCATTTGTCTTTTAATGACAGCTTCAGCATCTAACGAGAAATAGTAACGCAGTCATAATGGGCTCACTATGTAGAATTATTTGCTCTTTCTGTACATCTGTTTGTTACGTTTATAGGACTCTGCATCGTAACTTAATGAGCCAAACCACACAACATGGACACTCTTTCACTTTTCTAAAATGCAAATTCCATGTTCTTCAGTGACATGCACAAAACATGTGACACAGCAATTGTAAATGTTAAAAATCTAAAAGAAAACAAACACATTAGCCCATTTGTGACAGAGGGTCCACATTATGTGGTTTGGTTTAATAACTTTTGATGCAGAGCTCTAAATATCATACCAAATACATGAGCAGAAAGAGCAAAAAATTCTAAACATACTGTGCCCATTTTGGTTGCATCAATATTTGTTGTTTGATGCTGAAAAATTTTCATAGGAAAATAAGCATTAAAATCCTTAAATTGGCAATGCGATGGAAAGTTTAAAATCACAGTTTTCCCCTGCAAATTGGCAACTTTTTGACTTCTCATCATACTTTCTGTCAATTTATATTTATTTCAGATACATGACATTTTATGAGAAAAATGTGGCATTAAAAAAAAAATGTTGGTGTTGCCAATTTGAAGAATAAAAGCTGATCAAATCAGGCTTTAAAATAATTCCTGTCACGAATGGGTTAAAATGACCCTAATATAGGCACTGTACATGTAGTATACATGCTGATGCAACTGAAGCTTTGCGAACAGGTTTGATCAGATCTTCCGCTGATGCACGGTTTTGTTTTATTGGATTTTGCTTTGGTTTCTTTATGTTTTTCGCTGTATTTTTCTGAATTCAAATGTTTGGGCCTGAAAAATTGCGTTTTCTATGACATTCTGTGAATTCCATGTTCTTCCCGAATTCTGTTGAATTTTTTCCGTTTTCCGTATCGCAGAAAACTGGGGATTTTAGTTGATACAACTCAGTTTCCTATATATATGTTTCATTGATTGCAATGTAAGATGATAATGGCCAGCAGTCTTGATTGGAATGACAGAAAAATAGTGATATGAATTTCACCAAGCTTCTTCCTATACGGTGACTGAACTTTTTTCCGCTTCTTGTTGATTGGAATCTCAGTCAGGTTAAAATGGAACTAGGACAAGATGTACCAGTATCTATGACAGTCGCATGCTCGGGATATTCCCCTTTCTGTTTACAAGATTGTATTCACTGTGCAAGAGCAGTCTTCTCATGTAGATTGTGTTCTCTAATACAATGTTTACACAGTGACTCGGCTCGGGGGTACGACACGCGACCCGTGCTCAACACGGCAATTTTATGTCATGTAAACAGGATCAGTGTGACCCCTGAGCCGTGTTGAACACCGCTTTTTTGATCCGCCAGAATTGCAGGTTTTGATCCGCGAGCTGTGTCAGACTCACCAATTTTTTTCTTGTGTAAACAGAAAGCCGTGTTGAACCCACTGACCTAGGTCATTGGGCAAACTAGGCAAGTCATCACAATTCTACTTCCGTTCGTGATCCGCGGGCCGTGTTGAACTCGCCTTTTTCATTTCCATATAAACACGATCACAGTTGCCCTCATCACAGCGTTCGACCCTGCTTGAGGATTCAACACTCGAGCCGAGTCACTGTGTAAACACGGTATAATGGGTCAGAGACATTAAAGAGAAAATTGAATTTTTAGAGGAGGAGAGAGAGATGATATGGAATTTTACTCGGTCCTGAGATGTCAGTCAGAAAATATATCATAGAAATATTTCCTGAAAAGTAGATTAGTAAAAGTAAAAGAAATCAAAAGTTTATAAGAAATTTCAGGGCTACATGTAGAAACAAACTAAAACAGCAAAATGCATATAAGTAAATAAAGGCAGTGTGCAGCAAGCTGCCCCCTATTACTAGCCTTGCAATCAAAAACATACGTGCATTTTTAGGGCAGCAGAGGAGTGAGGGAGGGCAAAAAAAAAAAAGGGAAAAAGAGCTGGCTGGCTGGCATGATGGAAGGCTTCCAAAAGCTGATGATTACAATCATGAGGGTTTCAGGTTTTATAGGTTCCCACTGAATGACCTTGTCCTGCATTCTTTTACAGTATTCATAAAACAAGATGTTCCTTTTTATTAAAAAAAACATGCTAGTTAATGTTTACTCACATTCTTGGCAAAAAATGAATGGCGAGTCATGGCCAATACTACATTTTATTTACTAGAAAGGAAAATAACATCATGTCATTCTAGCATGGTGATTTTGCCATCATGACAGTCTTCTCTATATTTTAGGGAGCAATATTTGTTGGATGCTTGATTCAAGAGTTTGAGAGTCATTTTTTGCAGGTACCTGCAACTATAGTTTTAATACCAGACACTTTCTTCAGTGTCTTGTAATTAAACGTATGACATGAAAGCTGTTGTTTGTGAAATAGGTGGTGAAAGGTCCCAGGGGTTACGTAATATCAATGAAGTGTGACTTTTTACGAGGTCATCGCAAGCCAGTCTTCATTTGAAATGTTTATTTTGAAATGGTGTTTCTATATCCATATTGCAAGGTTGGTAGTAAAATTGAAAATTTATGTAGGATCCTTTTCCACTGGATAGAAAGACCTATTAAAGAAGGTTCCTAAGATTCATGCATCAACATTGCAGAGCTGTGGAAATTTTGTTTTATTGCCTTGATTTAGGTACATGCATGAATGAATGACAAGTTTGATTGCAAAAACCAATAAAAGTAATTTTTGCCACTGTATGAAAAATAATCTTTCCATTTGGTACCCCACTCTTCATAATTATATCGAGGATCAAGTTTGGAATTATGATCTAAAGTTTCATTTCTTATTATTTTCTTTGCATTTTGGCAACTTAAGTTCAGTTATCTCAAATCGAAATGGATACACTTTTTTTTAAAAATTGAACTCTTCAAGTTTGCATCCATACCAAATGATTAATTAAAGTGGTATATATTTACAAGTACCAAAAAGAAAGAGTCATTGTCATTTATTGGTAATAAACTAATAATAATACAAAGAAGATTAGTTCATGTGGTATGATTAAATGGGTGTCATATCATTATCATTAAGTCAGGTCATCTTATACTGGCATGCTCAACAGTGTATGAACATTTCTTTCCTTGTGTTTCAGGAAAACTCGTGCCAAGTATGAACAGAACTGGGATAAGAGGTTGCGCTTCTGGTTCTGCTGCACCGCTTCGGGGGAAACCAAAGATGTAAGTCAATGATATGGGTGCTTCGGGGACTGGATGAGATTTCTCGATGATCCGATCTACTCCAATTCAGCTCATCCCAATCCATTTCAAATCATTCCAACCCAAGATAATGTGCACCATAAAAGGGTCACTTCATACTGGCATTTACCTGGATGTGTACTTCAATAGGGGGAAACGATACATGGAATCAAATACATATGACTAGCGTAAGCCAAGAAATCACATTTTCTGTGCTGTTGTTTTTATCTTCACTCAAAATGAAGGAGGAGGATATTGGACCGTGATGCACATCAGCCTAGTGGAAGCCCAGGAATGAATATTTATCCACTTTTGCTTGAGAGATGAACATGAGAGATACAAAGATGCAAACAGAGGCTTTGAAATATAAAAACAGCTTCATGTTTTGCATGCATGGCCAGTTACTGTATGTCGACTTGTAAATGTACTGAACACATTGTAGGTTATGCCACTGAAGCTTTGGATCATTTTGTTGTTGTTGTTGTCATTGTTATTTTTTGCTCCTTGTAGATTGTGTTTGTAGACTTTTAATATTTTTCTTCAAATTCTTCATTTTTTATGTTTTCAGATGTCTTGTGAAATAGTAACAGTACATTATATAAACTCATCATGATTTGAATTCACAGATCAATAATAATTCAAATTATCAGTTCCATCACTTTATTCCATTTTCTTCTTTTTATCTTTCTTTTCATTTACCTTCCATCTGTCATTACTCTTTTCCCCTTTGGTGTAAATTGCTTATTTTTTTGTTCTTTTTCATTTCTAAAATATCTTTGTTTCTAAGTCTATGTCTCATAATTTTGCTCTCTCTTACTCATATTTTCCCCTGTTATCATCATCATCATTGTCATTATCATGATAGTTATTATTACTATGATTCTCATGTTATTGTTATCATTATCATCAACATTATTATTGTTATTGATATGATTACCATCTTTTATTTTCCAACTCTCTTACCCTCTTTCTGTATACAGAGTGCCTTTTCAGACATTGCCATCCTGTTCTCAGAGTTCTTCCGGGACCTTGACGTGGTGCCTACCGACGTCCTGGCGGGCCTGATGCTCCTCAGAGAAGAGCAGAAGCAACGGAGAAGAGCCATAGAGAACTCACCTCAGAACAGTGTCATCAAGTTCTTGTCTGGTGTTGCTGTAACACCTGAGACTAAGTTCCTTGACTTTCATAAAGCAGTATGTAAATGATATAGAATGAAGTCAGTCTTTGCCTGAAAAATTTGCTTAAAATACTGGTTAGGCTTGAATTTCCATGGTGATTTAATTTTTACTGATTTCGTGATTATATCCTTGCTGAAATTTCCAATCAGTAAATGCCTGTATTGAAGTATAGGAACATTCAAAATGTGAAAATAATAGTTTGCTGTGAAATATGTAAAAAAATTTCCCAAATTGCTAAAATATTGGCTTATACAGTAATACTTTTGTATGTTGACATCTTTCAGTGTTATAAAAACATGCATCTCATGCAGGAAAATCTGGACAAGTCTCAAATAATCCATTTAAGTTTTTAGTCCTCATTTAGACAAAAATGATCGGCTTTCTCAATTATACTACTTAAAACCAAGTCTTCATATTTAGAAAAAAAATTGCTCTCATTCAGAGGGCATATCTCGTTACTTTTCATTGATATTTTCATGTACTTTTGAAGTAGAATCTTATGAAGCCCCATTCAGACATGACATGGTAAACTGCTGAAGAACAAAATCCAGCAGGAAAATTTAATCTTATGTAAATGTACGGCAAGACAAGATGTAAAAAAAGGAGAAGCATGTAATAATGACTCCAATGCATGCCATGTGATTTACAGGGTGACAAGATGAGCAAAGTTTTAGGGCATTATACTAATTTCACTTAATTTTTCAGTAATCTTTATTCGTACTACATGATTTCCTCACAATTCAACAAGGATTGATCTTTTTATATAACCGCAAAATTATTTATGTAACCACAAATGTATATTTTTGTCATATTTTGTTAAAAATGCATGAATGTCATCTTGTTTTATTGTCTTGTTTATCATTTGAATAATTGGAAATAAATGTGTTCAAACTTGAACTTGAACTTAATCCTTTGTTTCACTCTCTTAATGTTACAGGAGGACATGGATCTGTTTAATGAGCTTCATTATTACTTCAAGTTTGCTGCGGCATCCTATGGCTGGAAGGGTTATGTGATGGTATATGGTGCTGAGGGATGCTGCACAATGACTAGAGAATGCAGGTAGATCATTTATTTATTTATTTATCTAGTTATTTATTTATCTATATATTTGTTTGTATATCTATTTATTTATTTATTTATCTATTTATTTATTAGTCTAATTATTTATTTATTTATTTATTTGTTTGTCTATTCATCTATTTATTTATTTATCTATTTATTTGTTTGTCTATTTATCTATTTATTTATTTATTTATTCAGTCATTTATTTATTTATTTATTTATTTATTTATTTATCTATTTATTAGTCTATTTATCTATTTCTTTATTTATTTATTCATTCATTCATTCATTTATTTATTTATTTATTTATTAACAATATTGAAACTGGAAACCAAATCAACAAGTGCTGCTCTCCCCTGGGGTTCTGTACAACATAAAAGTAAAAATCAGTCATTTACCCAATCATGACAGGAATTATTTGAAGCCTTATTTAATCAGCTTTTTTTCCTCAAATTGGCAACACCAGTATTTGTCTTTTATGGCTGCATATATTTTTATAAAAAAGTCATATATCCGATATAAAGAGAAATGGACAGAGTGTGTTGAGAAGTTAAAAAGTTGCCAATTTGCATGGAAATTAGTGATTTTGAACTTTCCATCACACAATTTCAAGAATTTAGTGCATTTTTTTTTTTTTAATTGTCAGAATTAAACAAAAATTACTGACTCAACGGAAATGGGCATAGCATGTGTGTATTTTTTTTTTCTTTGGATTTGATATGCATTTAGGGGCTGCGTATCAAAAGTTATTTGGGCAAACCACACAATGTGGATCCTTTGTTATGAATGGGTTAAATTACTTTTACTTCTCTTTGGTGCTATTGACCACTGGTCCTATATTTACCTAATAACTTAGTAATAATAGCAGGGATATGTATACAGTGTACGATGCAGGTATCCGCCAGATACTGAAGCTCATGGCCATCTACATGTCACACATCGTCATAATCAACTTTTTAAAAAAATTGTGTAAATGTTTTATGCACCATACATTGTATGGCAATACCAGAGTTACCCTATATCTCTAACCCCTACCTAAGATGAAAGTAAAAGCCTATATCTTTGACAAAATATTAACCCATAGAGGTACAGTGTCGCCTTTAGGAGACGTTTTTGCAGGATCTGTTGGTCCAGAATGTTGGGCAGTATATATCATACATGAGCAGAAAGAGAAAAATGCACTGACAAATTTGAGCCCATTCCCATCACTGTATTGTGTGGCGTCCTCGAATTAGAGCAGTGTAACTAATCATTAAACTCTTTAAATTGGCAACGCAGTGAATAATATATATAATCACTATTTCTGTGTTCAAATTGGCAATTTCTGATTCAATTTTACAATTATATTTCATTTTGGTTTATGTTATATCCATATTTCTTTTTTTTCAAGCTAAGTAAACGTGGAGAAAAATAATTTGTATTGCCAATTTGAGGATTGAAGATGATTAATTTAAACCTCAAGAAAGTTCTGTACTTCTATGGGTTAATGCCCAGAGCAATTTTCACTGGACCAAATGGGGGAAGTGTAGGTTAACAGTAAACCTGAACCCAGCTGTATGACTAGACCCTACCTAAGCCTAAACCTGATCTTAACGCTAATACTAAGCCTAACATTTTTACCATGTTTGGAAAGATGAGGAACCATATCCTGGCTCATGTTGAAAGCTTTCCAAGTTTTATGTGTACTTGTCACATACCTATATTTGATATTTTTGCATTCCATTTTTACCTCCTGTTGATGTCAGTCTTGTTTCAATCCCCAGATGCTGTTGCCTGAAGAGACGACGCCACTACCACCTTGACGAGACCTCGGATCCAGACGCTGACAACTGCTGTATGTGCAACTTTGCAGCACTCAAAAAGATGTCTGGTCTCAACAACAACGACATCATCTATGCCACGTTCCATGTCTCGGTCAGTAATAAAGAAGAGTCATCTGTTACAGAAAGTTATGGGATAGATACCGAGGGGTTAGTACTGGTGGGAAAGACCAACGAAAAGGGGGGCTTGTCCGGGAAGCGGGACGTTGCAAACTCAGCAGGGGGTACAAGGACTCCCCTTGATGCTCAGACCCCAGAATCGGGGATCTGTCTCAAGACAAGCCTCTCCTTCCAAGAGGAGATGGATGATCGCATGATGACCTTTGACACAGGGTCACTGACCTCGGCTGATGCCTTTGATGATGGTTTACTGTCTTGTGGTGGTTGTTTTTGTTCTTGCTTGCCTCCCTCTCTCTCCCCCTGCAGCTCAGCTTGTTGTGAATCTGATGTTGTATCTGCAGGGAGTGTATCAAGCCTGTCACAGTCAGAAAATCTGGTATGCCATTTGTTTTTTATTTTCTTTCATTTTGTAGTCTCAATTTTTTACCTTTGCCATTCAGTTTTCAGTGTGTTGCATGGCATGCTTTCAAGATTGAGTCGTATGGCCTGCCCACCATCCACTTTCAAGTAGCCCACCTCTCTCCTGCCCATTTTCCACCCCCATGCTTTTATAGGACTAATCTTCCCCCCTTTCTTATCTTTACATAGTGAAGTAGGCAGCAGGTCACGTTCAAGAGATTTTTTTTACCAAAAAATAAAGGTTAGACCTCTAGATGCTATCCTTGCAATAGATCATTCCCCTTTTTGTAGTAGTAGAAGTAATTCATCCTTTCACATATGGAACATTGGCACCAGACCATAATTTTTTTCTGACCATTAGAAATTATTGTAGAATTATAGGTGTGTAATTTATGGAAATGAAAAGCAGGAAATATTTTCAGTGTATGAATTTGGTGATTTAAGCATTCATCTTTTAATCTTCAAGCAAACTTTTTTATATGCTAATTAGATATGGCTAAAGTAATTTGTTATAAAATGATAAAACTATTGATTTACCGTTTGAACAAATTTGCCTAAACCCAACAGATACTGATTGTAGAAACTAGGATTAATTGTGTGACTCTGTGTGGATGTAACCTGGAGCTACTCCTTTGAATCAGTCTAGTTGTTAAATGTAACTGTCCTAGTGATAAAAATGTTTTTAGTGATTTGGTTGTTCCGTAAAAAAAAAAAGGTAGCTAGTGATATTTTTTACTAACATCTGTTTTAAACTTGTGTATTAAATGCTAGAATGTCCTTAGTAACGACATATAGGTAGTGAGTTACATTATTGAGAATCTTACCTTTATAACACTAACAAAAGCAAAGTCAATGCTAACATCTGTTTTAACTGCCCCCCCCCAATTTACCCCCTTGTCTTGAAATTATCTCCATAACTCTCATAGTTTTTCTTGTACTGCTTTAATTAATAGAAAATCTTCACCTTTCCTCTTTTTTGCCTCTTAAAAATGCAACTTCCCAAAAGAATGGGCAGTGCTCAATGTTAAATCCTGATTGATTGAAAACGAATTCCAGTCCCATTTTTGTCCCACTCCCTCCAAATGAACTTTCCTCTCTCATCTTCCTTCTTCATCTCTTGTCCCCTTCTCCTTTTCTCTCTTTTTATTTCTCTATCACTCTCTCTTTCCTCTCTCCACTTACCTCTCTTTTCCTACCTGGTATCTCTTTTTCTTCATCTCCCTGTGGGTCTCTGTTTCTTGAATTTTTTTTTCTCTACTTTTATCTCTCACTTTCTCTTCCTTCTCTTTCTTCCTCTCTCTCCTCTCCTTTTACTTCATCTGTTGGAATCCACATGTCTCTTCTCCAGTGTTCTCTTCCTCTTGCCATTCTCCCATTTGTGACAGGAATTATTTAAAGCCTAATTTGATCAGCTTTTATTCTTCAAATTGGCAACACCAATATTTTTATTTTATTGCTATATTTTTCTTATAAAACATCATATATCTGAAATGAATATAAATTGACAGAAATTATGATGAGAAGTCAAAAAGTTGCCAGTTTGCTCGGGAAAACGGTGATTTTAAACTTTCTATCACATTGCCAATTTAAGGATTTTAATGCTTATTTTCCTTTAAAACATTTTCAGCATCAAACAACGAATATTGACACAACCAAAATGGGCACAGTTTGTGTAGAATTTTTTGCTTTTTCTGCTCATGTATTTGGTATGATTTTTAGGGCTTTGCATCAAAAGATATTAGGCCAAACCACAAAATGTGGACCTCTGTCACGAATGGGTTAATAACTTCACAGGCCAATGCAATAGGATAACATTCTCTGTTTATTGTGGTGTCAAGCTCGTTGTCTGCACCTTGTCCATCTTCTGCATTTTGCCTGTATCTTCTCTCTGTGTCCTGACGTTTTGAAGCTTTTCACCTAAAATGAACGGTGCATAGTTTTGCTTGAGCTTCTTCACCTGCTGCCTTTGCTGTGCCTTTCATACTGTAGCTTGGCTTGAAGTTTTTTGCATAGTAGCTATTGGTGCTCTATTTTCATATGCTTTGTCAACTTTTGCTTCGCGCTTCCTTTCATCAAAGGTATAGAAATACCATTATAGAGTTATGGTTTAATAGTGTTAGGGGTTAGGATTAGGGGTTAGGTTTGGGGTGAGGGTTAGGGGTTGGGATTAGGGTTAGGGGTTGGGTTCAATTTAGGGTTGCAATTGGGTTTAATATGTTGGGTTTATGGGGTAAGGTAAGGGTTAAATAGAGCATTTGTTTGCAGTTTGGTCAGTGTATACAAAATTGCCATAGAGCGATTGTTGTCAGAGCATATGTTTTTCTCCTTTGCTTGATAGAGCATGCTTAGCCTCATGTCCCCTTTTTTAGACATCTATCTTTCTCTGTAAAGGAAACCATGGACCAACAATTATGTGACAGTGCTTGATCTCTGCTTGCATGATGATATGGCTTTTCTTTGGGCATTGTTTTATGAAACAAGCTCATCAACATCCCACTAAATCTTCAATGGGAAGTTGTTGAACTTGTGCTTCTGCTAGTGAGGTGAAATGCCACCCAGAAAGCATTGGCATTCTAAGTGCAATGTAGTAATTGGTACAATGCCTGTTTGTGAGCTAGATACCCTCTTATCACAATCAAATCATATTGAGGAAAATGATTTACGTACATGCATCAGTACGAGTGTATTTCAATTTCTGAGCATTTTCAGTTTTTCAGTAAGATGAACTACGGTATGTAGATTCTAATGAACTTGTTCTTAAAACAACTTTTGCATATCTTTCTCCATTTAATTGAATGAATTCTGTTTGAAAAATATAAAAAGAATTGTGGGTTTCTTTAAAACGTGTATTAAGCCACAGAAGCATGATTCAAGGCTGGATTTAGATCTCACCCATAATGGTAGCAATAATGAGATTTTCAATTCAAATTACACCCTACTGTGTTGTGTGCTTGCGTGAGTATGCTTGTGTATATAACATTGTGGGGTGTATCATTAATTTTAAAAATATTATTATTAGCATCATTGGTGGGGTCTGAACTGCCTTGTAAACTGCTAACCAGGTGGCATTTACTACATTTTAACATCGAAATTGTACCTTTATTGTTGGTGAAAGATGAAAACGGAGACTGCTGGCAGAGAGCAAACAGAAGTTTCAAAGAAATTTCTGTATATACAGCTATTGCAGAAGGGTGTTTTTGCTCGCAGACTATTTTTACTTTTGCCTCTTCTTTGCTTTTAGTTTCTTGCTTACCCTTCCCTGTATTTGTTGAATATGTTTCCTCCCTGTGAGTGAGTAGAATAGTCCAGCTTTAACAATTGTGTGTGGTTTTGCTTGTGTGTTCTGGGGATGTTCCACTTTGACGACAGGTAATATATTGTGATTGAAGTGTGGTTTGAAATGGACCAGTAAGTTAATTTTATCCACATTTTTTATATTGACAGCTTAAAATGCACATTTGGTTTGCTTTCACTCATTATGTGTAGTATGTATATTTCTTGTTCAATACAGGCAAATTTAGGTGATTTTGACAGAATTTGGGTATTTCTTGTTGTGGCCTGCACAGCATACCTTGATCAACTTGGAAATGACTGTTTTTTTCAATGAAAGATTTCACTCAACATACATGTATAATGCACACCATGGAGCATGCAATTTATTTCTAATCAAATACTATACTAACAACATACATGTATATAAGGAGTAAAGAGGTATGTTTTGAATAAGAACAACATTTTGATGTACCTGAGATTATGGTGCAGCTACAGGTACACATCTCTTTATAATGTTGTGTACAATGTGTATGTGTGGTTTCTGGACATATATTTATTTTTCATAATACTGACTTGATTTTACATTTCCAAGTACTAATAGCCAGATAAATATTTCATTATGTTTTTGCCTCATGTACATTTTTATGTAAAACATGAGGGCATTATGCATGCAAGATGTGACCAACTATTGTGCACTCTGTTCATATATTGTATCCCTGAGTTGGATACAAGCACCAGCACTAGTAACAAGGTCTTGGAATTAGAAAGCTTGGGAATTATGGACATTCAGATAAACAAAGAACTACCGTGTTTGATATTATGTACAGTTTTGGTAGGCCCTCCAAAACTGTTTTTCGGATTTCTTTGCTATTATCTGGCCACCAGCAAGATAAAAGCAAAACTGAGATGCTGTGAAGTTCTATCCTCCTCAAGTTGAATAATAGGGAGCTTTAGATACGCGACGCAGCTCAGACGAAAATGTCGTTGTGCGCATGGGCGAGACAGCCCTTTTCCAATCCATCCTGCGTCGTGTGTTTTACACGACGGTTCATGGGCCAGTTTACCGTCCTCCACAATACGCAACGCGAGACCTTTGTTGACTCTTTTTTTTGACGCAACAATGGTTCATATTTGAGCGCGTGCGCTTTGTTTGATTAACTGCGTCCTCCCCAAATCTAAAGCCTCTTTACAACGCAACATGAGGAAAGAGGAGAACGTAAGTCAACTTAGCAAGATTCCGCGTCATGTGAGCTGCGTCGTGTATCTAAAGCTCCCTATTAAACAAATGATAGGCGAAAAGACTTTCGATCTTGGGTCAGCGACGTAAAGCTCCAAGAATGTCAACGTGCATCACAGTGTCTGCATGCATGTATAAAATCCATGGAGAGTTCTGTTTACCTGACAAGCGTAAGGAATTGTTGTGGTAGTTATGCAGGGAGTAGTCACTATGAACACGACGGACAAAGAAAGCGGACAAAATAAACAACCCCTCATTCTACCCTTCACAATGGTTCTGGTAGTCAAAAGAACATCCCTTCACTGCTATTGTCTAAAATATGTGGAACAGGTGTCACATGCATATTCACCTGGAACTACATGATTAAACATAATAGCTGTGAAGGGATGTTCTTTTGACTACCAGAACCATTGTGAAGGGTAGAATGAGAGGTTGTTTATTTTGTCCGCTTTCTTTGTCCGCCATGTTCATAGTGTCGGTGTACTGGGGGTTCTAGCATAGGGCTGAGTGTAGGCCATTGTGTAGCATTCATTTCAGATTTTTATGCTAAAATTCTCTAGAAAACATGAATGGAATAACATGTGATTTCACACGTACATCTTTTGATGGAAGGCGGATAATGTGAGACTAAGTTTAATCAGTTTTATGCCAGTTTTTCTCTTTGCTACCAAAGCTGTACATTAGCTTTAATAGAAATAATTGTGCATTAGGAATTTGGGTATCATTTGATACATTAGAGTAGAGTCCCCAGTTTTCCGCGATACAGCAAACGGAAAAATTTCACGGAATTCACGGAATTCATGAAATTTCACGGAAAATGCGATTTTCAGGTTAAAAGATCTGAATCACGAAGAATTGAGTGAAAATCATGAAAATCAAAGCAAAATCCAATAAAGCAAAATCGTGCATCAGTGGAAAATCTGCTGATCAAACCTGTTCGCACTATTTAGCATGTGTTCGCCAAGCTTGATCTGCATACTACAGAGCAGATGTATTAAAGAAACTTGCATTTTTCTAAGATTTCCACTATCTATAATTGCTTTATCATATGTTTCGTACATGTCACCGAAGAACACGGTATTTGAAGTTTAGAACACCGAAGAACATGGAATTTGCATTTTAGAAAATGGAAAACTGGGGACTGTACATTAGAGTTATGTATCAGCCAGCAATATTTGCTTGCAAAACCACTTCCTTTTTTTATTCAAAGCGTTGAGACTTAGTTTTCAAAACATGGATGGTTTCGAAACTTGAATTATAGATTGATTTTTAATTATTCACTTCTACCCTGGAAGTCTGCAAGGTTTTTTTTTTTTTTTTTTTTTTTTTAAACTGTTTCCTTTAGCTTTTATATTTTCAAGAGCTAAAAATATCTAGTCCCTTTCGACTTTTAGAATAAACAATGGAGAGTGTTGGTTTTGTTTTGAAAGCATATTTAGTTTCTTGATGAACGGCCGGTGGGAGTGAAGGCTGTTGTCTTTTATGCATAGTGCATTTTTTATGCATATTGAAACAACACCATTATAGTTGATATTATAGTTCTTGTGATGTTTTTTTTTACATAATCTTGTCTATGATATCCACTGTGTAAGTCAGAATGTGTGTGATTGTTTTTATTTGAAGTGTTAATTATGCATCTTTATATCATATATATTATATTATTAGCTTACATCTTACGATACTTTGTACAATCTCCTGTATAGTATGTCTATCCCTTTAACTGTATATCATTAAAACCTTAACATCTAAAGGCCTACACAAAAACTATTATACTGACACTCTGTCTACCACTTGACATCATAAATAGGCTGTTAACAGCTGACAGTTTGATAAATTTTGTTTCACTTTTCAACTTGGTGCAGTGAGCTTTGTAGACCTAAGTTTCTAATACCATTCCAATACTGATATTACATTTAGCAATAAAGCTTGTGATCAACATGACTCCAGGAAAAAAAAGTGACATATTTAGAGGATGTTCCATGGCATATAAATCATCAGTAAAGACATAGACCAATATTATATGAATAGTGCATGGTCTATTTATACTTGATTTTGTGCATGACAAGCACTGAATTTTCCCAGTGCAGTTTTGTGTCACCAAGACCGTAGGCTGAGGTGAAATAGACCTGCACAAGGGATAATTTAGTTCAAATGAATTTTGCATCAATAGAACATGCCTTAAATTTTTTGCACTGAATAGACCTGTAACATTTAATCTAGTGTACAACATTTTGCAGGACTCCGTGTTGAAAAAAAGATTATTGTGCATTATCGTACACTATAACAAAGTTTACACACAGTCGCACATCATGTGATGCAAATCTAACCATTCTCATTGACATAAACTATTTACTACATATGTACTTCAGATATATTTATGTATTTTGAATATCTGTATACCCTGTATGCTGTATGCATATTGCATGTTGTCAGCCTAGATGGCTTCCTGGTTCTTAGGCAGACAATATATATATATATATATATATATATATATACTCCAAGATCCTTTTTTTTTTCGTTGTACTCTACCCATTGTGTCACTGCATTTGGAATGGTTATCTAACAAATTACGTGTATAATTATTATGATCTGTGTTTTATGTAGCATGCACGTAAGGTAGTTAGACAACCTCGCATGAAGAAGAAGGTTCGTAAACCAAGACCTACATCCAAGGTAAAAATGATCCATATTGTATATTGATGCACGATACGATGCACGAAGAAGCACTAACTCATGCTGTGCAGCTATATAACTCTCCATATCGCAATTACGAGATTGAACAGTAGAGGGCGATATTTCCCACACACAGTGTAGACAAGGGCACTTCCGGTTTCCATACAAACGTAATGGGTCAAGTCTTAACAAGTCCCATAAAATTATAGTTTTTTGAGCCTAGAAAATGCAAGCAACAAATTCTGATGCTACCTGCATAGATCTAATGAAATTATCATGAGAGTTTTTGAAACCTGAACAATATTTCCATCAAAGGAGGGATTTGTTAACCTGGCTGTACTTTTTCTGTGGAAGCCAGAAGAAATCTTGTCAAATCGTCGGTACTGGATTTGTATCTGCACATGTGCTTACCTGGACGGTATGTGGAAAATGTCACCCTCTGCTCTTGAATTTCATAATTGCAATATGAAGAATTAACGAATGTTTGCAATTTTGCGTGCATGTCCTAATATGCTTACAGTTCTAACGATGCTACTGGTATAATGTTCATTTGAAATTGTATCTATGGTGCAACAGGACATTGATAAGTGTATAACGTTGATGAAAAGGGTCCACAGCCCAGGTAAAATGATTGGTATTTGAGCATGATTTAATTTCAGCATAATTACAGATGGCGCCATTTTACAATACTGGAAGGGAGGGGAATATTTTGCTGTATTAAGGGCGCGTGCTCCGAATGCGTATGACGAAACGCATACGCAAAAAGTAGATGTATTAACAGGTTTCAATAGGTAACACGTAGGTAAGTTTAACACGATCAGCACTGTATTTTCACTAGACCCTAGCCCAAGTTATCACTGGCTTAATAGTGTTCAACGGGTTAATTTGATACATGTTGTGATTTACAAAGTGAATTTTCACTCCTGCTTTACACAGCTATAATGTACAGTATTATATCCTAACACTTCACCTGCATGTAAGTGCAGTATAATTTTAACTACAGTCAAACCTGCTTTTAGCGACCATCTGTATTGAAAGACCACAATTTTAATTTCCCTTTAATGATTTTTCTCATTGAAATATATATCACAAAAAAACTGTATATAAAGACCACCTGCTCATAAAGACCACTTTTCTTGTCTCCCTTTGGTGGTCTTTATATACAGGTTTCACTGTATACATGTATGGTGTAGGTGGTATCATATGATGATATGTTGATAAAGAAGGGTCTACACTAAAGTCTCCACTTTTCCGCGATAGGGAAAACAGAAATATTTCACGGAATTTGGGAAGAACACAGAATTTGCAGAATTTCACAGAAAACATAATTTTTAGGCAAAAAAATATGAATTACAAAAGAATACTACGAAAAACGTAAAAAACAAAGCAAAATCCAATATTACAAAACTGTGCATCAGCGGAAATTCTGAATCAAACCTTTTCGCATGTGTTTTTCGTGTGTTCACGAAGCTTCAGTTGCATCTTCATGTATACTGCAGTGCGTATTTATCTTACTTTTTTTTAAAAACAGATTTTTACTATTCACAATTATTGCTTTGTCATATGTTTTGTACATGTCACCGAAGAACACAGAATTTGAAGTTAAAAACACTGAAGAACACAGAATTTGCATTTTAGAAAATGGAAAACTGGGGACTTTAGTCTACACTCTACAGTCTGGTTATACATGTACATGTACATGCACTTTAGGTTCACACAAGAGTGCCTGGCTCTTAAGTTTAGCTCAAGGTTCTAAAACTTCCCATCTATTTCGTAGTTATTGCCCACTGTGTTGATGCACTAGTGGTTTAGTAACTTGAAGTTTGCTCAAAAGTTTTAAAACTACAAGCGATATATTAGTTAACATGAAAGCCACAAGCAGCAGGGGGTATTCCCGTAAAGTGCCGAGCAGACGCAATTACTTGTAGTTACAGCATGTATGACTACGGTCGTATGCACATTTGAATTCAGAAACTTATGGTATTATAAACTGCTTGCTTGGCTTGTAATTTATCACTGTGATTACTGTCGTCATTGTTTCAGTCCCATGTGAACCCTTGTCACTAGTGGGTCAGAAACTTGGAGGTTTCGCAAACTTGCCACTTAACACTCTGATGATCAAGCTACCTGGTATAATTATCTTGTAAAACTAATAAGGCATGATTTCAATGTTATTTTTCAGTTGGAAGAGCATGGCTAATTTTGCTGCTTACAATGTATATACTTGTACACAATATTCACTAATTCATGGACAAATTGAATTTTACAAGACTCCTTATTTGGAACTTTAATGAGCAATAATTGATCAATTTGCTTTATTATATGAGCATGTATTTTCTAATCTCAAACTATAATTTTATTATTATAAAGGAAAAAATTTGATAGCAGCTGACTTCTGCTAATAGTATATGTAACATTAGAACACCATCTAAAACGACAACTACTTGTTTACTACTGTTACTACTCTACTACCTCTACTGCTACTACTACTTCTATTACTGCTACTACTACTACTACTACTACTACTAGTACTACTATTACTACTACTACTACATGTACTATTACTTCACTACTACTACTACTACTTCTACTACTATTACTACTACTACATGTACTATTACTACTACTACTGCAACTACTAGCTCTTGAGTTACTATAAAGATTTTTTTCCAGGTAACTATATTTGATCATTCCATTTTCTAACAATATAAAGTTAATCATGCATTTTACCAATGCACGTGAATTGAATTCATATATTCATGTAGCCTTTAATCACAGCAGCCTGCCAGCTCTTTCTCATTTTACTACCACTACCTCAAAATGCATGGATTACATCTGTGTTTGTAAGACTAGTCTTATAGGGGGCAGCTTGCAGCATGCTGCCTTTAGCCATTCATTCACAACATGTTGTTGCTTTAGTTTGATACATCCTTGAAATTTGTTTGTAAAATTTTTATGAAAAAGTTTCAAGGTTATGAATAGATTACATGTTAACAACAACATGCTCATGATTAAGTAAAGGCAGTGTGCAGTGAGCTGTATCGACTAGTCTTGCAAACAGACCTATTCTCTGTTTTTTGAGGAGAGAGCTGGACAGAACTATGGAGCTAGCAGGCCGCTGTGATTTTAAAGGCTCATGGTCATGTAGCCTACATTAATATTTTTAAGGAGCACCTAACTACACTATAGCTTATAATAATATTTTTTAATACCTATATCTAATCCCAGAAAAGGTGCACGAATTTTAACAAATGAAACCTCATTTCTTTTGTGTTTAAATTTCAAAACAGATCAGATTGTTTTAGCTAAATTGTTTTTTTTTTGATAATTTATTTATTTTGTGAATGTAAGTCTATTGAATTTGGAGTTGCAGCTAAATTACATACTGTAAATGTGTCATATAATATTGAAGATTCAGCTTTCATCATTCATTAGTTGATTGAGACTGATCATCATGTTGGGCTAAAGCTAAAGCCTTCAGGCGATATGTTATACAGTATAAAGGCTTGTTTAGTTATGCAACAGCAAAGCGCTTCAAAAGACCACAGGTTTTTAAAAAAATTTATTAAAGCATACTGCATTCACATTTCTGTATCTTATAACACACAGGTAAAGTGAGTAAGTATGTGGCACCTTGCATTCACTGTGTACACACACAAAAAAAACCCACAGTTTTCTTTTTTAAGTGGTTTACTGTTGTATATATGAACAAGCCTTTAAGGGTCTATTCTTGTGAACAAATATTAATACATTGTATGTAAATCCATTGTTTTCCAGTATGTAAGCATGCTTTTCTCATGACATTGATGGTGACATGTGCAAGACTTTGATACGATATATAGGAAGCACATTAAAATTCAGGACATGACAGCTGAGCTGATAATGGCACCATCTTGAAATGACCTGCATGGGATTAAACTCCTATTTTTTGTAATCAGTTGACCTGGTAATCAACACACCACCTGCACTTTTTATTTCAAATTTCAACTTGAACATGATTGGTTCAAAGGATTATTTCTACTTTTTATTTCAAATTCAATTTGAACAGGAATGGTTTCAAGGGTAATTTCTACTGTGCATTGAGCATGTAGAGGGAATTTGACACCACCTTTTTATATATTTTGAAATTTTCTTATGTACTGTTCATCAGAACTAGGAGAGATGAATTGTAATTCAAATGATTTCATCTTGTGTTAAAGCTTTAGCAATGAATACCTTCATTAATAGCTTTGTTAATTACCTTAATAGGAGCACCACTTATACCATCATCAACAAGTAGCACTTCACCTGATCTCACACACGTCTCGATAAATATATTTATGACTGTAGAATTTATTATGCACAAAGTAAAACTGCAATTTTTAATCATCTCTTCTTTTTTAGGCAAGATCATCAAAAGTACATAATTCTTTAGTTTATCATTTATGCTTTCCTTTGATACAGAGTTTGCATGCTCAAATGTTAGTATCATATTACTTCAGCAGGCAATATGCGCAAGAATATGTGGTGTCATATGATGATCAAGAGAAAGGAAATATTCCATACTTTTTCTTTTATTTCACCACACAGTTAATTCACAATTTGCAAAAATATTTAACCTTCAACAGTCAAGAGAAAATATAGTTCTTGTTCCTTGTTGTACTTTGTAACTGAACTTGTGTAATTTTGTTGTAAATGGAATGGCAGTTTTTAATTTGTAAGTAATCCGTTATTTGAGATTGACTGGCTTCATTGTCACATGCGGCTCTTAAGACAGACCAAATAATTAAAGCTTTATGCTGTAACATTTTGCTTGTAAAAGCTTTGTTCTCATTTGTTATTTCTAAAATATAGGTAATCATTTGCACTTGGCTTTTAATTTCATATTGTAAGCCTCCAAACCAATTGATTAAACCAATTAAGTAGAAATTATTGGATTGATTGATCTTTATTACTTAGTTAACTGAATGAAAATGATTGAGTTATATCAACTACTCCACAGATATTCAAATCTGCAAATTGGCAATAAATCAAAAAGATAATTGTGCTTAAGAAATTGGCTTCCCTTTGTGGCATCTTGAAAACTTCATGTAAAGCAATAATTTTTCAGTTTGTGATGTTTTAACATTGAAAAGTAAAAGTGAAAGGAAGATATATGTAAAAGTGAATTCAAAAGTCAGTTAAAGTCAATTAAAAAGATTGACATTGCCAATTTGAAGAGACAATAGAGGTGATTTTTGGATGGCATTTTGTTTCACCATCAGGTGTGGGAGACTCCGTTCTTTGTAGCGTTAGATCATGAGAGGAAGCGGGTGGTGGTTTCGATCAGGGGTACGCTCTCCGTCGCCGACATCGTCACCGACCTCAGCGCAGACACAAGCCCTATATCCTGTCAAGATCAGTCCTCCCCGTACCAGGGGCACAAGGTGAGCTCAAAATTTGGAAAGATGATTAACTCGTTGACTACTGAATTCTCTATTTCCCATAGACTTAGTAAAATGACAGCCTTGATTTAGTAGGCAAAGGGTTAGATGAATCATCTCATCCTTAATTGTGTTAAGGCATGTATCTGTTATTGTTTTCAAACTGCATTATATGACCCAAAGTCACAAAAGAAGTTTAAACCATATGGTGGTTTAAGGCCCATCTTGGGTTTTTTTAAGCATATATTTGCTCATGTAATCTGGGCCCTGTTGCATAAAACTTACCATTAATGGTAACTTTGCCATCAGTGGTAACTACCATGGTAACATTGCTCAACAGTCCATCAAATTAAAGGTTTCCACGGAAACTACCTCTGATGGCAAAGTTACCGTTAATGTTTAAGTTTTATGCAACGGGGCCCACATCCAATTACGTGTTTTCTATAAGTGCATACACGGGAAATGTGCACCTATTAATATTTAGTACACTTATGGAGGTCTATACCTTACCCATGGTTAAAGTCTCCTTTGTGAAGTCAGGCCTTTATGTGTTTCAGTGGTAGTGAGCCAGGATATTCATTTTATTTTAAAAAAAAACATTTTCATTTTTACATGTATCTCTGCAGGGCATGGTTGCTGCAGCTAACTACATCAAAAGGAGACTAATAGATGATATGTTACTTCACCAAGCATTCACTGCAGATGAAGTAAGATCCTTGTACAGTAGTTGGGACATGAATGATAAATTTGGAGAGTTTGATTACAAAATAACAGTAAAGGCTTTTTTTTTTTCATTTTTAAAGTAGCACAAGTATGAAAAAATAAACGAAAACTGAACACAATGCAGTAAAAACTCATCAAATCACCAAGTACCAACAAATTTTTGTTCTGTATGTACCAGATCATAGTTTGAAAAAGGTATCGCAGGTTTTATGTGAAGGTTTCTTTTGTCCTTCAGGTTGGTGGAAAGTTCCCACAAAAGTTTTTTTGTCATTAGTGTTAGCATCATGTATCTTTATTATATTTAAAGGGGAAATCATTGTTATCAATTGCTACAAGAGGAAACAGGAAGAGAAACTTATGGAAACTGATTAGTGAAATTTCAGAGATAATGGCAGTCAACTGTACCAAGTGACCATACATGTATTGTAGTTCATGTAGAACACCACAGCAGATGATCCTCAAAACTTCATATTGAAAACACATCATTCAGCTGAGTGTTTCTATTTTCATTCAATGAAATTTTAAACTTGTTAACCCATTGAATACTGAATGCTATGATTCCCATAGGTTTAATTATGTAATGGAGCGAAGTCCAAGGTGGTAGGCCGGTGGTAGGGGTGGGGGGGGGGATGGTCTGTGAACTGAGGGAGAAAATGAACTCGGTAATTGTAATTTTGATTTCAGTAGGCCTATGCGTCATTATTTTCTGAATCATCAAAAATGTAAATTGCAAAATCGGACAACTGAATAATAATGAGGGTTTCAGGGATGGGTGAGGGATGGGTCCGTGAGTTGAGGAGTTTGGGGGAGGCGATCTGTAATCAGTCATAGTAATACTATCCAGCAAATTAGATAAACACACTTGGTTTTAATGTTATGATGTATATGTTATACTTTCATGAATTGCATTCCTACTCATTTATGCCCTTTCATTGTTTTTTGTTTTCTTTATTATTGTATTATGTTAAAGAGCCAATGGAAACAAAATTTCTGTGTAATGATAGATATGGACCAATAAAGAATCTTGAATCTTAATACAGGGGACTATCTGGTTCCAGTAGGCAATGGGTTAAGTATCCTCTTTTAATAATAGTCAAAGAGGCATATTCTTCTTTCACCATTTTGCAGGAAACACAAAATTATGAACTGTTGTTAGTTGGTCATTCTTTGGGAGCTGGTACAGCAGCCATCTTAGGTATTATGCTAAGACCGGACTATCCATCTCTCAAAGTCTATGCGTACTCTCCTCCCGGAGGGTTGCTATGGTGAGTAGATGGATGATGATGGATGATAGAAGTGATGATGATGCTGATGGTGGTGGTGGTGGTGGTGTGATGGTATGGTGTGGGGTGGTGATGACAATGATGGTGACGGAAATGGCATCTACATAGGTATAAATGATGGGAATGATATTGGTGATGGACATACCTGTAGTCAGAAGAGAATAGTTGGAAGAGGTGGTGGTGATGGTGGTAGTGGTGAAAATGGTGTTAAAGGCATTGGCTAACTTTGTGAGCAGCTGATTTAAAAAATTTAAAACAAAAAAAGATGAAACATGTGTATGAATACTTGTATTTGTACTCAAAAACCCTGAAACTAACCGTAATTTGGAATGAAAAACTGTAAGTTAGACGCAAACCGCGATTTTATTATTTTTCGTCTCAAGAGAAAATAAATAAGAGGACCGTTTTGCTCGAATTAAAAAATAACGTTATCTGCATTCCGCCGCATGATACGCCAATACACACAGTACGGTCCGGTGAGCCATGCGCACATGCGCACTCCTTATGTCTAGTCTGTGCAACCGACCCTCGTATATTTTTCAAACATTGCTTCACATTTCTAATATTTAAAAATATTTCCTGTGGATATTATACTCTGAAACTTTCAGACTGGTATTTTTACACTATAACCCTAATGTTTATCCCATTTTCAAGTAACAAAATGAGATTTTTAAAAAATCATAACAGTGTTAAGCAATGTCTTTATTGGTAGATGAAGTGGTAGTGATGGTTCTAGTGATGTTGGTTGTGCTTGTGATGATAATGATGAGATCAGTGGTTTTGGTATTGATAATTCACAATATCATTCACTATGCTATTCATGTTTCCTATTATATTGAATGTGATGATAATGTTTGTTATGAGACAGATCTGAATAAGATGAAATGCACTAGTAAAATTACGGTACATGTGTAAATTATATTACTGCTGATATGTTTTGCAGATTTAAAAGAGACATTATGGGAACTGGCATTGCTCACTTGTATTTACAATTATCTCCATTCCCCTATCTACCCTTTTAGCAAGGAAGCATCCGAGTATACAGCCGAGTTTGTAACCTCCCTGGTGGTTGGTAAGGATGTTGTCGCTAGGATCGGTCTGTCCCAGATGGAGTTCCTCAGGGCTGATCTTCTCAATTGCATCAAGATGTGCAGAGACCCCAAGGTAAAA
The DNA here is from genome assembly GCA_029962745.1 of Echinometra lucunter. Taxonomy (NCBI): domain Eukaryota; kingdom Metazoa; phylum Echinodermata; class Echinoidea; order Camarodonta; family Echinometridae; genus Echinometra; species Echinometra lucunter. The sequence continues at coordinate 16,926,671 of CM057171.1, forward strand.
TGTCCTTCCTGGATATTCACCAATAAACCATTCATGACAGAGTGTCCTCATTGTGTGGTTTAGCCCAATAACTTTTAATGCCTTAAAAAGCCTTAAAAAAAAAAAAATTACCAAACGCATGAGCAGAATTTACGTATTGAGCCTGATTTTATTGTCACTATATGTTTTTTTATGCTTGTGTTTTTTATGGAAAATAAGCACTAAAATCTTTAGATTGGCAACATGATAACAACAACATGATAACAACAAATTTCCCATCAGTTTATATTATTACAGATACATGAGTGTTTATAAGAAAAATGAAGCAATGAAGGAAAATACAAATACTGGTATTGCCAATTTGAAGACTAAAAGCTGATCAAATTAGGCTTTGAATAACTCCTGTCATGAATGCGATAACTGATATAAATCAAGCAATCAGTCTTAAATCATTTTAATATGTACAAAATAAATTCAAAGGTAAACTTGAATATCGAAGGATACTGTATGTTGAAGGAAGTGATACAAAAATAAATCAACATCGCCAATTATGGCTTAACATTCTTCAGTTTAATTCTTCTGTCAAAATACAACATGTATTTCAGTCCTTTTGGGAGCTAAAACAATATTCTTTAATAGCAAACTTTGGAATTCAGTGTTGAAGAATTAATCCCATAGTATTTTACTTGAAGTGTAAGAAAACTTGCTTTCAGACTTATTATTGCAAATTATTTAGAAGTCTTTATTAGCTAGCAGTGGTTCCCATTTTATTTTTTACAAGCTTTTTACTTGCAAATTATGTAAGAATTCATTTCTTGTGCATTTAGTGCACAAAATTATTAAAACTGTAATACCATTACATAAGTGCGATCTCTATGAGACTTAGGCCATTTTTGTAGCCAGAACAAATGTCAAGTGAAATACTAACCTCTTCTAATCATTGCCCCACTCTGTGCTTGTGAAATTTCAACATAATGTATATGTTCTGTCCATTTCTTTACCCAAAATGCCTGTACCATAGTGGTTAGTAGGCCAAATCTATTCTGATACTTTCCTTTATTCTACAACAATTTAGGATGATTTAATTTCATACTGTTTTATTTTATACCAGTCTGATAACATTTTATCCTGTCAGTCTTGGCCTATGGCCCTTTGATACAGTGTAGTTCCATTCCAGCAAAGATTTCAATTTCAATTTTCAATTTCAATGTTCAATTTCAACTCCAGAATCATTTGAAATCCACTGTGAGTCTGGTCTAGCATCCAAACATGGAAGAATAGCTTTTTGTACCATCTCTTCCTTCAGGAAGAATAACACTCCAATTTGGATGAAATTTGTGTGCAATTCCAATTTGGATTCCAATTTGTTATTTTGATTTTCAATTTTGAATTCAATTGCTGGTGTTCTTGCCTTGTACCTCATTTAGGATTATAGTTCATTTTGACTACAATTTTAATTTAATACCAGTCTGATAACATTTTATCTCATTTTGGCTCTCTCCTCTTTTTTTTTTCTTCTTTTTTTTAAATTTATTTTTTTTTGGGGGGGGGGAGAGGGGAGGGGATGGGATTTCTCTCTTTTTTAGGTGTCCACAAATTGCACTGCTTTTTAGTGGATCCCTCTATTTCCACAGCATTGAAGACTTTTCTTTTGAAGATCAATTTATGTGTATTTACTTGTAAAGAAGAAAAAAACAAACACACAATATATTAGCTTCATCTGTTTTGTTCATTATAATTACCAGTGTATATAATGCCATTGTTTTTTCTTTCTGTTGGAAATTAATATATCCAACTTGAATTCGAATTCTGTATTTTCTTTTTTTTTTTTAGTGGCGAGTGATAATGGGGGAGCTTCTTTGCTGCTGTACAGTGAGCTCCAAGAATCTCGCCCCGGTGGAGGACGTGGATACCCCATCTCCGTTCCCATCCCGACTCAACAAGGCCTTCCATCCCACCAACCACGCCTTGGTGCTGTCGACGCACAGCCCCCTCTACCTACCGGGGAGGGTGCTGCAGATCGTTCGGAACAATTACAAGAGAGAGGGGTAAGGAGAGGAAAGAAGATGTAACTTTTCATTACATGAAATCTAAAACCAATGCTCCATCTTTTAGTGCAAAAAGTAACAAAAGTAATGTTAGCATTTATACAGGGTACATGTCCATTACAAGGGATAATGTACATGCCTACCAAGTAAATGTTTGAATTAGACAATCAAACAATTTATAAAACAAAAACAAATTAAACGTTAATATGATAATATTAAACGGATCAGGGCAAGTGCAAGCCACATTATTGACTACATTTAAGGTTTGAGTGTATTTGACGGCTGTATCAAGCTGATAGCTTTATTGTATACTTTAATGTATGATGCATTATTTTTTAAAAATTATGTCTACACTTTCATTTTCATAAGAAATACACTTTATTTATTTATCTTAACAAGTGAAAGCATATTTTAAACAATATTGTCCTCAGTTACAATCTGTATTTCCAGATAAATACAAGGTATTATGAAACTACTTGTACATGTATACAAGGAAATACAGTTTACAGATACAGCAAATATATAATCAAGAGAAATAGCATTATTATTAAGAAACTTTATGTCTGCAGTTTCATTTTCAAAAGCAAATGCACTTTATTCATCATATCATAACAAGTGAAAGCATATTTTCAACAATATTGATTTCAGCTACCATCTGTACTTGCAGATAAGTACAAGGTATTATGAAACTACTTGTATATACAAAGGAAATACAGTTTACAGATACAGCAAATTTATAATCAAGAGAAATAGCATTATTATTAAGAAAATTTATGTCTGCAGTTTCATTTTCAAAAGCAAATGCACTTTATTTATTTATCATAACAAGTGAAAGTACATTTACAACAACATGGACCTCAGCTACCATCATATATTTACCAGATAAGTACAAGGTATTTCAAAACTACATGTATATACAAGGAAAGGCAATTTACAGACACAACAAACATATATAATCAAGAAAAATTGCTGGGACGCTGTGATGACACAACGAAGAGTTACATGGTACTGACAAGGAAGCAACCGTGCAATATATCTAGATATTATCAAAATCAAGTTACTTATTGAGTCTTAAAAGCAAAGTGCAAGAATTGATATTTATTAGTCTTAAATTTATGATTCTTGTATATGTACCATAATGGTGTAATATGTGATGCTTTAGAACATACACCTGCTAATGTGGGAAAATACATCCAAAACTTGACTGTTTTTTACTGTATGGTCCGAATTCAAAACGGTGGTTTGGATTTAGACCAATAGAAAGGTCTGATAATTAATGCACGTGTATGGGAAAGGGCGATAAATTCACCCAAATTGCCATGGCTTAGAGTTGAAGTGTGAATTTACTCACAGTGTATTTAAATCAATCTAATTTGAATAAACCGTGGTCTAAACCATAGCAACTAGCGTAAATTTATCGCCATTTGCCATTATTGGACCCCTTCTAAGTGTATGCGCTAAATCAAGCACACTTGTACGTGTACCAGAAAATATGCATACCCCGTGGTCTAAATTTAAACCACCTGTGTGAATTCCAGCCTATATCTTTAGTTATCTCTCTCTCTCTCTCTCTCTCTCTCTCTCTGTTTTTTTTTGCCTTGCTCCTTCCACCCCAGCATCAGCAAGAAAGAATGTGCCTACTACGGTATCTGGAGGGATCTGGAAGATTTCAGTGAAGTCCTCATCTCCCCTGTCATCATCAAGGATCATTTACCAGGAGGTGTCATGACAGCTCTTGAAAGGGTCTGTACTCTGGTCTAGAAATTATGGTCAAGTCTGGTCTAGCCTGAATTTTGATCATGCCCAGTATTCATGATAAGAGGTCAATTTTTAGTCTCTAGTATAAATTAAGATTTCTTATAGAGGGCTTCCACACTAAACTTTTTGGATGGAGGGTCCGGACTGAAATTCCTGGCTCTGTATGGATTGAAAGCAACGTGTAAATAATTGTTGGGGGGGGGTCACATTTTCTTCATTACTTTGCTTACTATACATTTATATGCATTAGCTGCAAAAGTGAGGGGAATTTCATCATCTTGCTTGTATCATTGCCAGGAATTCCCCAGTTTCATATTCTAGTGGTTCAATGTCTGAAAACCTTATAGAGTGAATAGTTTAAGTGTACTTTTTCTGCAGACCTGAGTTATTCATGAGAAATTCTCTTGATCTTTCTCTCTCTCTCTCCCTCATGCAGTGCATGGAGTATGGAAAAAGGCATGGCCTACCGAAGCGCTGGTCGCAGGTTGGCAGGACCCCCATGAGTTCCCTGTCTCCGAGCCAAGAGTTCCAGCACCCTTCCTCCTCATCATCATCCCGGTCTTCCTACCTCCAGATGAAACCAGCCAGGTCTTCTAAGGAGAAAACACATACTGTACATTTCCAGGTATGTAATTATGATAATGATAATAGTGATAACAATGATAATTATATGTTTTGTATACCCAGGATAGCCTTTTCAAAAACATGGCAGGAATAAATGAAAATGTTGCCAAATATTTTCATATAGATGAATGCAGAACTTACAGTTGATGCTTAAGTTCATTCCTTTCTCCTTCTACTTTCCCAAGGTACGTACACTTATCAGGGGATGTTAAGAAATAATAATTCATCCAGGGACCAAACACAAAGGTTTGCAGTCAATCGCACATTTAAAATAACCAAACTGATTGGTCCAGGGTCATCTTTTTGAATGAGATGTGCATGAAACATTGGTCTTGATTGGCTGTTACAACTTTGCGATTGATGCAAATCTTTGTGTCATGGGGCCCAGATCTGCTGAATTGTTTTGTTTTAGTGTTTAATTTTAATTATTTTTTACATTTCCTTGCTCGTCAGTCTTCAGGAGTCCCCTTCCAAATCATCAGGGTCTTCCAACAATTTCTCCCCTTCCAGGAGATGGGGAAACAAAGCCTCATAATCCAACAACGACTAGTTTTAGTGTTTCATTTTTAAAATTTCTTTGTTCATCAGTCTCCAGGATTCCCCTTCCAAATCATCAGGGTCTTCCAGCAAGTCCTCCCCTTCCAGGAGATGGGGAAACATAGCCTTAGAATTCAACAACAACTTGCCTAAGTGTTTTTTTAAAAACATTTCTTTGATCATCAATCCTCCAGGATTCCCCTTCCAAATCATCAGGGTCTTCCAACAAGTCCTCCCCTTCCAGGAGATGGGGAAACAAAGCCTCAGAATCCAACAACAACTTACCTTCTGGTCTCACCTCAATGCCTGAAGAGCAGCTGCCTTTCTTGCCTCACACATCAGGTGAGAGAACCATCCAATTTGAGTGCAATCTGTTATAAATTCCAAATCCAAAATTGAGACTTAGTTTGAGCTTCTACGCCAGCATTTCATGTTTGTTCTCTGGTTTGGCATCCATGCTTGAAGAGCGGCTGTCAGCCTGTCAGTCTTGGCCTATGGCCCTTTGATACAGTGTAGTTCCATTCAAGCTAAGATTTCAATTTCACTTTTCAATTTCAATTTTCAATTTCAATTTTCAATTTTAATTTTCAATTTCAACTCCAGATTCATTTGAAATCCACTGTGAGTCTGGTCTAGCATCCAAACATGGAAGAATAGCTTTTTGTACCATCTCTTCCTTCAGGAAGAATAACACTCCAATTTGGATGAAATTTGTATGCAATTTCCAATTTGGATTCCAATTTGTTATTTCGATTTTCAATTTTGAATTTATTTGTGAGTTTGCTTTCAACTTAACTCAATTGTAAAGCCTCTAAACTTGACGCACTGCTGGTGTTCTTGCCTTGTACCTCATTTAGGATTATAGTTCATTTTGACTACAATCCAATTTGAATTTCAATTTTCAACCTCAAATTCATTGGAAACTTAGTTGTTAATTCAATATGTGATCTCACTCTAACTTAACTTTCTTGCTTATAGCATCCACATATGAAGAGCAACTATTATTTTTGCATTATGGCTCCATTTTGACTGAAATCGAAATCAAATGTTTATTTTCAACTGCACATTGATTTTGAAATCCAATGTCAGTTGTTACTGAAGCTTAATTTTGTAGTGTGGCGTCTATTTCTGCAGTCTTGACTCTCTGTAAATAGCCCTGTACTTTATCTAAGCAATGATATATGATATTTTCTACTTGAATCGGGTTTTTAAAAAAAAAAATTTTGTATGTTTATTTTTTCTCTCCCATATCTTCCCCATCATTTGTGGGAATCATCTGTGTGATTGGTAACTGATCTATCTTGCACCTTGGATGTGTCCTTTGTGGATACCACTCTTTGTTTTACGGTGAAGCAGAACAATCCATCCCTGATGATAAACTAAGAACTAACCCTACAAACAATCAACCTTCTGCAACTCTCGCAAACCTTGCCTCAAATTGCTCAAGTGAGGGCAGTGCAGTACACGAGCGTCTGGCCCCCCTAGCCAGCAGCGAGTCCTTCACGGAAACTGAATCCGCAAGGTCCTCCATCTCCTCCACGAGCTTCTCTTCTGTTCTCAACCGCTTCCAGACATCACCTACCACCAAAGACGAGGGCTACTGTTATTACGTCGAGAATGAGTCTGAATCAACGTTGAATAACAATACCGGTGATTCCGGAGAAGACTCTGACAAACCAAATGCCGTCAGGACAACAGCGACCATCGAATCGATGCCTTGTAACCATGATGACAAAACAGAGACTGCTGCTAAGAGGCCACCATCGCTGGTAGGACCTTGGAGTCTTTTCCGGGGAGGTAACAGTCATATGTTTGATGAGGAGGGTAATGTGAAGGGGCGAACCTCAGCAGATGACAGGTATACCTTGACCTATGATGGGATGGATGTGGACCCTGCTACCAGTAGCGAGGGGGGCAACGATTCTCCCATCTCACCCAGACCACATTCCAACGGTAAGTGGAATACTTTTATTACATCTTCATCTTGAATACTTTCAGGGTGCCGTTGCATAAAATCTTGCTATTATAGAAACTCTGCCATCAATGGTAACTGACATGGTAACATTACTCAACAGCCAATCAAAATCCAGTATTCCATGAAAGTTACCAATGATGGCATAGTTACTATAATAGCAAGTTTTATGCAACGGCACCCTGGTCTTCCTTGATGATTACCAAAAACGTCATTCATGCAGTGATTCTGGATTGATTTGTATCATCTCTACGCGCATTCTAAAATTCTCCTGATTTTGATATCACAGTAGTTCATATTTTCAGGCATGAAATGAATGCATCTTGTTTAGAAAGAAATTGATATCCATTTTAGCCCATTGGCTACGGGAATGAAGTGGTCATTGTATAAAGCCTATGGGAATATGAAAATTCAGTATAAATTAACAAGGTAATGAAAATCTGCCATTCATATTCTTGAGGAAGTTTTCCTGTACATGGCATGGATATAAAACATAGTAGATGAATTGTACAGCTTTAATTGCTTAGGACTTTATGAGCACCATTTTTCTTTAATTTTGATGCTTTAAATATTTATTACATTTCATACTAAAACACTTTTGAACTTCATGTGATTCTATTTCTCTTATCCAAAATTTGGTGTAGTATGAAAGGAGTGAAGGTAATTGACTTTTTAACTCTTTGCATACAACTTTTCAGACATTAATGATTGTTGCATCTCTTAGTACTTAATGGCCTTACAAGTTTGAAAACTTTAAAGTAGAAATAAAACAGGAGCTTAGGGGCTTTAAAAATAAAATTTTAGATTGCTTTAAGGAGTTTGAATGTATTTTTCTCATTAATCTGTGGTGCATTTCTTGATCTTATCAATTTTGCCTCATCTTTGTTTTCCTTCTCGTGTTTTCAACTTGTGCTGTTCTTGCAGGTTTTGAAGTTTATGTAAGAATCCTTTGAGAAGTTTGGAATGTATATGAATTACATAATATTGTGGTTTGGATTAGTGCATGATATTAGGAATTATCATTACAGCATTCATCTTTAATGAAGCCCTCTTTACATAATAGATATTACTGGGTATATCATGCACTCACTTGATAGTTTGTTTTATGGTTGTAATGCACATTGAGTTTGAATATGACATTTATTTTGATGTTGAAATCATTTTTGTCTCATTTTCATTTCATATTGAAATTCATATCGATCAACTGAATCCCTTTTACATGTATAACCATCATTTTATAACCATGTTCAGGAGTTGATTTTCGGCCAGCTTTGCATGCTTTCATTTTTCATGGCTCTTCTTTTGGGGGGAATTTGCATGATTTGTATGTGTGTGTGAGGGGTGTGTACCAGAATAAGTCGTTCCTTATACATTTACATGTACTTATTGAAAACTGTTAACTTTCAGAAGAAACTTCTTCTTCTTTTTTTAACGCATTGCCTATGAGATCTGGGTCTCATGGTGATAAGCCTTTGGGAAAAATCAGAGAATTCAGTAGCTGAAGGGTTAAGTGCAATGCACTCTAAAGCTCGGTTTGGGGAGTGGTAGGGGCACTTTAATACAAGAATTCAATACATTTGAATTTGTACTTTCATTTTCAAAGGGGAGGGTAATTTAGGCCTAAAACTTTACGATTTATTACATTCATACAAATTCTGATTATTACATCTCGATGATTTGAAAATTTCTTCCAAAATATGTGGATGGACCACTATATGAAACCTCTATCTTAGGCCAGCCTGTATCTTCACATTTTCTGATTTTTAATTCACGTGATATATAGATCTTTTTGAAAATTACCTAATTATTGATGATGAATATTATTACTGCATGCAGTGTGTTATGCTTGTGTTTTGAGTTCCTCAATGAAGGTTTGAATTTTCAATAGCAATATTTCATATGTATATGGTTGTTTCAATTATGCATGTCGTGGGTTTGGTATTCATTGGCTCTATAAATCCAATTACAACTTGCATCGTCATGCATGAACAAAGCAAGAATTTGTGTACTTCATAGTGAAAATTGGAAAAGGTTAACGACACATAACAAAATTGCGTACTTTTAATAGTTAATGCTACTTGCAGTCTTAGGTGTTAATGCTTCTATATACAATAACATTTAGTGCCTTAGTTTTTGTAGGTGCTGCCCCCGATTTTCCAATAGATTAAATTTTGCAACAAAAATATACAAAGGATTATTCAAGAAGGTACCAGTTTAGATAAGAATAGGTATATAAGGATAAATATAATGCCTTCTTCCATATATCTTGTATGAAAAATGATTCCATATTTGGTGAGAGGGGGTCAAGAAAGATGAGCTTAGAACTTGGTAGAACGCTTCAATACATGCGGAAGGTAGATCATATTATTAGTAAAAACATTTGATTGTATCAGTTTTGCCAGAACTTACAAGTTTTTCATACAGTCATTCTGTAAAAGATTTTAAGTTTCCAGTTTATTATCAAAAACATGATCTATTTTCTCGGACTTTTTGAATGCTTAAAAGAGTTTTTTTAGGGAAAACATCAATATTTATGAAATATGGACAACTGATTCACCTTGACTTTTCACTACAGTTATATTCAGCTTAGAGGGAAAGGGCTTTAATTCAAGCCCTTCAAATTCATGTGGAGTAGACAACATAGAAGACCATTAGGAGTGTTATTTGGCGAACCATAGGCTATTAAGATTTTTAAAAACTTGCTGTTGGTTTATAAAGCTATGAATTTAGATTTTGACTTCAAATTTTTAATTGACTAATGTTTCTATATATAATTTCTAGGTTAGGTTTTAAGTTTCTTGGGTTTTCATGGAAACAAGCTTATCTCTATCCTGTCTGCTTGCTTCAGTTTGTGAAACCAAAAAAGAACCATATATTGAATTCCAATTAAACCTTTGTGATCACTCTTTTGAATGTCTTTACTACCAGTGGGAACCTCTGTTCCCCAGCCATACCTCCCTGAGGCCAAGCTAGGCCAAGGCTACACCCAGTACCATCCTGTCAGCCCCGGCGGCTTTGACAGCGATGACGAACTTGATGATGAAGCCCTCTTTGCCTCCCTGCGACCAGGACTATACGAGAACCACAGTGAACAATCACGAAAGAGCTTCACGCTACCCATTGGATCAAGTCTTCCGCTGTATGGAGATGAGGTCAGGGAAGGGTCGTCGGAGGTCAGACCAAAGAGGAGAAGGAGTTTAGATACAGTGTCGTCAACAACACTAACGTCCGGTAGTTCCCACAGCTCGCCACAGCGACAAGTAGAGATAAAGGCTGCTTCTTCAAGTGCTATCGGAGAGTCATATTGTTGAGCAGATACTATTTAACGATACCATCTAAAGCTCCTGTATGGTATAACAGATATTGTGCTAGAGGAAAAGCAATTTGGTAACAGTTGAACCATGGGTAAATTCTAAAAATTAGTGGACAACATGGTAGCTGTTTGATCTCATATCTGTCTGTTTTCTGTTCCCTGAGTAGTAAAAACAGCATGCCCCTTAAGCCCGCCGCACAATCCAATTTTGGAAAAAATTGTTATAACATTTGATATGAACATACAAACTTGAAATCTTAGTTATCAAATTTTTGAATAGTCGTATAAATACAAAAATAGGGCGATTGCAAGCCTCCCTGTGGGAATAAAAGCAAATTTAATTCTGAATCGTAGTGACGTAATAGCACTCTTGCAATCGGCTATGATTTAAGCCGATTTGTCCTTTACTCCCACCACAAGGCTTGCACTGTTGCAGTTAAACAAAATTTTGATTTTAGTATTCCACTCATTATTAACTTCACATAAGATCTTTCTACCTGTTTAATCTTTCATATTTAATGCTAAATGCCATTTGTTCGAAAATCGGGTTGCATTCGGATCGTATAGTTTGCGGCGGGCTTTATAGACCCATGGCCTCAGTCCTTTCGGAGAGGATATGTTATGAGCTGACTTCAACACCAGTTGCCAATATACGTGTGAACCGTAGACATCAAAAACTGGAACAGATAATTTCTTTTTGGATGTAGCAGAGACCTTGGCCGGTATTCAATGAGGTACTTAAATCAGAATTTTAATTATTTTACTCATTTTTTTTTCTTAAAGTAAAAGTCAACTTATTGATTTAATTGAAATCTTCTAGTCTTCTAGCTAAGTATTTTACCTTAAGTCTAAGACGCATACCCTATTGTGTCCCCCACTCCTAAAAATTTGAGAGCCGCATGATTGACGGCCATGATCATTTCCTGTAAAAACTTGGCCTTTGCACCTTTGTGTAAGGGATAAAAATCTGGAATTGTGTCTGGAAGAATTGAAAAAAAAAAAAATTAATGTATTAACTCCTTGTATATGGTTCTACATGCCTGTTTGTGTGCTGTAATGCCTTAATGTGTGTACTGAAAACTTGAAACTCTTTTGTGCCTTCAAATTGCAATGCTATTGCTGATATGATTAATTCTTTTGCTTCGATAGATATCTTTTTTATTTACATGTAGCATGTTATCGGCTAGGTGCCATAAACTCATGACTTGATAATGAATTTTGGAAAAACAGGTAAACATAAATGAATTAACATACTTCTATCTTTAATGAATAACAGACGGTATTTCATAATGTTTGTAGTGAACAACAAATTCTTATTTTGTTTTTTATGATGCTATACAGGCATCATATGATAAAAGGGTGATTTATGATAATGAAAAATTGATTGGGGAATATCATTGGGAGAAGAAATCTTTTGAAAATATATATGTTTCCCCACTCTGTGAGTTCATCTACTGTGTCAAATGCCAAATGTGTATGCAATTATGATTCTTGAATTCAATTTATAGCATTTATGATGGTTAGTGTTTCTAATTTAGTCTTTAATAATAATCAGTGACGTTTGAACCAACCATTGACAGATCATTTTGATGCCAATCAAAATACATAGTGTCATAAGCTGCATGTATACTTTCATGAGAGATAACAAGAAATAAAAAATATTTTGAAATATTGTAATAAATATAGTAATTTGAATTGTACTTTTACATCTTTAAATTAATCACTTGGGAATATGTTTCTATTGGTATATATGAAATAAAAAATCCAATGTTTTAGAGAAAATCTTAAGCCTTAATCATGAACAGAATTTCAGTCCTTGGCATGAATTTTCTTGAAATTGCATCTACACATCTCAGGTTAAAGATTGTATCATATTTGATAGCAGACAGAAATGTAAAGTGAAGGAAGTTTTATCTTAAGTATATTTTCCATTTTTAATATTGTCTGCTTTGATACAGTACTACTTCATGTACTAGCTTCTTAGATAGGTTTGTTTATATATTGAAGTGCAAAATGACTTAGCCCGTTCATGACAGAGCCTAGTCCATATTTTGTGGTTTGGCCGTGGAACCTTTAAAAATCAAACCAAATACATGAACAGGAAGAGCCCCCCCCCCCCCCCCCAATAAAACAATAATAAAAACCACATATATTGCCCATTTTTGTTGCATCACTATTTATTGTTCATGCTGCAATTAAGTAAGCACTAAAAGTGTCAAATTGGCAATGTGATGGAAAGTTTGAAATCAATGTTTCCATGCTGCAATTTTTTTAAAGGAGAGTAAACATTAAAAGTGTCAAATTGGCAATGTGATGGAAAGTTTGAAATCAATGTTTTCCATCCAAAAATGTGCAACTCTTTACCTTTTCAACATGCTTTCTGTCAATTTTTATTCATTTCAGATACAGGACTTTTCATAAGCAAAATACAGCACGTAAAGACAACTGCTGGTGTTGCCAATTTAAAGAAGAAAAGCTGATCAAGTAAGGTTTCAAATGATTCCACTCATGAATGGGTTATGGCCGAGTGAGACCTGAACAATAGTCATAATAAAATCATTGTCTACAGGAAAAGTACATGTATTAGATTGATGAAAATTGTTGGTGAATGTTCATTAGCATTAATCATTGAACCTTAAATATTCCTCATGGAAACATTTCATGTTATCATTATTGTCCAGGTCTGTCGGTGCAGTCCACTTGTACATGCAAAAAATGTAAATAGAATTTATATATTTAAAAGAATATATGCAATAGCTTTTAGGTAAAGATATAGATATTTTCCACATCTCTTCTAAGTACTTTGCAATCAGTAGCTGATGTTTTCATGTATTTTGTATTCTTAAGATTTTTAGTCCACAATTTTCAATACTGTGAAATTATTGCATTTTTTTTTCCAGATGAAATTTAAAAATTCTGAATAAAGGGTTTAAAAAGGGTATTTAGGATAAAATGAAATCATGTCCCCTTGCAATATATATATATATATATATGAATACAAGTAATTAATTTTATGGAGATTTCCTTGTCACTCTAAAGATCTGGATATGTTTTTCGAGATATGCGTTATAACTTTTGGATATTAAGGTCCATCTTATAGAGGAATCATATATATTTGTTACGGTAACATACTGAAAACGTGTAGTATTTTGTGGTGTGTAAATTTTTTAGCATAACACGCGGCACAAAACTTGCGTAAAAATAAAACTGTGTGAAATACTTTGTTTATTTTGCGTGTGAATACAGTTATTTTAACTGTCCACAAAAATTTGAAATGTGTGATTGTGTTAAATTGGCAGAGCGCAAAAAATTAATTGCGTGAAAATTTCTACTTTTAATGCCTTGCCAATGCACTTTCTGGCAGAATGTACATATATTGTAATAGAAATGAACACATTTCCTTAAGAAAGTACAATTGACATTTTCATACTTTGCACTTCTGTCCAGTTACCATATTCTAAAATTTTTATTCCAAATTATGCCTAACACTTTCACTTTGTATGATTGATATGTGGAAATTGCTGTAGATTTCTCCTTTTATTATAAAGCGGACCGCACATTATACGATCGGTCTGCGATCGGACTTTGGAATAAATCGTTATAACACTTGATATGAATATTCAAATGTATAAAGTCCTACTGATCAAAATTTTGAACAGTCATGAAAATTAAAATCTAAATTCCAGGCTATTGCAAGCCTCCCAGTGAAGACAAAGCAAAATCAGTCGCCAATCATAGTGACGTTATAGTACTTTTATTCTAAAGCAGACCGCACACTATACAATCGGTCTGCGATCGGACTTTGGAATAAATCATTATAACACTTGATATGAATATTCAAACATATAAAGTCCTACTAATCAAAATTTTGAACAGTCATATGAAAACTAAAATCTAAATTCCAGGCTATTGCAAGCCTCCCAGTGAAGACAAAGCAAAATCAGTCGCCAATCATAGTGACGTTATAGTACTTTTATTCTAAAGCAGACCGCACACTATACGATCGGTCTGCGATCGGACTTTGGAATAAATCGTTATAAACTTGATATGAATATTCTAACATGTAAAGTCCTAATGATCAAAATTTTGAACAGTCATATGAAAACTAAAATCTAAATTCCAAGCTATTGCAAGCCTCCCAGCAAAATCAGTCACAAATCATAGTGACGTCATAGTACTGTGACTGGCCACGATTTAAAACCGATTTGGCTTTTACTCAAAGTGAAAAGCTTGCAGTAAACTAAAATTTTGATTTTGGTATTCCTGTCACTATTCTCAATCTCATTAAGGATAACTGAACTGTTTAAAGATTTCATATGGAATAAAAAATCTGATTTTCTTCCAAAATCAGGTTGCGGTCGGATCATATAATGTGCGGTGGTCTTAAAAGACGGTAGAGGTAATTGATAATTTCTCACAACTCAAGAATTCTGCACTGTCTCTAATCTTGTAGGTAACAAAAATATTTATCTCATGTTTTGATATAGAATTTAATGATTTTGTAAATTTATGATTAGCAATAAAGGAAATATTGTGATATTTCATTATAAGCTCTGTATTCATTTGCTATATTTGTACAGCTGATTAATTAAAAGGGCCAAAGATAAAGCAAGACATATGTGCAATATCCACATCTTTTCTATTCAATGTTGAGTATGAATTGCAGTGGGATTTTTTTGCTAATGAATAGATGAGAGATGGATATAAAAAGAGGGATATGGGGAAAGACAAACAAACGCGGACAGAAATGCAAATAGAATATGGGTATGAATTAAAGAAAGATTTTTGAGACTACACAGATGAATGGGATGGTACTAAAGATGATACAGAATATAAATAGGGAGGGGAAGATGGATGAAAGAAAGACAAAGAGTGAAATGGTGAAGTAAAGTTTGGAAGGAGAGGAGTTTGAGAGGAAGGTGAACTTCAAGACAAAAAGTTAGAACATCTTTGAGAGAGAGAGAGGGGGGGGAAAGAGAGTGAGATAAATGGAACAGGAGATAGGAGATTTAGCAAGATGTGGAATGAGAGATATTTTTTGAGAATGTGATTTACATTAGGAAATTGTACTACCAGCAATATGAAAAGCTTGAAGATGTTGAGGAGATAGGAGGGAAGAGTGACACAGAGGTAGATAGAAAAATGAGGAAGTTGTGGAAGAAGTTTCTGAGAAGGAGATGAACTATATGTGAGAAGATGATACAAATACTGCTCAAGAATACTGAGGAGTGAAAAACAATGGTTGGAAATAGAACATATATCACCCACACACCCTCAAAACACATCCTGCATGGAAACCTCAGTCACACACACACACACACAAACCCACCCTCATTTGCATGAATCATCTACACACCCACACATACACACTCACAAACCTCTATCTCCCCCCTCCCCCCCCCAAAAAAAAAACCACCCTCATAACCTTCGACTCTCCTCTTGGGCACAAACACACACACACCCAAACACACACACCTCTCCTGGATACTTACCCCCCCCCCCTCCCCCCCCCCCCCACACACACACAAAATAGTCTTTTCATTACAATACATTCCACATACTATAAACATATCGGTAACTGACTTTTTACATTACTCATTAAAAGACAAACACTAAAATTCACTTCTGATCGATTTTTCTTTACATTGCATCCAAACCATGATTTTATTATCTTTCATGATTTCTACATTACAAAAAATTTAATATCGCACAGATAATACAGCAAGCTGGCACACTCTTAAAAAATGTCAATCACAGTTTATGGCATATCATATCAAGATATAAAAATAGATACCGTAGGCATACAAAGATATGAGTACATGTATAACAGTGATTACTTCAGAAATGAAAGTGTAAATAGATTTAGTTGAATTCAGAAGCAATCTAGACTTAAATTTTACCAAAACTGCTTCACACATGAAAGAAATATACATGCATGCATTAATATAAGAAGACTCTAAAGGCATTGCTATACAATGTAAATATAGCTAGGGTGCTTAATGTATGCATTGCTATCTACAAAGTTCATGAATATCAAAATATTCATAGATGCTCTAACCTTGAAATATAAACCTTATTGCCAGCAATAAGTACTAAATTTCATATCTTTTGTGGTTTAAACTTGTATGAAATGACTTGCCAGTAATATAGTAACTGAAAGGTATGGCATGTATTTCATTGTCATGTCCATACACGTAATATATACATATATATTTAAATCAACCTATCAAAAATTAATGACTACATTGCCGTTGGAAGTCAGTTAATATTATTCCAGAATACAGCAAAACATCAGATTTTAAGAAATTCAAAGTTTTCAGAATATTTGCACTATCAAATTGTGAACTAAATTCAAGGCATATCGGAATATTGTCAAGTCACGTCAATATATCAGCATTTACCCATTTTCAGTATTTGATTCCAAATCAGCACACCTCTAAATTCAAGAAAATACCCCAAATGTAATAGGGCTAAGTGAAATGTAGTTATTAAATAAAATAGTCTGATGACAAATTACACACATGTAATTATACAAACTTTGGCACAATTACAAAGTTGTAATTCCATAAAACAAAATAATTCAGATCTATGCATAAATTAACATATTGTAACATCTCACAATATTCATAGCTTTCAACAATAAAAATAATTTCAAAACATATCAAACAAATAATACGGATAAATATAACAAAATGATCTATGTTTGAAAAGTTAGCAGCATAAAAAGAGCATACATTTACTATTCTGGGATTAAGCAAAAATAAAAAACCATCTGAATGTGATCTACATAAACCAAAGGGCCCATTCATAAATATATGCTAAAGTATTACATGTGTGTAGTCCTATTCCATTATTTTCAACTTGAATAAATGTAATTTTCTCTGGCAAGGAATGTATGTTTATCTGCTTATTTCACTAACTCAAATTTGAAATAAAAAATTGAAGAATAATTTCTGATATCCTTTGTTCTCCATAATATCTGTGATGGTGATTTCATCATAGTTTGATCTTTATACAATTCATTTTCATATCTCGATTAAATCGTTAAAATACAATTTTGGTGGGTCTAAATCACTTGTAAAAAGATATCAGTACTGCTATCCATAACCTGACATTCGCATAACTGCCATTCATGTCTCACAAGTTGCCTCCATAGTATAAAACAAAACAAATGCACTTTTAATCACTTAAATTATATCATTAATTATAAAACTTGACATTTTTCTTATTTAATATGTATTAATGATTCTCATATCAGCTAGTATAAAGGGATTGCAAAATCACATAAAATGTGCAACACAACTGCTTTAGAACAATTTTTGTTTCTTTTATTAATGTATTTTATTATATGTACAGTTCTTTTGCTCTTTAATAACTCATTCCGAAGGCTTTAAAATCCTATCTGTTGCAAGAATAAAACTTTTAATAATTAATACATTTTGGTAAATTTTAAGAATGCTATTCAAAGATATCTGCACTTCATACTGAAATACAGATACAAAATTATCTTGGGGGTATCAAAAGAAGTCACTCCAAAGCAAGAGAAACTTCAAATCAGCATCACATGTTCAATCAAGGGGGCCACAGCTAACAGGAAGCTGCAAGGACTTGTGGGACAGGATTAATGGTCACATGTTTCTTGGCATCATGGGTGTGGTCATCGAAGAAGACGTCTCGAGCCTTAATGCTCCTGAAAAGAAATGTTAGAATGAAATGCTTAATAAAAATCATCTAGAATTTCAATTGCCCAGATATGGGATTTATGCTTGTTTAAGACGCATGTTGATAACAATTGTAATGAATGAGTAAATTTTGTTTATGAATATAATTCAGGAGTATACAAAGAAGTATATTTATGTTTAATTAATTTCAACATGTAAATTAACATGTAAATTAAGCACTATATGAATTTTATTTATTATTATCATTATTATTCATAGCTGTACCACAAGATGTGTGTTGTTAATAGAAACCTCTATTATGCAACAAACTGTTGCTTTGTAGTGTGTGGATATGTCAACAATATGTTACACATTAACATTTCCATGATTTTGTTAACTGTCTTTATCCATTTAGTATAGACAAGAAGCATTAAAATGTTAAACACTGGCTAGAGAGAAAAGAAATACTACCTTGCAACGTATGGATGGAGGTTCCTCAGCTCTTTCGTTGTATCCAGGGCAGGGCCGTACGAGTGGACGGAGGTGCTCTTGGTGAACCCGTCCGGTAGCTGTTTCATCACCCCACCAAATGTCCTTCCAGCCCTGGCCTTACCCTTAGGGTTCATGTCGTAGAACCTAGTGAAGAATACAGGAAATATTTTAAATGCACCAAATACAAAATGACAAGTTGTATGTATACATGTCTGCTCACATTCTATAAGATTTTTAGATTTCAAAATATCAAATCTATACAGTCTTATAATACACCTGCATTCAGTAATAATGATAATAATTCCCATACTTACATGTTGATAACAATTGCAGTGAAGGAGTAAATTTTGTTTATGAATATATTTCAGGAGATTTGTATAGAGAAGTATATTTATGTGTAATTTATTTTCAACCATACTCAACATATTTATCCACCTCAAAGGATGCTCAAGGAGCTCAAATGCTTTAGCTGACAGCCCTGTTGCCACATGTATATTCTTTGGTGATGGTTGATTTGGAGCTTACATTGATTTTTTTTTTTAATAAGAGCTATGCACATATATTTTTAAAAATAAAATACATCATTAACTTACAGATATATTTAGTTATTACATATCTATTATTCAGCTTTTCATCAGCTAATTTTCTCCTTAGACATAATTTCAATTTTGTTTTTGTTTTTGTCTGTGTCATGTTTTATGTACAAACCATGTTTTGTGTTGTATTATACATGTAGGCTATCACTGCATGGTATGCTTGGATGGTTATTGCTAGGTTCCTTAGCAACCAAGTGGAAAACAAATCAAATGTATTTATTCTTTTTTTCATTTTAAAAGTGGTTGATTGGGAGCTTGCATTAATATTTTTAATGATATCTTTGCTCTGAACTGTATTTTTTCTACATTTACTTATTACATATCTATTATTCAGCTTTTCATCAGCTAATTTTCTCCTTATTTGTAACACTTTTAGGCCTATGATCACTGCATGGTATGTTCGGATGGCTTTTGCTCGGTTCCTTAGCAAACAAGTGGAAAACAAATAACATGTATATTTTATTTTTTCGTCTTTAAAAGTGGTTGATCAGGAGCTTGTATTCATATTTTTTAATATCTTTGCTTTTGCACTGTATTTTTTACATTTACTTTTTACCTTTCTATTATTAAACTTTTCACCACTTGATTTTCTCATTATTGTAACACTTTAGGCCTATCATTGCATGGTATACTTGGATGGCTATTGCTAGGTTCCTAGCAAACAAGTGGAAAACAAATAACATGTATATCTTTTTTTTCATCTTTAAAAGTGGTTGATTGGGAGCTTGTATTGACATTTTTAATAATATCTTTGCTTTGATCTTTATTTTTTCTACATTTACTTATTACATATCTATTATTCAGCTTTTCATCAGCTGATTTTCTCATTATTTGTAAAATTTCAGGCCCATTACTGCCTGGTATGCTTGGATACTTATTGCTATATTGCTTAGCAACCAAGTGGAAAACAAAATAACAGAATGAATGTCATGTCCTTTCAGAATTATACTAATTATACTAATTAACTGCCCTTTCATAGAATGGGGATAATTACTGCTGCATGTAAAGGTGAACAAGTCATTATCCCTTCCCCTGCTGCCTTATATGCCCTTCATATCATGTGATCATTTCTTAATGAAAATGATAAACAAAAAGAACCACAGATATGATATGTCATATATCTGATGAATCTCAGTTTCTGATGTATATTTGTAAACTTGGTGGTACTGTTAGGGTTAAAGGAGAATGCAACCCAGACTTCAGTGTGCTTCCAGTGAATGAATAAGAAAAAGAAGAGTAAACAGTGAAAGTTTGAGGAAAATCGGACAATCTGTTCAAGAGTTATGAACTTTGAAAGATTAATAGATCCTTATTATGGGATCCTTGAATTGGCAACTTTGCCAGCAACTGTGATGTCATCGTGGACAACTCTCCATTCATTTTGTACACAGAATTTTAACATTTTCTTTAATTTCAAGAAAAATCAAAATTCTTTTGATTTATTGTTTGAGTATGACATGGCTATATCAATTCTGCAAGCATTTTGCGAAGAATTATGTTGATTCCTGACTTGAAATTTCATGTAAATCATTTTTTTTGAAAAATTATGGACAAAATGAATTAAGAGTTGTCCACGATGACATCACAAATGCTGGCAAAGTTGCCAACTCAAGGATCCTCATAACAGGGATTTACTGAAACTTTCAAAATTCATTACTCTTGAACAGATTGTCCGATTTTGCTCAAACTTTCACTGTTTACTCTTCTTGGTCATCTTTATTCACTAAGAGCATACTGATGCGTGGGTTGCATTCTCCTTTAAGTTTCATCTCTGACCCGATAGCTACAAGCCATCAAGCGGAAAATTTGACAATGGAGCTGAGGAAAAAGCAGGTGATTTCTCTGAAGTGATGTTATCGATTTATCTTGATACACCATACAATGGGTTCTATTGGAGTTAGCCATAAGTATCATATCGGAATACTGGAATTGCCAACATCAAAAAATATACCCCCCCAAAAAAAAAAAAAAAAAAAAAATGATAAATAAATAAATAAATAAATAGATAAATTAATTAATAAAAATAAAAATACTAAATATAAAAATATAATAATAATAATAATAATGATAATTCATTGAAATTATTGGTACTATTAACAAAATAGTCAGTTTTTGTCAGCTGGAAGACATGAAGGTGCATTATAACCAATATCGATGGACACAGCAAAGTCTAACGCCTGTCTGCGGTAACTCTCAACCAATGATTGAACTTTTACTCACTTGGTGTCGTAGTGTGTTATCCATCTGTATGGCTCAATTGGGATCTGGGCTTGCGGCTTGTCGTTGTTGTCACTGTACCCCGACATCTCCTTGTTCCCGACGAAGAACCTGCCCTGCTTCTCGTTGGCGCTCGGCGTTGGTCTTTGCTGGCCCTCGAAGGACTTCTTGAAGATGGAGGAGTGGTTGTCGGGGTTGGTCATGTTGAGGTACTCCGCCGGGTCTCCCTTCTTGATACGTTCCTCGACTCTCTCTGGGACCTGGTCCCGCTTGGTGTAGGCATCCGACATGACGCGGTGGACATACAGGGGCTTGGCCTTCTCGTGGGTGAAGCCCGTCTCGTGATCAGAACGGTTAGCGATACGTGGCAGCCTCTCGTCTCCCTGTGGGTCCAACAAAAATAATGAGTGTTATCAGAGCAAAAATAATGACAAGTCTGTCTTTACGGCAGTCATACATGCATCCTTCTTAAGAAAATATGATTGATAATAATTCATTGAAGGGTACCAATTAATAAAGTATATTATTTTACTTTTTTTATTATTGTTGGTAGTAGTAGTGTAGTAGTATTACTATTGTTATTACTATTATCATTTTTATTGTTATTTATTATCATTATTATCATCATTAATATTATTGTTATTATCATGAATTATTATTATCATTATTAGCATTATTATTATTATTATCATTATTATTATTAAGAATTATTATTATCATTATTAGTATTATTATTATCATTATTATCATTATTATTATCATTATTATCATTATTATTATGATTATTATCATTATTATTATTATCATAATTATTATTATCATCATCATCTTTATTGTTACTATTACTATTACTATTATAGAAAATATTCTCCTCTGTATGTTATGAGTTCAGTCTGACTAAATAACAATATTCAAATTCTGAGCATCAAATAGTAATTCTACAAGATACATGTAAATTTGCAAGCTATGATTCTCAATGAACATAATGGTGACTTTGAGTAGACGGGTCGATGCACCTCAACGGGCTTCTAAAGAATCGGTCATGCAAAGGACTCATAATCTGATTTGAAGTTTTATGCCATCCTTTCTTTTCATCATAATCCTTATCAAGCCACAGAATGTCTGGTAAAGATATCTAAAGTTTATTTTAAAGCCACAGCACACTATGCGATCAGTCTGCGACTCGATTTTTGACAAATTTGTTATAGCATTTGATATGAACATTCAAACATTTAAAATCTTAATGATTAAAGTTCTGAATAGTCCTATGAATACTAACATTGAAATTCCAGGCTACTGCAAGCCTCTCTGTAGGAATAAAAGCGAACTTAATTCTGAATCATAGTGACGTCATAGCACGCTTGTGATTGGCTACGATTTGATGCCAATTTGGCCTTTACTCCGACCAAAAGGCTTGCAGTTAACCAAAATGTTGATTTTAGTATTCTATCATTACTGTGAAATTCAAATAAGATAATTTTGCTTGTTTAAACTTTCATATTTAATGCAAAATGCCAATGATTTGGAAATCGGGTCGCAGTTGGATGGTATATAGTGTGCGGTGTGCTTTACACATCCTAGCTGTACAAATATCATTTCTAAGGTGATCAATAAGCTTTAATCATCATGAAAGTTGAGTCTGTTACCGTTGGTAGTTGTGATGGTAAGAAGCTTGTTTTCATAATACTGGTTCCTGTCGGCCTGTCCGTCCATGATCCCTGTGAAAGACACAAAATGACAATTTACACTCAACAATAAAAATATGATTAAATATAATATTGTAGTATAATATGATACAGGCTTTAATATGTAGCATAAACTAATTTTACCACATCCTAAACATGTTCCCATAGGCATGGCCGTACGCAGCAGGGGGGGCAGGGGGGCAGTTGCCCCTCCCCCCCCGAAATTTTGAAAACTTACATTTTTTTTTACTCAAAATTTTCACAAAATCCACAAAAAGTGTGCACCAAATCCTTCAATTTCACTTTTAAAAATGCAAAAGCTCCCTCGTGACCAGCTCGGTAACTTCGCTCCCTAGCCTTTGAGCTTCTTCCAAAATTTTTACGCATCTTGCCCCCCCCCCCCTCCCAGGAAAAAATTTCTGGGTACAGCCCTGCCCATAGGGTATAAAGTCCAAGATAACTGGGGCTGGGGTCTATGGAAAATATCACCACAAGGGCATTAAGTCTGTATAAAATGATATGAGTTAACGCCCTTCTGGCTCTGAACAGACGTTATGTGTTATATATACTGAAATCACATCATGCTCAACAGGTTAAAGGGACATACAATCAATCATCAAGTAATTCTATAGTCTCTACTGTAATCATGAATGGTAACAAGTATGTATATTCATAAAATTCTTGTCTTAACCCATTCGTGACAGGAATTATTTAAAGTCTAATTTGATCAGCTTTTATTCTTCAAATTGGCAACACCAACATTTTTCTTTTATTGCTACATTTTTCTTATAAAACAATCATGTATCTGAAATGAATATAAATTGACAGAATGTATAATGAGAAGTCATAAAGTTGCCAATTTGCAGGGAAAAACAGTAATTTTAACATTTTCATCACATTCCCAAGTTAAGGATTTTAATGCTTATTTTCCTTTTAAAAAATTTCAGCATCAAACAATAAATATTGATGCAACAAAAATGAGCGCAGTAAGTGTAGAATTTTTTGCTCTTTCTGCTCATGTATTTGGTATGATTTTTAGTGCTTTGCATCAAAAGTTATTAAACAAAACCACATAATGTGGACCCTCTGTCACGAATGGGTTGATGAAGAACTGTTTGCTTGATATATCCTCGGTGGGCTGTTAAAACCTCGTACCTCAAAATTCTGTTAAAACCTCGTACCTCAACATTCCGAGGACAGCTCAGAAAA
Source organism: Echinometra lucunter (assembly GCA_029962745.1). Lineage (NCBI taxonomy): Eukaryota > Metazoa > Echinodermata > Echinoidea > Camarodonta > Echinometridae > Echinometra > Echinometra lucunter. The sequence goes on from CM057171.1 coordinate 16,950,762, forward strand.
AGCTGTATTTTCGAATTATGGCAATGGTGGCAACCTTATATTGTCTGAAAACAGTCTCCTAATTCCTGTAGAGAACTCTTTCCAGGCAAAAGAAGGCTGCCACTTTTGTCATAACTCTAAAATAGAGCTTTTTCTGAGCTGTCCCCAAAATTTTTTAATTTTGAGATATGAGGTTTGACAGTCCACCGATGATATATGGTGCTTCAAACATTCTCTTGGTTTTACAACAACTGCTCTGCGTCATTTTTGTGCACTCACTGAATCAAAGACTATACCAAACACTAACCCTAACCGTGTGCCTCACATAAACCTTACTACAAGTGTGTATCTGGGATGACATAAAGCCTAAAGAATATGTCGGATCACTCTTTTCTCACTTTGTATGGATCAAATAAAAAATGTGGAGAAAAATTTTTCTACACAGAATGAGCAGCTATAAAAAATTTGTAAAAATTTATAGTTAATGAAAACAATGTAAAAATACATATTTGGTTTAATATCCTAGTACTGGGTGCTGTTGCATAAAACTTCCTATTATGGTAAATTTGCCATCAATGGTAACTTTCATAGAATACTGGATTTTGATTGGCTGTTGAGCAATGTTATTATGGTAGTTAACATTGATGGCAAAGTTACCATGATAGCAAGTTTTTATGCAACGGCACCCTGGTGTGAATATGTGTTGAACTTACAGGTTTTTCATTTTTGAAGGGTGAGCCAGGATGGAATGAGATGGGTTCTACATTATATGAGTGAGTGTAACCTGATCCTTCCTTAGGACCTACAGTCAATGTAGAACAGTCCTCTGAAAAAAAGCAAGAAAGGTAGAATTGATTGTTATCCTCTAGTCGCAGTTTGTTTGTTTTTTCATTGTCTTTAGTCATTTCATACGCCATTTCATTTGAGTCATATCCATCTAAACACAGCAGCTTTGCATGAATTGAGCATCAGATTACAAAAACAGGAGTGGATTATTCTGACACTAGATAAAATTCAAGAATTCAACTTCCAAATGCCCTTTTCTTCTTCCAGGATCTATTTCATATGAATATTCAGAATTCCTGTTCTCAATACAATTAGGTGCTATATGATGAATGATTAGGGTACCTAACCGATTTTCTTCTACAACCAAAACAGAGTACCTTTTTTTTCAAGGAGCTCTTTCATATTGAGAATCACAATTGACAAAACAATTAGATATTATATATGAATGATAAAATTGTTTTTCTTCTAAAAGCTAATTCACAGAGTATATGTTACAGTATTTGTGATGATTATCTTCCTCTATATAGTACTATAAGGAAAATTTTGTTTGATTTTATCTTGTCATTAAACTGGTGCTGTTTAGATCTAAGTTAGATGCTTTGTCATGAATGTTGCCTTCTTCCCATGTTGGAACTCACTTCAGATATGTATAATACTATTACCTCATACGAAAGAAGAAGAAGATTAAACTGTATACACTGAGGAAGGCCCGAGGCGAGCCGAAAATTCTGATAATAAAAACTAATGTTGGATTTACATACATGGCATACCCTCTCTTTTTGAAGTTGTTACTGTCTACATGATTAATCATCCAACACGTGGGAATTCTCAATATGAATATATAGTGCACAAATATATATCGGTGTGATGGCATCATCACACCCAAGACAATTAATGCACTCAAAATTCTTGATATCACAATGCAGTACACTCATTTTGCTTGTGATGTCATCCATGAATAGCATCTGTAAATAGTATGCTGGAAACTTGCTCATTTACATGAAGCCAGTTGCAATGTATTTTGTCATGTGATGTGTAATAAACCAAACAAATGAACAGATTCTGATTATGACAGACATGTTTTTTCATGGATTCCAGAAGGAAAAAATATCCCTTGGCACACTCCGGACCACATCCCATCATATCTTACTTCTTTCTGATGGTCTGCCTGTGAATCTCGTCCTGGCCTCGGTACTCATGAAGTTTGGTCCATGTCCTGCGTTCTCCAGGGAAACCGGATCTTTCGCTTGCAGCTTGTACAGCAGAGGGCGATGTTTAGGGAGGACACCATTTATCTTGAGGGCAAGCCCGTGGTCGCGAGTGTTGACGAATACCTTCCTGACCTAAATATTGATGGACAACATTTATATAGCACTTAATACATTTTGTTTCTAAGCGATTACATAATAAATCAATACAAACTTAAAATAGAAAGAAACGTACATAGAAATACAATACAAATATAAATTTAGGATTTTATAAAATTAACTACTGGGGAGGAGGAACAAACTACAGCTAACATTTTACATATTAACAAAAGTGTGATATACGACTTACATGTATGAAAAAACATGAAATTGAAGAGGACAATTTTCCATGCTAACTAAGTCTAATGAAAGTAGAAAAATCTACTTTGAAATTTGGATGAAAGTATGATAAAAGATAAGAAAATTGTTATTTTTGTAGTTGCATTATACAGAGCCAATATGGCAAATTACAAAACATAAGCTTATATGTACCTTTAGAGTTCAGAGCACAACATGAATTGCAATCTAGAAAATATTCCAAAATGAAAGCAGACATTCTATACTGTTCAACTTCATTCATTTAACAGAAGACTGGTATCCTTTCTTTCTACTTACTTGACCACTTGTTGGGTAGGTAATGGGATCCTGTTGAGTGAAACCACTCTTGACTTGGTTCAGGTTTTCTGGGAAGCGATCTTTTCCATCGGATCGTATCGATGGCTTGAAATGCTTCGTTGTGATGGAGTTATAGTTGTCACTGATGATTCTCCTAATAATTATAAAACAAAAAAGGTAAAAATATGAAGAAATATATATATAAATATATATATATATATATATATATATATACTGCTCCATCAATACAAAAAGAAAATATGAAGAGAGATATATATATATATATATAAACTGCTCCATCGATACAAAAAGAAAATATGAAGAGATATATTATATAAACTTCTCCATCAATACAACAAAGAGGTCATGAAAAAAGCTATATATTCCAAGTTCAGTCACTGAGAAACATATGAATAAGTTTTACACAAGAATGAGGAAACCCAGGAATGCAGCCAGTGTCCAAAGTTTTGAAAATGGGTCTGAACACGTACTAGAAAAGTGAATCTGTCAAGTATACAAAACTTGACACTGAACTATTCTGTCATGATCCATCCCACTTAAAAAGCAATATCAGAACCAGGAAATGAATTATAGAGGCTTAAGCCTGCATTCAGAGGCTTCCATAAGGATCTATACGTCAGATTATTGTTTTAAGTTGGATGGATCATGACAGCATGGGTCAAAGTTAAATTTGTATACTTGACAGGCTCACTGCTCTAATTGTCATTGACCTATAAGGTGGACTCAAGCCTCTATAGGCTTTTGATGATACTCCCTTTTATTTGTGTTGTTTTGACTCAAATACAAGTAATTTTATTTTCAAAATGCCTTGTATATAATATAATGTTGTATTTTTTTTAACTGAAGAATTAATCAAGATTGAATTAAGAAAAAAAGATTAGACCCAAAGTTCCTGAAAACATTCTACAATTTCCCTCCAAAATTTATATATATACTACATCTAAACTTAACACAGATGACAGTGCATACATAATGGAATAATAAACATCGTATGTGAACATTCTGACGAAATCAAAAAGAAGACAAACTTTCATCAAGGATAAACTTTGACCCAGGGTGAAATTTGATCTTGGGCTGGATTACTTACCCCATAGCAGGGTTGTCAACCTCGTCAAGCCGCTGACTGTAGTAGACTCCAGGTCTGAAGTTGGACTGATACCCGGTCCCGACGTGCTTCGTTGTCCGGGGCACGAACGGCTCATGCTTGGCGCTGTATGACGTGGCGTAGGCAGTAGAGTAAAACTTCATGATGTCAGCGTCAGGCCCCTGGGTGGCGGACATGTGGGCCGTAGGCTGACCTACCGGTAACCTACCCATGGTGACTGGATCGTAGCAGTGGAAGGATAGTTTTAAAGATGGAAAGAACGCTGACCTGAGGATATGATAGAAAAGATGACATCTTGAAACAACTGATCAATGCATACTCACATCTATTTGTATAAATAAACTTAGGGTAATCCTCCCTTAAGTCTACAATATATCACCACCACCTCCAGCTGAAATTCCATGAGGAATACTTTGGAGGACCATCTACCAAGTACAAGCAAATATAGAATATTAAGAAAGGGACATATCTCATCAATTATGGACTCACAGCTGCTGATAGGCAGGAGGGTCTTAACCAAGTATATACATGTAAGAATAAAAAAAGAATCAAGTATATATTATAAAAAAAGGTACATATCTCATCCATGGCCATTATGGACTCGCATCTGATGAGAGGCAAAAGGGTCTTAACTCAAGATCAAGTATTTTATTTAACACTCTTCTGGTTTTGATCAGCAGTCAATATATCAAAACAAAAGTAATGATATTGAATGAATGGAAATATAGATACAATCTGTAATTAGACTCTTCGATTATAACCAGTTGTTGAGTGTCCGGACAGGTTGTGGGTATCCGGACAGTCGATTTAAACAGCCATTTGAAAAAGTTCAACAAGCAAAATCTCTTAAATGTTTTAGCAGAAATGTTAGACAATATTGATGATTAGCACTAATCGATGCTTAGTTTTTGTTTAATCCAAAGACAAAAAAAAAAAGAAGGCTTCATTTCTGTACGTGTCTGGACACCCGACCCCCCCCCCCCCCCCCCATCCTACATACTTTTTTGTAAATGGATATGTAAATAAAACATCAAGCAAGAAAATCAAATTTCAATCTAACTATAGTACTAAATGAAATACAAATCAGACCTAAGTTCACCTGGCTAAAACAGTTTATACATGTATCAAGAGAATATATATTTACACAGGCTGAATATATCACTCACACAAGTGCAAGGCAATCCGTATCCACAACAGGCTAAAACACGAAACAGAGTGCAGAGAGAGATCAATAAAAAAAATATTCATATGGTTAGGACTGAATCATTGTATGAGAAATTAGAAATGAATGAAAATCTATGAGCTCTTTCGATTGAGAAGGTTGCGTTTGTACGAGTATAAGTTCTCAATTCTTACCAGCTAGAATGCTGAATTATTCTCTGAAGTCCCCTGAATTGGAAGAAAATTGCCGAAAATCTGTCGAATTCACCAGCAAAATTCCGACCTAGCAAAGTTCTATCGCTACGCTAAACACGCCTGGAAAACAACACGGAAGCGAGTTGTGTGTGTTGTGTTGCTACGAGTAACCAACATGTGCTCTCGGGCAAACATGAATATTCATTAGTATACACTATTTACATAAGAATACGCTCCTGCCTAGACGTCATGCGCTATTTTAGGGAGTGCCGTGTTGATGAATATGCATTTGTTTGAACTTCACGGAAGTGGCACGCACACACCCGGGCGAGTAAACTGATTAAATGTGAGTTCAAGCGGAACCAGGCAAGATGAATACAATGAAGATGATTTTTCATTTTTGGTCAGTGTGATTAATATTAGCATGAACATTTTGGCTTTATTTACAACCAACCATTTGAACTGCAAGGAAAAGAGGCTTTACATCGGCGCTACGCAGGCACGCATTACCTCTACAACAGTCCCACGTCCTTAGTTTCGTGTAAGTAAAGTAGACTTTTTGTGTACAGTACAGCCTACAGGTGTACAGACTACAGTAGTCAGTAGGTCTATGTTCAAAGTTAATTCTAAATAAAGCTGAACTTTAAAAAATTGATTTTACAAATCTTAGGTCTACTTTTTGTTGATTCTAATCTCTTCAGCAATTCACTGTCTTTGACAGCCAGTATAATTCTGTGCATATTGTTTCTTTATTTTACAATGATATTGATAAACTAAAATTATAAAATGCAACATCAGGAACATCAAAATATTCTGTTGAACTTTTAAATTTTTAAAAGTCATTGTACTTGTTTATTATATGTAAACTAGGGTTGATAAATAGTAATAATTCTCATCAGCTGAATTTTGTAAAGTGTTTTTGTACACTGTAGGTCATATAGATTCTAAATTAAGTAACTATAATTAATGCCATTATTATTATTGTCAATATCAATTTTATCATCAATATCATCATCATCATCATTAACCCCATGCACGTCTATTGACAGTGCTGAAAAGCCGTCAGTTTGGTTCCCTTATTTTTCTTGAATTACTTCAAAACTTTAAAAATTGTGCTTATATGTACTCACCAACTCTCAGGCCAAACAGCAAACCCCCTCGAAATCCTCTTCTGAAAATGATTTGGAAGAAAAAAGATACGATTTTCTTGTCCTATGAAAATGATCTTGTGTTGTAGCATCCATTCCACAGATTAAAAAAACACATGAATATTCATGATATGGCTGAATATGCGTATCTCAAAGAAGAGACCGTGCCGTGCTGCTCGATTCATCGCAATACAACTGTTGTCGTCTTCATGAATATTCAATCATTTTGAACGAACCGCGCTCTAAAATATAAATATTCATGTTGCTCTGCGCATGCACACCATCGTTTTTCGACTTGTGGAATGGACGCTACAACACGGGATCATCTTATAGGACAAGAAAATCGTATCTTTTTTCTTCCAAATCATTTTCAGAAGAGGATTTCAGAGGGTTTGCCCCGGGGGGGGGGGGGGGGGGGGGGGGGGGGGGGGGGGGGGGGGGGGGGGGGGGGGGGGGGCACTCAGTATATGATGCGTGGTGGGTATGTGCCGCGGAGAAGACCCCTATTTTTACACTCAAATTTCCGTTCCAAAGCATAGCATTTTTATCTTATTGAGAAAAAGAACAAAGCAAGCCGTTCCAAAGCATAGCATTTTCTTCTTATCGAGATAAAAGAAGAAAGAAATCCGTTCCAAAGCTTCACATATTTTTCGTTACGCCTTTCCGGCCGCATTGATCCGCTACGATGAGCTGCATTTTTGGTGAAAAGTGGCCCGCAGAGTGCTGTCCGACCATCGCCTGTGCGCGAGCGCACCCGGCACCCGTGCCGCTGGGCTAGCTGCATGCCCGTTCCATAGGGATACATACGCACTCACACGCAGGCGAACCGTTCCAAAGACCCCCGTTTTCACAAACATTTGTAGTTCCGAAGCCCGTTCCGAAGAGCCTCCTTTTCACAATAAGCCCCCATTTTTTGTCTCGCCTGTGGCACATACCTCCCACTTTTGGGGTCGAGTACCCTCCCCCCCCCCCCCCCCGGCACTTGCACTTCAATGTATTTATTGTAAATAAAAATCCAACATAGTTGTCTGCACCATCACCTACTGTCACAGCACATCCCATCCCTGTTTAGCTTTGAAAGAGCTGCTTAGGGGATTATCTCTTCAAGGTTCAAGGATTATTAGCACTTCTTCTTCTTCTTCTTCTTCTTCTTCTTCTTCTTCTTCTTCTTCTTCTTCTTCTTCTTCTTCTTCTTCTTCTTATTGATTATTATTGTTATTTTATCATCATCAACATCATCATTATTGTTATTATCATTCTTATCATTATTTCACTGTATTGTCATTGATGCCCATCAAATCACAGGTGTTCTCAGATTTCTGATACAACATTTTACCAACTTTGAAGGGAGAGTGAGGAGTGCACCATGGATTTTGCATCCTCTCACATCTTCACTGATGTTGGATCGGACACGGAGGAGATTACGGCCGCTGATCTCCAAGCCCAGTAAGTTAATCCATGCATGGATCTACCTTTCTTCTTTGAATTGGCAAGACTCTTTGGGTTTTTTTTTTTCTGTTGTTGTTTTATTTGTATTGCTACATTTTCAAAGAGCGAAAAAGCATTTGAGGAAAACTTAGCTAATGATGAGGTGATTACAGCTACTGATCTCCAAGTCCAGTATAAAGTTAACCCATTTAGGACTGGTTTGTTTTAGGGCTTCATTGATCTGCATTTCTTCTTTGAATTAGCAGGACTGTTTGTTGTTGTTGTTCTTTGTTGGTGAGGGATAATTTTCCTGGTATCGCATCGCAATTTCCTATGCATTTTTTATATGACTGCTACACAAAATTTCTTTTGTGTAGCAAGTTTTTTACATAGGACTGTACAGAGCTTTGTTAAAAGTATTTTCCCATTGACCAAAACTGCTAATCAAGTTTTCGAAGCAAAATTATTCCCTGTTGGTGGTGTTTGTTGTTGTTGATTTTTTTTTATATTCTTACATTTTCAAAGAAAGAAAAAGAATAGAGAAAACTGAGCTACTGATGATATTTGTTATGTACAGGTATTTCAGTGAGACCCTGTTAGTATTTTCAGTCAGAACATTAAGCTTACTATTTCGATGATTTTGTACATTCATAAATAGTGTTGAAATAATTTCAAAATGATAATATATCCATAAAGTTGCATACATCGTACATGTACATTCTGTAATCATCTCTTTAAAAATCAAAAGAATGATGAATCATTGAACATTCTCTGTTAAAAAGTTGAACTTTGGGATATCAGAATCTACAAATCTTTGTCCAAAATAAGGTCACCTTTTTTTTTTTTTTAAAGCTGCTTCTGGTAGTGACTGCATGAAAATTCTCTTGAAAAGGAATCTACCTTTCTGTTAAGGAATTGATATATTTTTGTACAGGTTGAGGGTAAGAGCGTACGGTACTAATGCATTGCATGTCTTATTGACTATTTTTAAAAGAAAATGAGAACTAATTTATTTTTTAGAAGTAATAATCAAGTGTGAGAGGAGTTTCAAAAACATGTCACAGAGTTGCCAATTTGTGTTTGATTACAATTACAACTTTTTAAAAAATCCATAACTTTCTTATTTGTTATTAGATTTTTCTAACATTCAGTGACCTGTTTCTCTCATGTCATTGCTTCTACAAATGGTACAAAACCAATTTGAAAGCAGGCTTGATATCCAATATAATCATGTGTCAGAGTCTGACTGGAATTTGTTTTATTCCTCCCTCTTTTTCTCCTACCCTCCTGTTTCCTTGTGTAGATATGGTATATACCAACCATTAGGATCAACATTTTCTAAGCATGGGAATGCTGTCAGTCAGGCCGATGGTAACGTATCAAACATCATCCTCTGTACAGTATCTGTGTGGTTTCTGTATGTTTGGAGTGTTCCAGTCATTGTCCTGTCATAACATTGTATCAGTCATCCATTCATATCATTTACGCACCTCAAAACATCATCTACTGCACAAAATACTGAGAATTGTCATAATACTACAGTGCTTGTATAGCGCATATCAATACCATAGTGTCAGGGTCCGCCCACTTGACCGAAGCCTGCGAGACCGAAGGCCCACGAGGCCGACTTTTCTCGTATTGTATTTTCCTTCATCGCAAATAATGCGCTATCGGTATATAAAATAATTATGTCTCCTTTATCATGTTTAGTCCTCGTTTCCAGATGTTCCACACCTTCAATGAAAGACATTCGCTGCCCTTTAAATACTTATTAAACTTCCTTCTGGCACAGGAATTGGTCAGAGCGGTGTGATATTATAGATTACAATTTGCTATTTTCGGCCTCGCGGGCCTTCGGTGAAGTGGGTTGCCACCATAGTGTCTCTATGCTCTTTAATAGAGAGAGTTAAGAATGGAAAAAGGAAATGTGCATGTACAGTAGGTGCTGCAGTTTGCAAGACCAAAACTCATTCAAAATACTTTTTAAACAGAAATGTCTTGAGAAGGGTTTTGAACTTTAACATGTCAGTAATTGAATTATATTTTGATATCTTTTGTTTTTATGAGTCCTATTATCAAAGATTATATTGTATGATATTGAATATTACCTAACAAAGCAACAGAACAGTGTGAGCATCCACCCCTTCCCGCCAAACGCAGAAGACAAACAAACAAAAACTCCCCATTTCCTTTATCACACTATTTATAACATACCTGCCATATACTAATAGCTGCTGCTATATATTATGTGCACATGTACAAGTAGGGCAAAGATCAGCTCTATTAAGCAGCTCTGTAGAATTTGGTCAATGGAAAGCTTGAAACTATGTGTATTACATGTACCAAAAAGAAAAAAGAAAAAGAAAACGAAATTGAGAATTAAAAATTAAAATTAAACAAAAATGAACAAAACCACAACAACATAGGAAAACAAATATGAAAATTCCCAGCAGGTACTACCGGCAGGTTGTGGTTTAATATTTCACCCATACTGTCATTTCGTAATCAAAATTAAATATGCCGACCAAACAGTACAGGTGCTTATGACTGAACGATCCAAACCAGGAATTAATATGGGTAACTGAGCCTTTTGTACACACTGTATGCGACTGCAGCATATTTACTTTGTGGGAATTTGATGTGTTTATGACAATTTCAGAAGCAGACAAAGAATTTCATGCTCCGGAAAATATTTTAGTTCCATCTGTCTGGAGCCTTTTTTTTTCATTTTCATCAAATGTAGCATCCCATATCTTCTATTTTTACGTTGTTTTTACAAAATGACATGTAGGCTATTTCACATGTTGATATGATAGATGATTAATCAACTCTAACTTTGTTTGTTAATGAATTAATTTTGTATGAGTTTATATGTTATCTTTTATCAGTTTTTGCCATTCAATGGAGTGAAGTGTTCTATTATCTCATTTGCATGAAAAGAACAGCTTGTGTCTCTTAACTGACAATGACTCATCAAACATGGACTTTGAAATCTGTCTCTGTTTGGAATACTCCGTTTTTGTATATTTCTCATTTTCCTCGTCTGTGATGATCAATCTTTCTCTGCTAATATTCTTAACTTTAGTTCTCCTCTCTCCTCTCTCTCCCACTGTACATTCCTTTTTCCTCCCATCCTTTCCTTTTTTTCTCTTCATATTTTCCCATCTCCATGTTTTTTTTTCTTTTTTTGTTTTTTGCATTCTTAATCAATGTTAGCCCCTCACCTGTGTCTGTCAGAATGAAAAAAAAAAAATACATTGAGGATATATTGTTATTATTCATATTTTGAAAGAAAGTAGGAAGACAATTTTCCAAGTCTTCCTCCCCTTCCTTCATCCCTCTTCCTTCTACTCCTCCTCCTCCTTCCTTCCTTCCTTCCCCTTCTTTCTCCTCTTAATAGCGGTATGCCCTCTACTTCCAAATTTAATTGATTTTAACTACCACTCTTCTCCCAGTTCCCCCTAACCATTTGGCCCTGTATACCCTCATAGGAATTATGTGATGACAGAGAATGATATTCATTATCCCTCTCCTCCCCCCCCCCCCCCCCTCTTCCCTCCTTCTCCTCTTCTTCCTCCTCCTCCTCTTCTTCTCCATCTCCTCATTTTGCCGTTTATTCCCATACTTGATTGATTGAAGTCCATTTTTTCTCCATTTCCTCCTAACTATTGGATCCTACCCTCGCCTTTATTTTTATTACATGTTTGTAGATTTGACAAAGAATGATGGGGACATTTTCCTCCTTCTCCTTCTCCTCCTCCTCCTCCTCCTCCTCCTCCTCCTCCTCCTCCTCCTTCTACTCTTCTTTCTCCTCTTTCTCCTCCTTCTTCTCCCCTTCGTCTTTCTTCCTCATTCTTCCACATCTCCCTCTTAAACAACTCGCCCATGATTCCATTAACATCTTTTGAAATGCATGTTTTTCCCTCTTTTTCCATACTATCATCCGTTCATCCATCTCCCTTCTCCGCCCTCTTCCTGTCGGGTGTGTCATTCTACCATCGTTAGAGGAGGAACATCAGTATAATCATCTTGCTGGTTTTAAACCAGAAAATGACAGTGGTGGTAAGCAGGCGCCCCAAAACATTGAGAGCGGACAATGCATCGAGGGGGGCAAAGCATTATACACTTGACTATTAATGCCCCGTCAGTGCTCTGTCAGCTCTCAATGTATCAGTGCGCCTGGTGGTAATGCTCTGACATCTAAAACATTTCATAGTTCTTTATGGTGATTTGTTATATTCTTTCAGTATGTCTCTTCCAAAAAATATCTCTAAAGCACTCACATTGACATGTTTATGTCACTAAATTGTGTTTTCAAGTAATTGTGTTGTTCAAGATTTTACAAACATGATAGAGTACTTTAACTTTGCACTGAATTATCCACTCATTCCCTAACGAGTCTTAAAGTTTGAAAAATAAATATAGATTGAAACAATAAAGTTTTTAGATGTTAATTTCAAAATTAATAAAGTTTGAAAAATAAATGAAGTTGGAATAATGAAGTAAAATGTTTAGTCAACTCAATAGCTATGTGTTTATCATGTATGCAGAATGTTGAGAGCAGACAATGCATATATGGAGGCAGAGCACTGTACACTTTATTGATGCCACATCAATGCATTTTCTGCTCTCAGCATTCTTGTATGCCTGAATGTATGAGTGTAGATGTATACTAATAAAAATAATAATACGGTTTTTCATTGTAATGTACATGCTCATGTACGTATATGTACATGTAGGTTTAATGGTAGATGTCCTGTTTGATTTCTTTCAATAGGTCAGATTCTTCATACCTGTAAATTTGCATATTATTTCTTGACACTTATTCATAAACTGCTGAATTATCAAAGAAAAGAGCAAATAAAGTTGTAATTTGATATAATATTCTTTTTAAGATAAATGTATAGTCAGTCGTTCTTGGACACAAATTCAAGCAACATTTCACTTTTATTTGGTCTCACTTGTAGATCTGTGTATTGTTTGGGAGCCTTTATTTCCATAATACTACTCGTCACTAGCACATTGCATGTATTTACATTTACCACTGGTCCCATACTTACATATCTGTGTCTTGTTTTCATTCCTGTCCATTCATAGCATCACAACAATCTCAATCTTCAGATGATGCTCTTTTTGAAGGAGAATCAAATGACTATCAGGGTGTGTCTAAAAACACTAATTTTTCTCTTTTTTTTTCTTTCATTTCTTCTTCATATTGTTATCATGTCTTATACTTTTCAAGATCATGTTTGTTCCTTTTTCTGGTCATACTAATTTAAAAAAAAAAAAAAAATTGTGTGGAAGAAAATTGCATTTGCTGCATGCATGCATTAGCCTGTCTATATTTGTCAAATTGTTTACATTCATGTAGTTCAGTGAGTTGAAGGAGTGGAAAAAAAAGAAAGAATTTTAAAGAAGAGACAAAAATGAAGATGATATGGTAAGAGTGTATGATTTAAAAAAAAAAAAGATCACAATCAATATTCTGGTAATATACAATAGATTTATTTGATTATGTCTGGTGGACTTTTAAGTAAAACCATTTGGAAATACAATGTAAATGTGGCCTTATTCTTTTCATCATCAGAAAATACTCAGAAACTGTTTGTTGTCAGTCCTCATAAGCCATACTTAAATTTTAGTACTTTTGAATTTTTCCAATACTTTATGATAAGTTTCTAGGAGATGCACATGATAAATTAGAGTATTTGTAATTTTTCATGATCTTCAGTTCTGTATGACAACTTTGTCGAAGATCCAAAAGGGACACGAGGAGGAGCAGGTGAGCATTAATCTTTGACCTTTCACCTTTAGTTTTTGGAATATGGTGTCAGTGAAAGTTAGATTATCAGGCTTGAAACAACGTAGAAACATGCAATTTTCAGGTTTATTTTATTAGATGATGTCTACCTTAGGCATAGACGCACAGTATTGTTAAATATCTATGTACTTTTTCTTGTTTTTAAAAAGCATCATATACCATATACCAAATGTTATATTTCAAGATTTTTATTTTGTTTTTGTTTTGTTCTGTTTTTTGCTTTTTTTATATTCATTTCTGTTTTTTACTTCGCTAAAATTTATAGAGTTTTGAATTTAATACATGTACATATAATTCAGATTCACAAGATATAGAATCAAGGGTTCACATCAGAAGTTAGATTATCAATAAATATATAAGTTCGTGTCAATTTTTTTCAGGAGGTCAACCAATTTACGATAACAGGAAATTGAAGGAGTCAACTAAAAGCAGTGATTACGCTCGACCATATGACTACCTTAACAGGCAGAGTCATCCATATGAATATGCCGGACGTAAGTAGCTCATGATTTAGTTTTCTTTCTCCAAACAAAGTTTGTGTGATTAATAATCATTGATCAAATATATTTTTTATTTGATCGGTGTTCTTTATTTGATCAGTGATTCTAGTAAGCATCTGGTGGAAGTTTAAAGGCAATGGCTAACTTTGTGAGCAGCTGATTTAAAAAATTCTCAAACTAAGATGAAACATATGTATGAGTACTTGTATTTGTACTCAAAAACCCTGAAACCAACCATAATTTGGAATGAAAAACTGTAAGTTTGACGCAAACCACGATTTTATTAGTTTTCGTCTCAAGAGACAATAAGAGGATCGGTTTGCTTGAATTAAAAAATACCATTGTCTGCCCCCTGTCGCGTGATACGCCAGTACACACAGTACGGTCCGGTGAGCCATGCGCGCATGCGCACTCCTTACGTCTGGTCTGTGCAACCGACCCTCGTATATTTTTCAAACATTGGTTCACATTTCTAATATCTGAAAATACTTCCTGTGGATATTATACTTTGAAACTTTCAGACTGGTATTTTTACACTATGACTCTCATGTTTATCCATTTTCAAGTAACAAAATGAGATTTTTAAAAATCATAACAATGTTAACCAATGTCTTTAACCCATTCGTGACAGGAATTATTTAAAGCCTAATTTGATCAGCTTTTATTCTTCAAATTGGCAACACCAACATTTTTCTTTTATTGCTACATTTTTCTTATAAAACATCATGTATCTGAAATAAATATAAATTGACAGAATGTATGATGAGAAGTCATAGAGTTGCCAATTTGCAGGGAAAAACAGAAATTTTTGAACATTTTCATCGCATTGCCAATTTAAGGATTTTAATGCTTATTTTCCTTTTTAAAAATTTCAGCATCAAACAACAAATATTGATGCAAAAATGGGCACAGTAAGTGTAGAATTTTTTGTTCTTTCTGCTCATGTATTTGGTATGATTTTTAGGGCTTTGCATCAAAAGATATTAAACCAAACCACATAATGTGGACCCTCTGTCACGAATGGGTTAACAGAAGTCTGGAGATTAAACCCATTTGTGATAGAGAGTCCACATTGTATCGTTTGGCCAAATAAAATTTGATACAGAGTCCTAAAACACACCAAATACATGAGTAGAAAGAGCCAAAAATTCTACACTTACACTGTACTGTGCCTATTTTGATCGTGTTACTATTTTGTCATTTAATGTTAGATGACACCTAAATAGATCCTTGTCATTTGATTGGTTGTTTGACATTGATCATTCGTCCCATTTTACTATCACGTCATCATTCATGCAGTAGTGGCTCCATTTGCACGCACGCCGAGAGCCCGGCACACTACGTACGTAAAACGCTTTCGTTTGCAGTGTGCATGCGATCAAGCATATTGAGGGACAGCGTGTCATATAGGTGTCATATAAAACAAATAATGAATGATTTTTCATTTGTGCAATGGACAGAATATTTCATTTGGTGAAAGATGAAATTATTGATCCATTCAACTCGGCTCACCTCATGAAATATTCTGTCCATTGCACTCATAAACATTCATTATTTGTATACTGAAATTTTTAACAGAAAAATATGCACTAAAATTTTGAATTGGCAATGTGATGAAAAGTTCAAGACTCACTGCAAATTGACACCTGTTTAACTTCTCCACTTACAGTGTAGTTTCTGTCAATGTATATTTATTTCAGATACATGAATTTTTATAAGTGAAATATACTAGTGTGGCCAATTTGAAGAAGAAAACTGATTAAATAAGGCTTCAAAGAATTCCTGTCATGAACAGGTTAAAGATTTAATAAGATTATAGGCAAGTGAAAATTGTCAATTTTGATAGCTCATGACAACTTCCACAGGAAACTTTTCCTGTAAAACTGAAATGTTCAAAGTAACAACACTACTTTTTGTTCCTGAATAAGATTCATCTGATTGGTGATTTCATAAGAAATTGTTCTTTTTTTCACAATCAAGAAAAAATTTGTACCTTTTAGTGAGTACTTTCGCCTCCGACTGGCGGCTTCTTCAGACTGCGTCGTCACGATCAGCGTCATACCGCCATCTACGACGCAGCCTGAAGAAGCCACCAGTTGGAGGCAAAAGTACTCACCAAAAAGTACAAATTTTTTCTTGATTGTGAAAAAAGAAACGATTTCTTAATATACTACTATTTGTTGCTGTGTCTCACAAATGTATATTTTGAAAAAAATATGGTAGTTCCCTTGCTTCTTCATTTTCTTGTTCATTACATTTTTCTTTTATTGTCGGTATGAATGTTCCTTTTTCTTCTCTCTTTGTTTTGCTCAATTTCATCTTCCTCTCTTATTACTCCTCATTGTCACATTTTTTTTTCCCTTTTCCTTTTTTCTTTTTGGTCACTTCTTGGCAGGATGTGGTACATCCTGGTCGTATGTTTGTTTTCTGGACAAAGTTTGTCATTTCCTCTTTCCTTTTCAACAAAATTAAATTTGTATGTGCAAGTGTACACGTCGATTTCACTTTAACTGGCATGTACACTTGCATGTTAATGTTTTTGCCTCAGAGATACATGTGTACTTAACATCTATTTTTTTAATGTGAAAAGAGCAATCAAACCCATTGTAGCAACTCTGTTTATAGAAAGACCACCTGCTCATGAAAACCACTTTTTTTGTCTCTTTTGTATGCATGTGAACGGTGCAAAATGGTAGGAATGCTCCCTAAAGGAGTGGAGATGGTGCATACATTGTGTGCAGGCTAGAAATCCAGTGATCAGGGGTAATAATAGTAACATTGTAAACCTCATTGAAGTATTCACATAATGTGCTATATAAATGTAATATATTATTATATTATTATTATTATTTTGATTGATCTATGTGTATAATGGTTTAACTGAACTTTAATTTTTGGTGTTAAATTTTGTTCTGTTTCTCTGAGAAATCAAACATCTTTTTTGATGTAAAGAGGGCAGTAAAACCCATTTCAGCGACCACCTAATATAGAAAGACCACCTGCTTATTAGGACCACTTCTTTGAGTGACATGTATACAGGGTTCACTGTACTTACATGTACATGTCTGATGTTAATTTTGTTCTTTCTACAATGTTCCATAAAAGTTTCATGGATGCGTGCTACTATTCAAACCCATAGTTCATTGTAAACTTTTGATGAAAGTTTTTAGTATATTTTTTTTTTTCATTTGGTATGCTAGGAATCAAGCATTATCCATGAGCAAAAGGAGCAAAAATCATTCAAACTAATTTACTTATTTCCAGTTCAGTGTGCTGTGCCGTTCTCAAATAAGAGCAATTTAATAGCAACTAATTATTACAGTCTTTAAATTGGCAACATAGTGTAAAAAGATTGCTGTTCTCATATACAAATTGGTAATTTTTTCAAACCTTGTAGGAGTGGAAAATAATTATAATAAATGCCAATTTGAGGAAAGAAAGCTGATTAATTTAGCGATTAAGATGACTTTGTACTGCTATGGGCTGATCAACTTTTCTGTACCCTTTACAGCGGGGTCATTTGTTGGCAACGCCCCTCCCCCTCTCCCCCCTATGAGGAAGAAAGAAAGTGAAGTGGATCCCATGGATGATCCTACATATGAAGGATTCAGAGGTGGAGAATACCAGGAACTTCTCAGAAATGGTAAGTCAGTTATCTGTTCTTCACTTTTTTTTGACTCTCAATCCTTTGACTGAGAGTCAAGTTATTATACTATCACGTACCTAAAAGTAGAACAGTATTTTCTAGCAAAACAGGACCCAAAAACTGGAATTCTTAAGACAAATCAATAAAGGAGGCAACTACTCTTAACCGATTTAAATCACTCGTTAAAACATTTATACTTAATTCTTACTGACTTATTAAAACATCTCACCTACTTTGTTATTTATCCATGGATAGTCAGAATATATGTACATGATTTTGTATATCGTGTTAATACACATAAATGTTACATTTTTTTTTTTGTTTATTCATGAATTTTATGATTTGCTTGGTTTAATCATATTATGTTAATATCGTATTTAAATAATTTATGCATCAGGGGGTCTACATCTTACAAGCTATGCTTCCCAGTAGACCCCTCCACTTTGTTTTTATTGCTATACATTATGATCTGTATATATACATGTATTAGAATATGTATTTTTTCCCAATTGGAATGTAATATATCGTGACATGTACTTGCGTGATTTGTGGAATATGAATATGAATAAACTAAACTAAACTAAACTAAACTAATGAAGCACTACACCACAGCACCTCGAAGACTGTGGATCACTGTCCCATCTATAACATTCTTTTCAAGGCATCAATCAGATTTACCTCTCTTCACCCAGGGTTTAACTTTTATTACTCAACATTGTTTCATCTCTTGTTTCTTATGGGTAGGGTCATCTAAGATTCGTCGAGCTGATACCAACATTGTGGCAGTAAAGTTTGATAAGCTGGTACAGGCTGAAAACCCAGCAGCGGGGTCACCAGTTTTCTGTGGCAACTGTGGAGCTGCCATGTCTCATCTGAGTAAAATATCAAAGCTATATTCAGGAAAGGTGAGAAAAATTGCACAGTTATCTTGTTTATGAGGACCTATAATAAACATCCCCCCCCCCTCCCCCCCCCCCCCAAAAAAAAACCCATAACTGAATAAATAAATAAATAAATAAATAGATAGATAGATAAATAAATGAATAAATAAATAGATAAATAAATGAATGAATAAATAAATAGATAGATCAATAAGTAAATGAATAAATGAATAAAGAAATAGATAAGTAAATAGATAAATAAATAAATAAAACTAAAATGGAATCAAAATGAAAAAATAAAAACATATCTGAAAATCGTAATCTATGCATTGTAAGACAAAAACATAAACCGCACCACCAGACACAATCCAAGAGCATGGTACTTTAAGACACTAAAGGACTAAATAGCATAAAGGGAGAAAGATACATGTATCTGCGTAATTTATAATGATTTCATAT
This sequence comes from Echinometra lucunter, assembly GCA_029962745.1. Lineage (NCBI taxonomy): Eukaryota > Metazoa > Echinodermata > Echinoidea > Camarodonta > Echinometridae > Echinometra > Echinometra lucunter. The sequence goes on from CM057171.1 coordinate 16,969,754, forward strand.
CAAGGCCATAGACAGAAGTTAACTGTGAGGTGACTTCTGTGACTTCATTCATGCTTTATTTACCCAGTAGTTTCCTGACAATTCCTTTTTTACCTTAAGCTGCTGATACAGTGCATTTTGGATACTCAAACTTGCAGTATATCTTAGCAAAAGTGCTATTTAAAGTTAACATTTTTAAATTTTGATATTCAAAACCACCCTGGGACCCTAAGATAGAAAGTAATCAAGATTTTCATGATTGATTTTGATTCCCTACAATATCTTACCAAAAAAAAAATCTGCTACAACAAAGCATCCGTGATAGAACTCTCTCATTTATATTTCAATCTCCTTTCTGATCTCTCCCTTTGATTTCTACACAATTTCATATTCAAAGATGGCAATGAAACTTTGTTGTACTGGATCTGTGAGTTCTATGAGCTTGAGAACCCTTTTTGCTGACAAACAGGTTGTACCTCACGTGAAGACTGAAGACAGGACCTAAGTTATGGGGAGTAAGATTATTTGACATCAAAGACTTTTTGATGGAAAAGTCTACACTAATATATCAATTTCTCCTGTTTCTAGCTCTGTTTTTCTGTACATTTTTTTTTTTTTTTTTTTTTTTGGGGGGGGGGGGGGGGAATGGCGTGTCTCTTTGAGGCTCATTACTCTCTGAAAGTACCCTAAACAAGGATTGAAATAGGAGTGCTTTTGATACCCTAAACAGGGAAACCCATTTAATATCTCAGATTTTTATACCCCTTATCAGGGATTTGGTATTTCACACTCTTTTCAAGGATTTCATCATCACCTCTGAATTTGATACCCTTTTTCTTGATGCTGAAAAAATTACCCTTTTTTAATACGTTTTCATGTACGCGGATGATGTACTGGCTTCAGTGAAACATGAAACATCCTTCCCCCCCCCCCCTCCCCGGAACATCTTATCTCCATGGCCCGTTGCATAAAACTTACCATTGATGGTAACTTTGCCATCAATGGTAACTTCCATAGAAACCTTGAATTCGATTGGCTGTTGAGCAGTGTTACCATGGTAGTTACCATTGATGGCAGAGTTACCATTAATGGTAAGTTTTATGCAACGGGGCCCATGTACTTTTACAGTGATGATGAATCTTATATGCTTGATTACTTTCCACCGTGTACTTAGTGCTGGATCTGTGAGTTCTGTGAGTTTGAGAATCCTGTCGCTGATAGTCAGGGCGTACCTATAAGTGAAGACAGCACCTACGTGATTGGACCGGGCTCTGGAGGTGATGCGGACACTCTGGTCATCTTCTGTGTGGATGTGTCCGGAAGCATGGCAGTCACCACGGAGGTACATGTAGGGCATTAAGGGGGTAATCTCAGTGAGCGGCAAATGCGTGCGCACGTCGAAAATTTTATTTTCATCAGGGTTCGTTAAAGGCTATAAAAGGTTGCAAACAAGTCCCCTTACAGTTTTAATTGTCGCCAATTGTTTTTTTTGTTTGTTTTTTTGTTGTTTTTGCTGCAAAGAAATTTTGAACATGTTCAAAACTTATCTACGAATGTATTTTTCTGTCTCTCTTGTTGCAGCAGCCAGGCAAAGATGCGTATCCTGATTTTTGCCAACACCTGTCAAAAAGTAGATGAATCAAAAAGTCACAACGCTCACAAATATTCACTGCCCATGAAAAAAGGCCCTTGACAGATTAATCCGTTGGATAGGATTTGATTTTGGTATAACCTGCAGTTTCATTAACTCCAGCCAGAGTTTTCTTGGGCTTAGTACCCAATGGGTTAAGAGTGACAAAGTTCAATGTCTGGTGTTTTCCTTGTCATCATAATATCATGATGGCTCTCCCCTTTGGGGAAAAGGTGGGGGGGGAGGGGCAATAAAACTTTCTCACGCGATCCCTCAGTCCCTCAATAAAGAATATCACCAAGTCCCATTGATAGATACATGACTGTAAAGGTAGTGGTTCCTTACATACATGCAGTGGATATTTGCATTTTGAGAATCTGTATTGATTTTTTTCCTTTCAACATACCCCTACTTTGCACAAACACACAAATTTGCTCTCCTGTTTTTGAATTTCTTTGTGTTTGACAGTTTCCAGGCAATGGTGAATTTCCAGAACATTGGAGACTCAGTAAGTTCACTTTTTGCTCTTTTTTGCAGGTGTCTGGTGAAGTGGCCCTGCAAGGTAGAAAGAGTGATGAACAGGTGGCTCTCCAGACCTATCAAGAAGAGCTGGATGCAGCCGAACAGAGATCTAGACAGGCCCAGCAAGAGGCCCTCCATGCTGAGATGTTAGCCAACTACCAGGGAACCATCGAGGACCAGGCCCAAGCCCTCGCCCAGTTCCAGATTTCAAGGACCGCATCAACCGCCTCGGCGGCACCGTCAACACATGCCCCACCTCCAGGTCAAGCCGTACCCTCCGCCCCACCCGGTACCCTCCCCCCACCCTCCAGACAGCCCAGCTCTGCACCCTCTATGACTGGTAGTGTCCAGGCTAACAGACAGAGGGAGTTGGAAGAGAGGTACGTCGCTGCACCCCAGAGATCTGCAGGTTCTCAGAGACCCGCTGCACCTCCGCAACCGAAGAAACATGTCTCATACGTCTCCAGGCTTCAGGTAATCTTGAACGTTAACTTCTAGACTAACAAAGATAAAACAAGTTATATCTTCCTCATCAAGTAGAATGAAACAATATTGATTGAAGATATAGTCTAGGATAATTTGTAATATCACCTACATTGTAGCTCAGTTTTGTTCTATTGATTGAAAACATGTAGCTTCACATTATGCACCCTGCACAATGTTTAGTTAGATTTCTGGTAGTATGGCCCCCAAAGATGTCAGCACTCTCTGTCTCATAAAGTGCCTTTTACCCTCATTTATTCTTCTTATTTCTTCTACTGTAAGAATCTATTTGGAGACTTTGCAATTGAGGCATGTCATAGAATGTTGTGGAAGAAACCTTTGCACTTTTGAGTATATCTTCAGAAAATCATATTGTGATGATTGTTGATTATACATGTACATATATGTTTATGCATATTCTCCTTTAGGTTTAGGCTACCGTATGAGATTAGTACTGTGTAAATTATCTTCTTTTTTTTCCATTCCATGCAGTTGGCTATACAACAGAAGCTATCTAAACTACAGATACAGAGCTGTTTTCATGTCCTTTGGTGGTTAGAGTACAATATGAGATTTATAATGTTGTTGTATTTTGCTTTTTTTTTCAGTCCATGCAGTCAGCCATACAGCAGCAGGTGTCCAAATTGCAGAAAGAGAATAGTCCCAAGAGAGTTGGTCTGGTAGCATTCAACAACAATGTAAGTATGAAAACAATAATAGTAATAATGATATACTGTTCTTGTAAAGCATATATCACATTATGATCCAACGTCTCTATGCGCTTCCAAAGGGCTTTGGATATTTTTTACCCCAACTTTAGCTTGGGCAACCGTAGCGCTTCATGCATTCAAGGAATGAATCCTACCAGGAACCCACATACTAAACCTGGGTCATGTGTGGCAAAATGTAGATTCGTAATGATAATATTCTGGATTTATATAGCACTTAATACATCTCGGATGTCTCTAAGATTAATGTCTTGCCAAAGGACGTTAGTGTTGTGGCAGGTATTTAATGCGGTTAACAGTCCAGAGACTTATCAACTGGATCACAACATCTCTATGGTCCCCTTGATGCTAAAGACATTTCACAATTTTTTTTTTTTTTTTTTTTCAAAACCCTAGAATGCTACATATTTTAGGATTTAGGCACGCATGCATGTATGCAAGGTTATTTGTAAATAACGTGCACCCATATTTATAAATCTGTATTGCCACGACTGCAGACAAGGAGCAAGTGGTGTTTCTGAATCCATGTTTGAGTTTCATATGGGCAAGATCTCACTCCACTTGATGAATGATTGATATCCAATTGAAGGAATTGTATGGCAAATGATATTCATCCTACGGTGGAAAAAGCAAGTATTTTTCCTTAATTTTACCTCTTCAATATAAACTTGCACCCAAATTTACACAGTCCAATGTAATGGTTCCATTTGTTGGTGGGGGTGGGAGATATGTCCTCTAAAGCTCACTAGTCTAAGTTTATGCCTCATTTCTGACCAACTAGTGATTTTTTTTTTCTTTTCTGTTTGGCTGTAGGTGACGGTGATCGGAGATGGCAGCCTTGACCCAGTACCTCTAGAGGGCGCTGGCCTGACTGACAGAGAAAGCTTGATCAGCCTTGGACAGAACTTCCCTCTTCCTGGACCTATATCAGAGGTCCATCGCTGTCTCACAGAGAAAATCTATAGGTAAGATGGATTGGATAGCCCATTAACTATGGGTAACAAACGAAGGGCCTGACTAGAGGTCGGAGGCAGGGCGAAATGTTGAAAACATGTCTGAGAAGGAAGACTAGCAATGAATGCTGGGTATTAATTTCTTAGAACACTCTTCCTAGCGTCAACCACTCTCTCAACGTGTAGTTAAGAGGTCGAATCTCTCCCAGCGATAGAATTTTTATGCCTCCGCCCACCGTAGGTGGTTGCCGGAGGCATTATGTTTTCGGGTCGTCCGTCCGATTTGGGGTCTCAAGGTCAAAGGTCAAAGGTCATAGAGTTCATGATGTACATAGAAATGGTCCATTCTCGTGATAACTCAACAACCATTTGACAGAGCAGCTTCATACTTGGCACATGTATGCATATGGGAGGGACAATGATGTGATTAGATTTTTGGGTCTCAAGGATAAAGGTTAAAGGTCATAGAGGTCATTATATACATGAAAATTGCTTATTCTTGCGATAACTTAACAACTCTGTGACGGTTCATGTCCAAAATTGGCTCATGTATGCATATGGAATTCTCATAATTGTCTCATTAGATTTGGGGGTCACAAGGTCAAAGATGTCATTTTATACATGAAAATAAAAAAATCAACATAAATGTGCCGTATATTTCCGATCTGGCAATTTGTGGAGGCATAAATTTCGACTGCGCACGGTCGAGGATTCATCTACCTTTAGTTATCGTAATAAAATTGGTAACAGTGGCATTCATTCTGTTGACGAAATAGTTAAAGTATAACGGATATTCGTCAATCAAGTCACACCCTTCTGTAGTCACCCTGAACTATGAAGATGTCCATTTTGTCTGCGACAGATGGAAGCCCTTTAAACAAGTGAAGCCTTTATGACTTAATTGCCAGCCTAGTTTAACTTATTTCCACAATCTTGAGAAAAGGAGTGTCTCATGAAGACCAGTCACTTTACCTACTGCATTACCTATCTATTGTATGCGAGATATTGAGTAATGAATCATATAATACATAGGCCTTTAAGGCAGAATCACATAAAAGTAACACTAGTAGGATTAGATTGAGATTAGCTTTAAAGCCTATTTCGTACCTGTTTTACATCAAAAGACAGAGAGGAACACATTCGAGGATGCTGGATGGCTCATTGAAAGTGCAGTGGTCTTGTAAGTGGATGTGCTAGGGCCCTTTAGTACAAAGACAGTAATCATTCATAAGTCCCTCAGAGAGGGTGTTAAGTGGTTGGTTCCCTGGTTGCTTACTTACAAGCCTACACTTGCTTTCCTAGTAGTCATTGGGACATAATAAACCAACCAAACCAAATTTTTTGGATAAACGTTCCTGAAATCATGCAAATAGGGGAATAGTGTCAACTTGTCAACATGGCTAACAGTCACAAGTACACCTTCAAATATGAAGTCATGACACCGGGAATCTTTCGCTTCTAATTCTCAGCCTGTCAGAGAGTGGACAGACCGCTCTGGGCCCCGCCCTCCTCATCGCCATCTCCATGGCAGCTCAGAAGCCTGGGTCCAAGGTCATCATGTGTACAGATGGAATGGCTAACGTTGGGTTGGGGGCGCTGCACGACATGGACAACGACGCAGCCTACGAGCAAGCAGCAGCCTTCTACGATGAGGTCGGCAACTTTGCCCGTGATTCAGGGTGAGTAAAAAGCAGAGCTGCCAAGTAGTAGGATTTTATCCTATTTAGTAGGATTTTATCCTATTTAGTAGGATTTTATCCTATTTAGTAGGATTTTATCCTATTTAGTAGGATTTTTTTTGAGAGAACATGACAATAGGATTTTTCCCATGAAAATAGGATTTTTGAAAGTTCTGACGTTGATTCTTTATTACCTTTATTTTATCTTATTTTCATGTTATTTTATCAACATTTAAGTTTATCCCAATGCTCGGTGTACTCTACCTGTGTATTTTGTACTGTAGATCATTTTCAATAAAAGAAGTACAATGTAGAAAAGTTAAGATCAAAAGAATTAAGTAAGTCATACATATTATTAATATTGTATTTTCTTTAGGATATCACAGAGAGTGAAAGGGGAATCACAATGCTGTATTTTTCATGCAAAAATTGGATTTTTGGCATGAAAATAGGATGAAAGGAAGTACAGAATAGGATTTTTTTCCAGTTGGGGTTGGCAGCTCCGAAAAAGGACGAAGAAGCATCAAAGCTACTTAAAATCTGTAATTTTGTACCAGCATTGGCTAATATTTTTTTCTTTATGAGTATTCTGCGACAGGAATTGATTAAATCTATTTGTTGCACGTATGCTGCATTTGGATTTTCATCTTTGTGATATACAGTGATACCTGTATATAAAGACCACCCAAGGGAGACAAGAAAAGTGGTCTTTATGCGCAGGTGGACTTTACGGATAGGTTTCTTTAATACACACTTCAATCAGAAAACTATTCAAGGGCAGCAAAAATCGTGCTGTTTATAGATAAGTGGTCTGTCTATCTACACAGGTGGTCACTAAAGCAGGTTTGACTTAACATGTACATGTAAGATACAGAAATGTGAAATGTATTATGCTCATGCTTTTTTTATTTTTTCCCAGCTTTTTTTAAAAGTAGTGTACCGCATCATTCCATAAATGACCTGTAAGGTTTTAGTACTGAAAAGTTGGCATTAATTATCTACATGTATAGCACAGATACATGTATTTTAAAAGGATTATCATCTTCACATTTCTTGAGATTATTACAGCAGTTTGTGATATTTTCACTTTAGCTCCAAAGTTTGAAGATTCTCTGTATGATTTATGATGTTATGTCAAGAGTAACACGCTTTGACTTTAAAATGGTACAGTATAACTAATAATGGTAACAGTATTATCTTTTACATCATAGCCTTAGCTCTGTATTTCAGAAAGAATTTTATTCATACATTTTTATCTTTTCAGAGTATGTGTCTCAGTACTGACATTAGAAGGTGAAGACTGCAGAGCTATTGAACTAGGGAGTGTAGCTGACAAGACAAGAGGACAGGTTTGTTATAAACCATTTTATCTAGTTCTGTTGCCTTTGCTCCGGCGACAATTGCTCACATGGAAAAATCTGCTTGTTAAACCAAGCTTAACTTTAAATCCAACACCAATATTAATCCTTATCGTCACTTTATTCTAAACCAAAACCCCTATCACAACCCCAACCCTGTGTCTCTGGGAAAATTAAGACAGGAACAAATTGTCCCTGGAACAAATGTTGTGTCACTGTTTTATCTAGTTTCTCTGTAAAGCTTGTCTTAATGGTTTATTTTGAGGAAATTTCTGAAGTGCTCTCCCATTTATATGTAACACAAAAACTCATGTAATAGTCCCATGTATTGTATTTCATGCAGGTGAGCATTGTTCACCCCAATGAGCTCAACCAGCAGTTTGCAGACATCCTGGCCGACCCTGTCCTAGCCACCAACGTGTCAGCCAAGATGGTTCTCCACAAAGGCCTGTGAGTATTTGTTAGGATGAAAATTGCAACAAATTTCTAGGGGACAGGCAGTTGTGAGACAATAATTTAGCAAATGTCATACTCTGCATTATGTGAAATAAAATATTTTTATCAGAACTGACATGTAAGAAAGGAAATGTATGCTCGTAGATCAATAACCTCTTTCTATGGATGAGGAAACTGATATTTTTATTGTAAGAGGTACATGTACCAATTCGAATCCCGCAACAAAAATTTCATTGCAAGATTTTATAAGAATTTTTTTTTTTTTTCATTACTAGGGCCTTGTTTTGTAAGTAGTTAATTTTAACTGTATTTCCATCACTATTCTGCATTAAAAGATTGAAGTTTGCAACTGATTTGTCATGAAGTATTAGTTTATAAGTCTGCATATGATTTAAGGAATTGTGATCAATCTTTAGTACTTTGGTATGTAGGTAAAGGCTTTTGGTTCTCATACAAGAGGTTCTGGGTTCAGTCTTTGCCAGGTGCTTGCATCCTTAAACCTGGCAATTGCAGGGCCCTCAGGAAGAGCAGTATTGATACTGATGAGGCTACCCCATTTATATGCAACTAGATTGATGTTGCTTTAATATTACTCACAAAATTTTTAAGACAGGACCAAGAACTCAATCTTACCACTTTCTCTAAGACCATGATAGCTCTCATTATTGAATCACTGATTAGACTTAACAAGAGCTGTTTTCTGTATTTCACCAGGTTTCTGAGGGATGGGGACGAGAGCGGCAATTTAGAGAGCCAAGCAACCCATATCGTAGGACTTGTGACAGCCGACTCTGAAACAACCTTTGAGTTTGGAGTGAGGAGAAAGGAAGGTAAGATGGAATCTCGTAAATCACTAATCAAAAACACAGAAACATTTCTCATTATTGTTATCATTATTAAGTATTTGGAGTCACCTAGGCCCGAGAGGGGAAAAGTGAACTTAATCGCTGTAACCCTCGATTCTCTCCTCCCAATATAACTTTTTGGGATGTGCAGGGGTGCCACTACACTTCGGTTTCCCCTACTCTTCTTCGAATAGTGCAATGGGTTCTTAACGTGCAAAGGTGGTGTCTCTCCTCTACACAGGGGCCTCCATTTAACGTCCTGTTCGAGGGACAGAGTGTTTTCCACTGAAACATTACCTGCATCTGTGAAACAGGGGAGATGCATTTTAACATACAGTCATCAGTCATCTGCCCGGGATGGACTCAAACCCTTTGGTTTGATCTTTGGTTCAACAGGCAGCACTTTACCAACTGAGCCAACTCACCTCCTCATAGTGCATCCATGCTGTGCATATTTTCCAGAGATGCTTGATAAACACTAGTTAACCAATCCTTATAGATTTTGCTATAACTTCACGTTACGTAAAGTTTATGTCATTATAACCCATGTTCATTTCATTCTGTTCCAACAACAGTGGTTTATGACAACTTTGGTGGAACTACAGTTGTGGAGAGAGTGGAAGGTAAGGCAGCATTGAGTGACAGATTTCATGGAAGTTAGTAGGGACCTGCCCTTTTTAGCTTACAAGAGGACCACTAATTGTAATACTTACAGTACATAAATATGCGTTTATGGGACTACACACAAAATCACTAATGAGCCCTCTTGAAATGGGCAATCTTGAAGAAGAGAAAATGTTTAAAGTCAGCTTGTTACCACTTCCTTAATATTTATTTTACTTCTTTAAGTCAAAGATATAATTTTTAGAATCAAAGCTAGAATAAAAGCATCATATGATGCAGTGTTCGATACCCTCAGGTACCAACTAAAATTCACTGTTATGCTGAATTATTTCATTTTTTTCAGTGTTGTGCCTTGGGTACCAAAAGCGTGTGAAAGTAATTTTTTTCAGTGTTTTGTTCAAGAAGATTTTAATGAATTTAAGCAATTTATCGTCATACGTCGTCATAAAAGAAGGAAACTTGGCTTTGGGATCGTTATCGATGATCGTGACTTAAAAGTCACCTGAAAACATTGCATGACTGTATTCTGGTGGACGCGCCATGGCGCTACACAACGCCCCACCCTGGGTTATGACGGTACCCCGGGTAACGGCATGCGGAATCAAATGACGATTGTTTTTCTTTCTCTTTGTTTGATCCCACAAGATGAACCGATCTACGAAAGCGTAGCCCAGACCATGATTGAAGGTCTAGAGAAGCTCCCATTCCAGGTCCAGATCCGTTACACAGGCCGTGATGGTCTGGACTACCAGCGTATCCTCACCATGGAAAGACCAGTCACAAAGGATAGGAAGTTTGCTGAACAGAGTAAGTTCTCACAAGTTGCTCAATCATTTGTTCACTTGGGGTGTTATCAATGTTTGAATTGGCATTATTGATATTATCATTCTTTATATTATTATTATTCTACATCTTACAACAAAAAGAGATTTTGAGGGGACAAAAGTCATAATTTTGCATATATATGACCCAGTAATAAATAGATATTTGAAGAGTTTTTTTTTTTTTTTTTTTTTTAAGATTTCATTTTTTTGTGGCCTGTTCCTTATTTTGATTTGTTATCCATCTTTGATGTAGATGCTAATGTTGGTGTGATTGGAGCCCATGCTGCTCAGTCTGCAGCCAAGCTAGCCGTAGAGGGAGCTTATGCCAAGGCACAGATCAATGCCATCATCACCCAGAAACTTGTACAACGATGCACGTAAGTGGATGGGATTATCTTTTCCCTGATTAAGTATGTTGGCATAAAGTGTGAAATGTGGTACATGAATATTTCATCGGTTGCCTGGCAGAAGGGAATGAGCGCCCTCGACCGACAATAGGGAAAAAAGAGACATGCAGTCAAATATTCAGATATTTAAGAAATCTATGAACAATTATTACAAAAAATTTATACCAGATCTATTCTGGATGGTTCTTGAAGTAATTATTCATAGATACCTTTAAATATCTCAATATTTGACTGCATGTCTCTTAGTTCCCTTTTGCCGGTCAAGGGTGCTTGTTCCCTTCTGCCAATCAACCGATGATTTGTTGGAATGTGATAAAAATCAATTCCATTATCATCATTGTAATGAGAAAATTAGTCATTTTTTTGAATGAATGTAAACACCTTTTTTGTACTTTTTTTTTAAAGATAGATCTCTCACAATAACATGCAAATATCACAGACTTTTCTTTAAACCTTCTAGGGAATCTTTAATTACAAGCTCAGCTTTTTATTAGATTCCCTCATATTTCACTTTCTTAATTAATTTGTCTTAGCTCATGGTGAATATATTAAGGTCTACGTGTTTGTATGTTCCAATTTTCCCCTTTGTATTATGAATCGTCTTATTTATGATGTCATTCATACGTATATTTATGTATTATTTCTCACTTGCATGCATGTATCATCATTTATGTGAAATATGAAAATAAACTGAAATTGAAACTGAAACTGAAAATCGCAATGCAATACTACTGAAAATTACACAGGTGTGTACAGCTGTGTCCAAGACGAGATGAAGGATGGAGAGACAGATAGTAAGAGAGAATAACAGAGATAAAGAGAAAATAGGGAAGGTTTGGGTTAGGAATGGAGGGAAGAGAGGGAGGGAGGGAGAGAGAAGGGGAAAGTTGGGATAGGGGATTACATGTTTGTTATATTCACTACACTTTGTTTGAATGTTTAATGCATATTGTGTAGTCATCTTACAACTGTAAGCACTGTGTTTTTTGTTGCTAGGCAACCAGAGGAAGGTCAACAGCAGGAGGGTATCTATCAGACATTCTTGGCCAACATGGCTCCCATACAGTCTGAAATCACACGGGCTCATCAGGTATGAAACACTTTGCTTTCTTTGGTTATTGCCCGGGAAAGTAAACCGCTTTTACAACTGGTTCCTATATACAGTCTTCGTCAATGCATTAGTTTTGTACGCAATCTGGGTTTGTTGTTTCACAAAGAGTTAAGTTGGACTTAATGTCACGCTTAAAATCCTAATTGCATGCTGTATATTATGCATCACCGCATTGGTCAAATCATGCTCAGGGGATGCGCGCTATTGGGAAGTCTATCAATGAGATTATGCGTTAAATACCGGGTGCGCATTGGCGCTTACGCATGACTCTAAGTCCAACTTGACTCTTTGTGAAACACCCCCTTGATCTTTAGGCTGTAGTCCTGGACTAAATATTATTCCTAAACCTTAAAACCTAACTTTCATCCTAATGGCTGGTTTTCACTTGGCACATAAATGTTTTGCAAAGATACGAATGTCAAATAAAAAGTAGCAAAGACCAAGATTCATATTTTAGGTTCCATAAGTTTGCGAAACATGCGTATAGGTTCATCAGAAGCGTCATTATGAAATCAAATTATTCATTTTCAATGGAATTTTTTTTTTTAAGTTTAAATTTCTTGCAAACATTTCCAAAATCCTGCAAATAATTGGCAATGCTTCTGAATCCACGCCCATGTTTGATGAACTCTGGAGCCTAAAGTATGAATGTTGGACTTTGCCTTTTTTTTTAATTCGCATGCCCCATGAAATTTGGCCTTATTCTAAAACCAAATTGCAACCCTCACCTTTACCCTAAAACTTTCTTGAAATAAAAAAGCCTAGAGCTATAGCTTGCTGAAACATAAATGAACAATTAGTTTGAAATGCCTAGTAAATCACCTCTCAGAAAGTCCCTTTAGGCAAAATGGAATGAAATGCAGGGGTACTGTAGTCAAAATTACATGTATTGTAGGCTTAGCTAGGCTTCCAAGCTCAATGCTTCTGTTTAGTAACATTTCCATTTAGAGAAAAAAGATTTTGTTTGTTTGGTCTGATTTTCTTAACATTAAACATATCTTTCAACAAAAAAAAATATCGGGGAAGTCCTTCAGTTAATAGTTATATCTCAGTTATATGCACCTTGTTCCCATGTCGAAATTGTAACTGCACAAATTCCTAATAATACATGTATGCTATTTAACTTCTTTTTTTTTTAAGTTTCCTAATCTGTTTGATTGATTCACATTGCAATTTTTTCTTGTATATGTGCTTGAGTGTAATTAGAATTAATATGCTTTTTAACCCTTTCCTTCTTTACACTTTTCTGTTTGCATAACCTCTTGACCTTTGACCACTTAACCTCTTGACCTCTACAGCAAGAATGGGATGCCGGTGAATACATGGAGGTAACTAACCCTTATCTCGCCTTACCCCTTTGTTTTGGGGGTTTTTTTTAATGCTACAGTCTAATTGATATTAACTTATAATTTGATGCACTTTTACCTAATGATGACAATAGTTTACTTTTGTACAACACATAAGTTTTCTTTTTTTTTTTTTTTTAAAGTGATTACACAATGGTATTTTTTTTTTTTTTTTTTGATATATGATCGAGAATAGAATTCTAAGAAGAATAACATTAAAAAGTTGATGATTTTCAATCGAAATCAATGCAATTTGGCTAATTTTCTCATAAAAAGTCAAGAGGTCATCAAAAATTTGAGTATGAGGTATGACGTAAAAGTGGGTACCCAGCTTCGCGCATTGCAGTTGTGCTGCGCGCTAGACTGTACAATATGTATTATACCTTGCGCGCATTTTGCTAGAATTGCACGACAAGGTACCCACTTTGACATCATTTTGACGTCAAAGTGGGTACCCAGTTGAAACTGGGTCACAGCTGAGGGGTCAAAAATATCCTGAAATCTTACCACATTTGGGGGTTTCCTTGGCAACACGACTTTAAAAAAAATTTAGGCAGATGATTTTCTTCTAATTAAATCATGCTCTTTTAAATGAACTAACATGATCGTTTCAGCATTGGGTACCCCCTTTTAATCTTATCTCAAGTTACCTCTACCTGTTTACATGGGTAGCACCATGATTAAAGATTTTGGCCAACATTTTCAAAAAATTTGTTTTATTGTTATTTTCACATTTTACTCTTTGTGTCCATTGTACACATACATGTAGCTGTCAAGTTGTGAATTCAATGAGAACAAAAAAGAAAAAGTGAAAGAAATAGAGAGAAAAAAAAGAGAAGCAAATAACAAGGAGGTGATGCATGTACATTTGAAACAGTATGGCTGACACTTTCTTGGAAACAACATGTCACCGTATACGTGTTCCTGCCAGTCGTATAAATGCACCAAAAAGAAAATATTGGCCTTCAACCTTACACATTTTATTTCATCTCTGATGAAGTATAAATTGATTTGATTTGATTTATTTATTTACCACCAACATCTATGAAAATATTACCAAATTTTTATATACTTGTGTTAGAAAAGTTGGTAAATGGGACCAGAAAATACGCACGTGCTAGTCGAACCTGTCCCCTGTATGATGGGGTTACCTAAAGCTACGCACTTTGTTTTCAGCATCTAAAAAGTCACACAAATCATTGGTTTTTGCAAATTTCTTTTTTATATCTTGGTTCTACGTATTCTAAAGTTGATTTGTTGTGAAAATTACGACGGAGGAATGTCAGGAACGCATATTTTCAAGTTGATATCAATGCCAGTGTCAAATTTGTTCGGAAAAATGAAGGGGTCCTAAAGCTACGCACATGTGATAAGTGAACGCAAATCTTGATTTTGAAACTGACTGGTGTGAATTTGACTGCGATTTCTAACAAATAATATTACAAAGTTTTAAGGAAAATTACTGATTCTTTTTGGCAAACCTGGATGATATTCTCGTCGCTCAGTCACATCAGAAGTTGGCGCACTGAATGCGTCACATTGCACATATTTGCAGGGTGTGTAGCTTTAGGACCTCTGACCATACAAACATTTACAACATAAAAAACTGTGTGAAGTATTATTTGAAGGACAAGTGACATTTTATATATATTTCTTGGGTTTAACAGCTTGAAAAATATAGCGAGGGAGAGAGTGATGAGGACGAAGTGCCGTTGGTCACCAAGAGTAAGAAGATTAGCAAGAAGGTGAGTAGCCAAGCCTTGCTTTTTTTAATGCCTCGGTCATATATTTGCGTATTTGGCTTGCGTATTGCTGCACATCGCGTGAACACAGGCATACAACATGTAGGCAGTCATACGCAATAAAGCGCAATGAAACTTGCTCACTACGTACTCAGTACGCTTGCTAGTTATCAAATTTTCTAAAATATCACAAGCAATCGCAAGGTCAAATCAGCTCTTTTTTTGAGCATGTGTCACCACCTATAGCTGCGTTTCCTGCGCGATTTTACCTCGCTTGTCGTTCGCATGATTGCGCGTATCGTTGTGCTGTTGCTCGCACACCGCTCAGAGCAGCAAGAACGGTTGCGATTGGCACTGGCTACTCTGCGAGTTTAGCTCGTACGCCATTCACTTTGTATGAGCGGCATAAACGAGCTACCTACGAGCTAGATACCAATAGTGTAACTGCTACCTTCAAATTTGTCTGGTGCGTGTGAATGAAACCTGAAAACCTAGGACATGAATATGTCAAATAAATCAAATAAATAAAAGAAAACATTCAAATGAAATAAAACATATTAAATAAATCAAATCAATCAAATGAATCCGGTCATTAGAGTCTAATGATTATCTCTGCTCCTCTCTTTTGACGTCTTGTACGTTCCTTTGCTCCTCTTGGAATCACAGATGAAGCAACGTCGGAAGAACGTGTCGGACCGTCAGGCCAGTGTCTTCTACAGGATGAAGGGAGCCACCACCAAGATGTTCAACAAACAGACCTACAATATGGCTGAGGTGGTGTAGGAATTGACCTGATGGGAAAGGGTCCTGTGTGAAATAGTAGGAACCTTCCACATTTGCATAAAACCTCAAGTTATAGCTTCCAAATCTCCAGTTGGTGCATAGCAGTACAGTCCTTTCTTAAGGTGTGCTCTTAGCTCCTCCTCAAATTGGCAACAATTATTTTCATTTTCCTCTCCTACGTAGTTTGAAAAAAATTAAATGTGTAAAACCTGGCTCAAATTGAATGAAAATTCTAAAATTCAAAGGGATATTATAGTCACAATATATGGGGATCTGACATGTTCACTGACTCCCCTTGCTTCTACTTGAAAGCATATCTCTTGGTATTGAGTTAGGCATCAGTGCGAAAGTCAACAAACTTTCTCAATATTTTCGCAAGTGGAAAATATTGTTGGCAATTCTCGGTGCTGCGTGGGTGTTCCGTATTGACTGCATATAACACTTCGCCAGCGCAGTATACAACTGAGGATTGCCGTTTTGTCCTGAATGTGGACCATGCTAAATCCTGTAGACTCAGCACTAGAATTTCCCCTTAATAGAAAAATTCGCAAAATTACAATGAGTGATTATATAATTTTCACCACATTGCCAATTTAGAGTCGAATGATTAGTAACAATTAAATTGCTCTGTTTCGTTAATGGTGGAATGAAATTCTTTGGAAATAGATTTACAAATTTTCGGTAAATTTTCTTCTTCCGCACATGTATGTTGTGCAGTTCCTAGTATTCTGTTATAAAAATCAAACGATACTGCAAAAGTATCACTAAAAGGAGACACTGTACTGTTATGGGTTGAATTACACTCATCATGAACAAGTATTACTGACCATTACCATACTTGATGGATTGCTCTCTAAAAGATTTCAAGATTTCAAGAGTTTATTTCTCATTTCAAAAAAAAAAAAAAGAAATTGAAAAAAAAGCAAACGTACATAAGTATTCATAATTTTCTGTACAGTGACAGGATACGTTTACATAATATGAAATATGAAACAAAGTCAATCTACAAAAGAATATATACAGTATAAGCTCTTATGGAAATGACATGATGGCAATAGCACAACTTCAATTTTTTTTTTAAGAGTTATACATGCCTTGTTCTTGAAATTGTTACAAAAAAATAATTTTGTATGGTTACAAAAAATAATTTTGTAGTATCCATTTTTATGAAGTGCATGTGGGGAAATAGCGTCACATTGGTATTTATTGTATTGACATTTTGTTGTTGAAGTCCACACTATATTTTCCATGTCCTTGTTTTAACATGGAAACACTGTACACATACAGGTAACTGCATAAGTATTCATTTAAAAAATGCATATGTAAATTTTTGCAGATCAGTACAAAAAGTATAAGATTATTGTGTAGATAGATTTATACGTTATTGATGTTAATGTATTCGCAGCACAGTTTTATTCCAAAACATTGAAATGTTTCAAGAACTTTATAGATGCAGTAAGCAATGCCTCAGATAGAATATTTGTGTTATGAAATTTTCATATTGGAAAATAAGGCCTTTATTGTGTGGATTTGAAATCACATGTATATTTTTGGAAAAGAATGCATTTATATCTTTCTATGTAGATAAAGCAATAATTATGTGCATATCATCATATACAGGTGTATGTAATAATTATCACATTCCTTATATATACTGGGGCCCGTTGCATAAAACTTACTATTATAGTAACTTTGCTATTATAGTAACTCTTCATGGAATACTGGATTTTGATTGGCTGTTGAGCAACATGCCATGCTCAACAGCCAATCAAAATCCAGTATTCCATGAAGAGTTACTATAATAGCAAAGTTACTATAATAGTAAGTTTTATGCAACAGGCCCCTGATCTTTAGTATTCCTCATGGTTATAAGTATGGAAAACTTTGCAAGAGATTTTTGTGTGAAATTTATATTGTATTTTGAGGTGATTTTTATTTCGAAATTGTGATGAGCATGGTAATTACTTTCATTTTGTGGTGAAGAAGTGCTAAAGCACTGTTACATTCTTCCAATCTTGCTACTCTGTATCAACTTTAGGCAGAATTTAGTAGGGCAGCCGGTATATTACTGGGCTTACTTTAAACCATCAGGTGATCACATTCACATCATATGGTTGCAGAAAGTGACCTGTCATGAATGATATGCCCTAAATTCCAGAAAGGTAGAGGTATCATTTGTAAAATTCCCCCCTTTCACTACAAAGTGTCAGGTTAGGTTTACCCGACACTGTATGAAAATCTACAGAAAATCTACAAATATGCATGTCTCAAACCTGACACTCTGTAGATTAGAGGGGTGTACTTCACAATTGTCACACTCTACCTTTTGACAATTTAGAGCCGATCCTTCATAAAAGGTCATGTAACGTGATATGATGTGGGCGTGATCACCCAATAGTTCAAAGTAGGCCTACAACTTAGCGGTATGACATGTTGTGGTTTGAGCACCATACAAGACTCCAGTACATTATTACTGCTATTATTGTAATAAAAATGTTGCAAAACAGTATAAAACGTATAAATATTCAATATAGGAAATGTAATTGGTATAATTCAGTACTACCAGTGAATCCACTTGCTGCACTATTGGAAAATAGTTCTATAAATTTATAACCTCTTTGGTAATTCATCAGTACTAAATGATAATTAAATCATGTTTGTAAGTTTAACCAATTCACATTCACTACTTCACTGCACTCTATGTTTGTATATTTTATATATATTGCAAATTGGTTATTTTGAAAAAAAAAAAAATTATAATTGTATTCTCTTTCACTTGAAACACTATTAACATATAAGAGCATTGATTATAGTGCCTTCAAAATTAGTACTTTGATATTATCAGTAGTGAAAAATATACTTTTATTTTAATTACATAATAATCTATTAGATTATATGGCTACTCTTCAGAACTGTAGCGATGTGTTCCTTTTTAGAACTTCTGTTTTTTGTGGATTCAACTTCATCTTTAAAGTATTCATAATCTGTGAAATTTTTTCTACCACTGGTTTTTCATTTATATATGTATTTATGTGTCTATCTGTTTCAAGTATGAATTGTAACATGCATTTATGATCAGATATCTTATATTTCAGATTTTGAGTTTAGGACTCAATTTCGATTTTATCACAGGAGTTTAATTCATTTTGTGGGAGGTGTGTGTTATGATATCAGTGACAAAAAACATTGCAGAAAATAAGTACCATCAATATTGAGGAAGTATGGCTTAAATAGTATTTTTATTTCAGTTTTTTTTTTCATAAGTGAATTTTATTCCTAATTCTAGCAAATGTGTCTTTTTTGTGATTAAAAAAATTATGTTTTACGTATCATTGGATATGCATAAGGTAAGCTACTGAAGTTAAATGCTGGTTCATTTAATAGTTATACATTTACGTCTAAGTCTGCCTTGTTTTACATTTATTATTTTCAGTGAATGAAAAAGTGTCACAAGTGTCATCATGTTTCCAATGATCTGTAGAACATCTTGATCAATGAATTTTAACTCTGTAAATAATTATCTGGTTTTCAAAATTTGTAATTGATCAATAATGTTATAATTCTTTGCTCCTCTTGTACTTTTACTTGTATTTTACTTGGTAGTTTACATCGTAGACCATTCGGCTGCCAAATCCCTGCACAGTGATTCATGTCATGCATGTACATTGGTAGTGAAATGATTTCATTCTATTTATAGTTGGGTTTTCAATAGAGGGTGTACACATTCCAATTTTTGTAGTATTTTGATCTTTACTGTCTTTCAAAGCTGGATTACATTCAAACAAATTAAATTATTTTATTAACCCCACCCTCATTTTTCTGTCCTCATTTATGCTTGAGTTGTCTATAATCAACCTCTTCTCACTCTCTCTCTCTCTCTCTCTCTCTCTCACAACACACACGCACATGCACACACACACACATTCAGCTCTACATCACTCTACTCCCGAGGACAACTATTGTCTCCTGTCCTTGCAAGGCTGAATGAATAAGGCTCAACTCTATTATTTGACGTGCGAGGACTATTGTTTGACATCTGAGGACCATTGTCCTCAGGAATTTTCTTTGCTCACTGTCCTCGCTTGCAAAGCTATACAAACCCACTCTCTTACACTTTATTTTTTCGCCCTTTCTGTCTCTCTTCCTCACTCTCTGGCTCTCCCGCTTTCTCACCATCTCTCACTTTGTGTCCCCCCCCCCTTTCTCTTCTCTTCCTTCCCTTTTCTCTCACCTTTCCCTCCCTTTGCCCTTTCTCCCTACACCTCTCTCTCTCACTCTTCTCCTCACTCTCTGGCTCTCCCCCTTTCTCACCATCTCTCTCACCTTGTGCCCCCTCTTTTTTTCTCTTTCTTCCCTTTTCTCTCCCCTTTCCCCCCTTGGCCCTCCTCTCTCTCTCTCTCTCTCTCTCTCTTCTCACTCTTTTCATTCTCTGGCTCTCCCCCTTTCTCACCATCTCTCACCTTGTGCCCTCTCTTTCTCTTCTCCTTCCCTGTTCTCTCCCCTTTCCCTCACTTGGCCCTTTCTCCTTACACCTCTCTCTCACTCTTTCTCATACAATTTCTTTCACCCTCTCTCTCTCTCACTGTCTCTGTCTCTCTTTCTCTCACTTTACTGCTCCTCTCACTGGTCCTTGTTTCTCACCGCCCCCCCCCCCAACTCTCTCTTCCTCTCTTGCTGGCTCTCTCTTCAAACACTTCCATTCAATATTTTCCTTCTCTACCTAAATTACTACAATGGAAACTCAGTATAAAGAGATCTGATACAGTCAAACCTGCTTTAGCGACCACCTGTCTATAGCAATCATCTGTCTATAAAGGCCACATTTTCTGTTTCCCTTGAATGCGGTTTCTCATTGGAGTATGTACTGAAGGGAACCTGTCCATAAAGACCACCTGCCTATAAAGACCACCTGCCTATAAAGACCACTTTTCTTGTCTCCCTTGAGTGGTCTTTATACACAGGTTTCACTGTATAACAATATTCTTGATATAACAAGGTAATATTCTGCTCCCAGCTCTTTACATTCTTTTGTTTTTTAACCCTGATATAACAAGATTCCTGCTATAACAAGGTAATTTTGATGGTCCCAAGGACCTTGTTATACTGAGTTTCCACTGTACATGTAAAACTACTTTAAAGGAGAACAGGGTGTACATGTATGCAAACATTTTAATATAATTTTTCTCAATTGATTATTCATCTTTCCTCACATACATGTATATCACATTTTAAACAATCTTTTACAATTTCTTTCTCATGAACTGCCCTTAGTACTTAAACATGCAAAAGAACAGAGACAGTGGTGAGAGTGCACATCACTGGTATACAATGTACTTCAACGATCAGGAGGTTTCATGTCAACCAACAATTTTTCATGTCTTTATTTGTAGCCAGAAGGGCACTAACTCATATCATTTTATACAGACTTAACGCCTTTCTGGCTCTAAACAGACTATATGATAGGCAAAAAATGCCTCTTTTTTTCCGGAGGTTACTTTCCTTGGTTTTTTTTTTCTTGGTGATTTTATTACACACTCGATGATCCCCTACAAACCTTGGAGATCACCAGAGCTGTTTCAGAGCTTTCAAGAACTTCAACATTCCTCACTCCTAAGCGTGTTTTGATGCAGGAATCTATACAACATTCATTTTCTTGAACCATATTTCAGTTTCATCAGCTTTCTTAACCTACAAAAAACTTAGCAGTAGAAAGCGGTTTTGTTTTGTAGGCCAATCAGTTTGAACCTGGTAATTCCCAGACGAGTCTTACCAGGGTTATAAATCATATAATGTCACAAGACGGTGAGTCGGCATTGAATTTGAGTACATGTAGTTGTACTCGGGGGATGAATACACTCACACGTGGGGCAACTGGGCAGGAGAATACAGAGAAATAGATTTCCGCACAAAACCTCAGAAATATTACAAGGTCATTCAGATATCGAGCGGCAAACCCCAGCAGGAAACCCCCATGCTTTTCTTTTTATCATGCCACTTGTTATGATGAGAAGTACATTAACTCATCAAAAATAG
The DNA here is from genome assembly GCA_029962745.1 of Echinometra lucunter. Taxonomy (NCBI): domain Eukaryota; kingdom Metazoa; phylum Echinodermata; class Echinoidea; order Camarodonta; family Echinometridae; genus Echinometra; species Echinometra lucunter. Next base: position 16,991,257 of record CM057171.1, read on the forward strand.
TTCATGCTCAAATAAAAGAGAATTTTGCCAAAAGCTGCGCAAACTTGTGATGTCATAGTTTGCGTTAACTATACATATATTTGATAGGTCCACAAAAGGCAAAAAAGACGATTTTCACCCAAGCAGTTTTTCTCCTCTGGCCTTATGTACATGCACCATTCATTCATTAAAGTGCAAAAAAAAAAAAAAAAGAAAGTGCAGGGACTTACCATAGGGGTTTGCCACTCCATAAAAGAGGTATCAAAATAGCCCCCAAATTGAGGTTGTTTTATCTCAACTCTTCTCCATTTTAATACATGTATACTGTACACAAAGTAAATTTTGCTGATATGTTTTGATCAAATAATCAAATCAAGAATGAATGTGTATGGTGAATAATGGAAACCTACTGTGCATGTCACTAGAAATTAAACACTATCTAGAAAAATATGTTTCATAAGCCTTATCAATTTATCTTCAAAAGAAGTGATTCATTGATTTTGTGAGTATACATTAACATCTATTCAACAAATAAGAACATGAAAGAAATTTAATGCAAAAAAAATATTTTTTTTTTTTCGATCAAATTAAAGGCATTGGTTAACATTGTTATGATTTTTAAAAATCTCATTTTGTTACTTGAAAATGGGATAAACATTAGGGTTATGGTGTAAAAATACCAGTCTGAAGGTTTCAGAGTATGATATCCACAGGAAGTATTTTTAAATATTAGAAATGTGAAGCAATGTTTGAAAAATATATAAGGGTTGGTAGCACAGACTAGATGTAAGGAGTGTGCATGCCCGCACGGCTCACCGGACCATACTGTGTGTATTGGCATATCACGCGGTGGAAGGCAGATAACGGTATTTTTCAATTCGAGCAAAACGGTCCTCTTATTTATTGTCTCTCGAGACGAAAACTAATAAAATCACGGTTTGCATCTAACTTACAGTTTTTCATTCCAAATTATGGTAGGTTTCAGGGTTTTGGGGTATAAATACAAGTCCTCATACACATGTTTCATCTTAGTTTGAGGATTTTTTAAATCAGCTGCTCACAAAGTTAGCCAATGTCTTTAATACCACTGATCAACTTATCTTAAAAAGGATATAACTCAATTCAGGTTTAACATAATCATTTCATCTCAAAACTTCTTTCAGAAGAACTAACTACATAATTTCAACCGTAATATGGTGCTTTATTTGAGTTACATGTAGGAATGTTGTTTCATTTAATTTGAAACAATAATAGTGTTGGACATCTGACTACACAGGCTACCAGAATTTTGTAACAATATTTTTTAACCCATTCGTGACAGGAATTATTTAAAGCCTAATTTGATCAGCTTTTATTCTTCAAATTGACAACACCAACATTTTTATTTTATTGTTGCATTTTCCTTATAAAACGTCATGTATCTGAAATGAATATAAATTGACAGAAATTATGATGAGAAGTCAAAAAGTTGCCAATTTGCAGGGGAAAACGGTGATTTCAAACCTATCACATTGCCAATTTAAGGATTTTAATGCTTATTTTCCTTTAAAAAATTTTCAGCATCAAACAACGAATATTGACGCAACCAAAATGGGCACAGTTTGTGTAGAATTTTTTTGCTCTTTCTGCTCATGTATTTGGTATGATTTTTAGGCCTTTGCATCAAAAGATATTAGGCCAAACCACAAAATGTGGACCTCTGTCACAAATGGGTTAAAGTTGGCATAAAAACTATTAGGAAAGTCAGATTACATCATGTACATGAGAAGTACTGATCACACAAATCACTGTGCACATGACTGAGAATTTTCAGCCAAGAAATTTCATCGGTGAAACTGTTCTACGATGCACAGGTCATTTCACACAGGAGAGTTACATGTGTTTGACACAAACATTTACATTCATTTGACAGACACATAAGTTGCAAGCATGGGGGTACTTTGTACACATAAAATAATCAATCAATCTGTGATAATTTATGAATTGGTGCATCTGTTTTAACCAGCCTAAGCCTGTATGGTGTTCTAACTTCTATTTACTCTAACATGAAAAAGGGAAAGCGCTGTCACAACATCTTTAAGAAATTCAAAACTATAATATCAAATATAAAGATATAAACTGTCATTCCGCTCTTTCTCTATTTCAAAGTATGCAATTTTTAAAGTCTTGGGCAAAAATCTGAATTCTTTACTTCTGCATATAACCAAACCACACTTTACTAGGAGTAATGAATTAGTGCAAAATTAAACCTTTGGCAATCAAAGGGTTAAATGGAGTATCTAATTTTCCTCCTTTGGAGGACACTACAGACTAAGAAAAATAATGAAAAAAAAACAAATGAACCACATGTATTTGATTCATCCAATGCAATTTCAATTAAGTTGGGAAGAGATAGGCAATAGACCAGTTCACATATGTATTCATATTCAAAGATGTTTCTTCCTAAAATTTCTTTTAATAGTAGGGATTAAATCTGTCAGAGAATGCAGGTTGTTGCCAGTTGTTGCTATGTTGGGCAAAGTTTAACTAGACCGTGGATCATCAGGCGTAACCACAGGAGAATACGCATGCATGAAAATTGAATACATTTGTGAAATGGTCCATCGCGCAGAGATCTCCATCAATTCCATACGGCATCATTCTGATACACAAATTTCTTCCTTACAACAGCCACATTTATAATTCTTCGCAATTCTTTGAGACACACAAGACAATAACTGAGAACAGTCAATACAAAATAATGCGAAAAAGTGTTGTTAAGCTTTGCTGCACTACACGAAATACGGGATGGTATTCTGAAAACAGCATTATCTTTTATCTTAATGAAATGATGTCAATTGTCATAACATATCAAAATTAGGACAAGCCATTGCTTGATGTCTGAACAAAGTTAGCTGCATTCATGTACAGTTGAAAGATCCGCACAAGCATCAATTAAGTGTTTATTCAGTGCAATTCCATTTTGTCATGACTGTTTCCCTTCATAAAGAAGATAGAATAGTATGCAGAATATGGCCCAAGGAAGAAAAGAAGAAGATCATTGATTCGATCAAGAGGAAAAAAAAAAAACAGACGCGTTACCCAACATGATTATATCATAGATGGGACTGTTTTATATATAAAGGATACATTTGGGGGAACTCTAGGGGAATCGGTGTAAGGGGAAGGTCTAGTCGAGGGGAGTGACAGGCTCTGGTTGGAAGACAACCATCTTAGGATTGTATCTCCTGAAGAAAAGGCTAGAGCCACGCTTGAGAAGACCCTACAAAGACAAAAGGATTACACAACATGAACATTATGAATAAACAAGTGAATATCAGATATTAAAGGGTCATTCAGATATATGTTTCCTTATAGCACGGTAAACCGCATCACTTGAGATGCACATTAAAGACATTGGTTAACATTGTTATGATTTTAAAAAATCTTGTTTTGTTACTTGAAAATGGGATAAACATAAGGGTTATAGTGTAAAAATACCAGTCTGAAAGTTTCAAAGTATAATATCCACGGGAAGTATTTTCAAAAATAAAAAATGTGAACCAATGTTTGAAAAATATACGAGGGTCGGTTGCACAGAATAGATATAAGGAGTGCGCATGCGCGTATGACTCACCGTACTGTACTGTGTGTATTGGCGTATCACGCGGCAGGATATAACGGCATTTTCAAATTCAAGCAAAGTGGTCCTCTTAGTGATTGTCTCGTGAGACGAAGGATCATAAAATCGCCGTTTGCTTCTAACTTACACTTTTTCATTCCAAATTATGGTTGGTTTCAGGGTTTTTAGTACAAATACAAGGACTCATACACATGTTTCATCTTAGTTTGAGAATTTATTAAATCAGCTACTCACAAAGTTAGCCAATGCCTTTAATGTGTAATTAATAGTTCACGCTCAAATAAAAGAGAGTCTTGCAGAAAGTTGCGCAGACAAACTGGTGACATCATATCTTGAGCTAACTTTATAAGAATTTGATTGGTCTACACCTGTATGCCGCCAGGAGGCAAAAGAGATAATTTGTGCCTCAGCTTTTTTCCCCCTTTTTATAAACCATTTAAGAGTAGAAAGAAATTGCAGGGGGTTGCCGGTTCATATGTGAACAAGCCTTTCTAAAAAATGATTGCAGATTTGCATTAGAATAGTCCTAAACTTGGGAACGGTAAAATTGTTCTTTAACTTTTGATCAGAGGCACAAAACCATCTTTTTCTTAAGTTTTCTTTCTACATCATAATTCAGTATCAAAACTGACATTTAAAATCACTCAAATATATCAAATATCAAATCATTACAATTTGGACAAAACTATATCTCTTATAGACAAATAATTATAAAACACCACAAGACATAAGGATTGTGATGACTGCATAAATGTTTTGAAAAGTTTATGAAACAGCTTGCAAAAAAAAAAAAAAAAATCCATCATCTGGACAACTACTACCAAGATACAACCCATTCATGAGTGATCCATTGTTTACTCTGAAAACATAAGTTGTGCACTAAATTTTGCCAGAGATACAGGGTTAGGATGCAGGTGCACCACTACACCAGGGCTTCCCTGTACTCATCTTTAAATAGTGCAGTGGGTTCTTAACATGCAAATGTGGTGACTGAAAAACATAGCCTGCGTCTATGAAACAGGGGAGGGGCACGGTAACACATTACACAGGCTTCAGTCATCTACCCATGGTGGATTCGAACACTCCTTACTTAAGCAACCAAGCCAATAATTCATAAAAACAAACTTACCCTGCTCCTGAGATCCCTCCAACAGTCCACCCAGTTCACATAGACAGGTACATAGGGAGCTGAACCAGCAAGCAATCTATGTAAACAACAAATAGCAAAGATTAAGAATGTGGAGGTGTCATGGTCTAGTGGTTCATTCACTTGACTCTTAAACAGAGGGTTGAGGGTTCGCAGGACGGCCCAGCACTACTGTCATTTGGCAAGACACTCACCCACGTTTGCCACTCTCCACCCAGGTGTAAACCAGACCAAGATTTGGGGGCCCAAGTGTCCCGGGCATGTATTTATGTAGAGCCCTGGCTTATATCAATGGTCAATGACCAGGCATCTAGGAAGCTATAAACAAGAAGTACTTGACAAGGTTTAAAAGGAACGACCGAGCAGAATGAAGGATGACTTACCCACAGTTGTTAACAATGATGTTGCTATTAATGAGGCTGAAGGGATAGGTCAGCATACTTGCTATGAACTGAAAAAAGACAAACGTTGAGTTGAGACGGGACATAATAAACCCATTGCCAACTATATGTACTGTTGACTATTTCTACAATTGTAAAATTAAATTTTAAAAATCGTAAGAATTAGTTTTCGCCTTTACATGTTCACCGCACAACCTGAACATGGCTATGACACTTAACCGGTATCTATAGAATAATGATCGGTATCGATGACTGTACAAATGATATCAGAATTTGATGAAAAATATCAACAGGACAATTTTTATTATTTTTCCTTAAAAATCATTTCAGAAGGAAAAGCGTTAACCCATTTGGGTTTAAGGGTCCACTTTATGTCTTTTGGCTTAATAACTTTAGATGAAGAACCCTTAAATATCCTACCAAATACATGAGCAGAAAGAGCAAGAAATTATGCACATACTGTGTCCTTTTTGGCAATGCCAGTATATGTCGTATGATGCTGAGAATTGCTTAAAGGAAAAAGCACTAAAATCCTTAAATTGGCAATGTGATGGAAAGTTCAAAATCAATGTTTCATCATTCAGATTGGCCAGCTTTCAACTTCTCAGCATACTTTCTGTCAATTTATATTTATTTCACATACATGACTTTTTAAAAGATAAATGCATTAAAAGAAACATAATGCTGCTGCCAATTTGAAGAAGAAAAGCTGATCAAATAATGCTTCAAATAATTCCTGTCATGAACAGGTTAAAACGCATATTTTTGGTAAAGAACAAATATATTTTCAGTGAGGGCTATTAACTGCATGTACATACATGAAATTCTCAAGCATGAATTGTTCTGAAGCAAATGAAAAACATTACAGTTTATATTATCAGGGGTGGTATTGTGGTTGAGAAAAGATATCTATGATAAAGGAAGAAATTCTCTGGACATCTTATAAAATTTCATCACGACCCTATTGAAGAATGCTCATTCTATATATAAAAAGATAAGGAAATAACCAGTATCATTTATATAAAATCAGAATTAAAAAAATCACTATCTCAGAACTCCCACTGTTTTCACTTTGAAAAGAACGAACTGTTGAACAACTGGAATGCTCAAAATACTGCAAGAAGCTAACATAGTATTTGTTTTTATTGTTAATAGTAATGAATGGGATCTAAGACAAGACGACTTACTCCTGTGATGATGTTTGCATAGCTTCTCAGCTCAGATACATTCGTCATCTGTCAAACAAAAAGAAGAAACTTGTTATCAATAACAAGTTGCAATAACTGTTATAAGCTACTGAAATCCTTGCATCTGATTGGCTGAGAACAAATTTGTCATAGAAATGTGGCAGTTGTTACTGACAACAAGTTTTATGAAACAGGGCCAAGAACGAACACGATTAAATGAACATTACAAAAACTGTACTTTTGAGCTCTAAAGGAGAGCATTTAAGAACATACTGGTCAATTTACACCATTTGCAGAATCATAATTCTCTCCAGTGTATAACACCCATGCTGCTCTTACAAAATGTCAGGGGACTTGGGGGAAAAAGGGATAAATCATCTCTGACAATTGTACAGTGAAACCTGTATATAAAGACCACCGAAGGGAGACAAGAAATGCAGTCTTTATGAGCAGGTGGTCTTTATGGACAGGTTCCTTTAATACATATTTCAATAGAAAAATATTAAAGGGAAACAAACATTGTGGTCTTTATAGACAGGTGGTCTTTCTATACCAGTGATTGCTAAAGCAGGTTTGGTTGTACCAGCAAAGGTAATAATAAGTCAATGCATGCTTTCAGCCTCCCAAATTGTTAAGCTGCTCACACGCCACTTCCTTAAGTATGATGCAGTAACACTATGAACATGACGGACAAAGAAAGCGGACAAAATAAACAACCCCTCATTCTACCCTTCACAATGGTTCTGGTCGTCAAAAGAACATCCCTTCACTGCTATTATCTAAAATATGTGGAACAGGTGTAACATGCATATTCACCTGGAACTACTGATTAAACATAATGGAAGTGAAGGGATATTCTTTTGACGACCCGAACCATTGTGAAGGGCAGAATGAGAGGTTGTTTATTTTGTCCACTTTCTTTGTCGGTAATGTTCATAGTGTAAGGCCATGTTTTACTCATCACAGACCATTAAATGTGTCAGTGCATGCTTTTCATGTTCAAAATTCCTCTGATCCTCTCAAATCTCTTTCCTGGGATTCTGCAAAGCCGTATTTCTCTCAAATTGAGCCTAGCATAATTTCTATTCTCGAGCTTGATTCAGAGAAGCCCAAAGAATGAATATTTGAAAAAAAAAATTGATAAAATACGAACTTACATTATCGTCTACAAAGAGTCTGCTGAATGTGTAGTACATTGTCCTAGCAAGCCATAGAGTCACGAGATCTAGAAGTAATCTTGGAGCTAGCCCACTTCAAAAAAAAAGGGGGGTGGGAAAGAAATAAAAAAGAACATATTGATACATTGCAGTGAGAGTGTTGAAGATGGTTTCTGGACTCACCATGATATCAAGAAGGGATCAACAGGGGAGGGGGTGGGGTGGGGAGATGGAAGGGGAGGGGAGGGGAGGGGAGGGGAGGGGAGGACACTATGAACATGGCAGACAAAGAAAGCGGACAAAATAAACAACCTCTCATTCTACCCTTCACAATGGTTCTGGTAGTCACAAGCACATCCCTTCACAGCTATTATGTTTAATCATGTAGTTCCAGGTGAATACGCATGTGACACCTGTTCCACATATTTTAGACAATAGCAGTGAAGAGATGTTCTTTTGACTACCAGAACCATTGTGAAGGGTAAAATGAGGGGTTGTTTATTTTGTCCGCTTTCTTTGTCCGTCATGTTCATAGTGAGAGGAGGGGAAGGGGAAGGGGACAGGAGGGGAGGGGAGGAGATGGGAGGGGACAGGAGGGGAAGGGGGAAGGGAAGGGGACAGGAGGGGGAGGGGAGGGGATGGGAGGGGACAGGAGGGGAAGGGGAAGGGAAGGGGGAGGGAAGGGGGACGGGAGGGGAAGGGGAGGGGAAGGGGAGGGGAAGGGGAGGGGAAAGGGAGGGGAAAGGGGAGGGGAAAGGGAGGGGAAAGTACTATAGTGGGTGAAGGAGGAGGGGGAGGGAGTAGGAGGGGAGGGGAAGGGGGTGGACATGTAACAATCCTTGGGTTAAGTTGTTCAGGCAGAGGGCAGTAAGTCCACAGGACAGTCATGAAAAGCATATGCTGTCATTAGTGACAACCATGCTTGCTGGAAGAAAACCTACAAATATATCTAAAGTAAACACATATTCGAATAGGAATTCTCATACAGAATGGCTTGTTTAAACCTACATGAGCATTCATCCACAAATCAGGTGATCATGCCGAAAACCTAGACCTGTTCAAAGTTCCTGTACTAAACTGTTGAACTTGACTAGGTTCAATCAAGTGAAGATTTCAATATCAAGATACTACAGGTAAAGATATCAAAGCGAGCTTACACAAACAGTCCCCTGATTCCTGTATCATGGTAGATCTCCAGGTATGGCGATATCCAGCCACTGGAAATACAAAAAAAGACAAAAAATTATGAATAACCATCTTTTTTTTTTTTTGGCAGAAGTTTCTGCATTTATTGAGAAATCAAATACAAAACATTGGATACAGTAATGAAACAAATCAGAGTTGATACAAATAAAGTGTGACAAATATACATATGATATATATAATATTACTTAGATAATATAAAGTACAGTCCGACCTCACTATCCGGCCCTCATTTATCCAAACTCCTCTATTAACCGGCCGCGTCTCCCGGCCAGCTTCCCTCTTATATTCTTCATCCAATTCAACTAAAAAGCCTAGGAGACGGAAACATCGTGGGCAATTTTCCATTTTGTTTTATTTCATTTTAATCTCGTACAAACAGAAAGATATTATTGATCATTTACAATCATCCACAACACCTAGGAAATAGATATTTTACAGCAAATAGACCACTCTACCCCATCAATTTTCATAGAAAAGGTGCCCCACTACATTACTCTCATATCCGGCCACTTCACTTATACGGATGGGCGCTGTTCCCGATGCAGCCATATAAGTGATGTCGGACTGTAATGGAGTTGGGTCAGGAAATCAACATACATGTAAATGCAGGGGCCAGCTATCATAAGCGTAAAGCTTGAAAACAATAGCATACCATACTGAAAGGTATCTCAATGAAATGACTTTTTTTTTTAATGGTAGACTCTACAACACAACTTATTAATTTTTGGATGGCATTTCCTGGTTGGGGACATTAAAATTGGTCTCCAGAAAAAACAACATGATCTGTAATGCTATTCCTTCTTGGGAAATTTCATTATCATTATCATTTTGTTATTACTTTTATTATAAAGTATTTTGTGCCACCTAGACCTGGGAGGGGAAAAGCGAACTTAATCACTGTGATCCTCAAGTCTCTCCTCCCGATATTACGAAGTGGGATGTGCAGGTGTACCACTACGCTGCAATTTCCCCCTACTCTTCTTTGAATAGTGCAGTGGGTTCTTAAAGGAGAATCCAACCCAGGCATCAGTGTGCTCTTAGTGAATAAAGATGACTCTCAATTCATTTTGTACATAATTTTTCAAAAAATTGATTTATATGAAATTTCAAGTCAGGAATCAACATAATTCTTCCAAAAATACTTGCAGAATTGATATAGCCATGTAATACTCAAACAATAAATCAAAAGAATTTTTATTTTTCTTGAAAATAAAGAAAATGTTAAATTCCGTGTACAAAATGAATGGAGAGTTGTCCACGATGACATCACAGATGCTGGCAAAGTTGCCAACTCAAGGATCCCCAAAATAGGAATTTACTGAAACTTTCAAAATTCATAACTCTTGAACAGATTGTCCAATTTTGCTCAAACTTTCAATGTTTACTCTTCTTGGTCATCTTTATTCACTAAGAGCACACTGATGCCTGGGTTGCATTCTCCTTTAACATGCAGCGGTGGTGACTCTTCTCTACATGGAGGCCTCCATTTATCACCCTGTCCGAGGGACGGAGTATTTTCCACTGGAACATACATGTAGCTTACGTCTGTGAAATTGGGTAGGGGCACAATGACACACAACATAGACTTCTATCCTTCGCCCGGGGTGGACTCAAACCCATGACATTTGGTTCTACAGGCAGACCCTTTATGGACTGAGCCAACTTGCATCATCCAAACCAACAAAATAAAAAAATCTTTCACTATGAACCAGTCATAACACTCACTACTCGCTACTGAGAGTGTGTAACATTCCACCCATGTCATTTTCTTACCTGTACGTTGTTTCCTTGCCGATGAATTGCGCCATGCTTCTGATCATGACGACATTGAAGGGTTGGGTCACCACCACCGCACAGAAGTGAGCCACTGAATCCTTAGACATCTGGACAAATTGAAAATAAAAGACTTTAAATGATATCACAGAGCTGTACTGATCTAGTGGACACATCACCAAACTGTGGATTACATGGTTCGTGGTTAAAGTCTTGCTGCAGCACTGATGATGTCCTTTAGCAAGACATTGGTAGGACTGTAATAGTGTATATTTGATGGAATTCAAATCTGGAGTTGTTGTCAACAGAGTGTATTTTGGGTCACCGTCCCCTTGAAAATAACCGTCATCAATTTCTGACATTAACCAGATTCCGAGATTCAACCAGCACCCAACATTATACATGTGCATGCAGCACCTCACCCTAACCCTACTCACTTAATAATAATGGAAGATTCTTGTATAGTGCTCATGTCTCGCACTGATCAGCCATACATGGTGCTCATTATTATTGCCCCAGCTTTACCCAAGCTGCCATTACAGCACTCAAGCACTTCACGGAATTCCAAATCAGTGTCCATTATGCTAATATTTTTGCGAGTTCTAGAATTCGCGCTTGCTGAAAATAGCGCGAAATCCGCGAAAATCAATGTACTGTGAATATTTCTGCATTTACATTACTGTAAAAGTGGAAATTTTCGCGAACATTCATTTTTCATGCTCAGCCAAGTTAAACACAATCGCGCATTTTCAATTCTCGCACACAGTAATAGGATAACGACGTGTATATTCATGTGCAAAATTAAAAAAAAAAATATTCAACATGACTCTATTTTTTTACGAAATTGTCGTGCTATGCGAAATGCACGAAAATTTCCCACATTCCACGTTTACAGTACCACACACAAGAATAAGAGGAAGATCAAGACACCTGAAGCATGAAGGTATGAAATGACACACTGGCCAGTTCAGGTCTCTTCTTAGCGAGAGCTTTCTTCTCGTCCTCATCCTCCACCGGGAACAGCTCATCCATTTTCTGAAGGAACATTCAAAGCATATCAAGAAAAAGGAAAGAAATTTTGCATTACATTTAATTCTATGATGTCACAGCATGTAAGATTCTAAAATTTATTTCACTTCTATGATACATGCAGTAATTATTTACACTGATATAGTGCATTACATCAAACATTTCTATCCCATTCCAATGCCTAATATAGTCACAATTGTTATAGAAATCACATTTATTCTTTCCTGAAAACTGACTGTTTTAAGGTCTGACTAATAATCCCTTAAGTTTGTAATGGGAGGTTAATAGATAAAACCCTGGCTTGAAAGCAACACACAATCATAATATCAACAAAAATAAAATACAAATCAGCAATGTAAAAATAAATTTTCCAAGGGACTCGGGAGCTCATCGGGGATTTGCCTTGATGAAAATTCTTTTTTTTTTAAATCTAAACTCTGAATATACGAAGCTTTTTAGAATTTTCTGCAGCTAATTTGCTCATTCCTCCCGTTTTTCTTTTCCACTGCCATACAGTATTTAATTTTCATAAGGTTACCACATGTTACAAAAAGCCCGAATAATGTAGCACAACTTTTGTGTCGACTTTAATGAGCAAATATCTTCAACCCGGAACAGCACATAAACCTGTTGATTACTGATTCTCAAATTCCCTTAAAGGTAGCCTGTACCTTTTGAAAACCCAATTCTGAAAGTTCCCCGACTCTGTCATCATTTGAGAGAGAAAGGCTATATAACCTATCCCTGAAATTGACAAAGCGTGAAATTCGGTTTTAAGGAAATAATCTTCGATAATTCATCAGAGCTTTCTTTTTTCATACCATGAAAAAAAGACCTGAAGATTCGAGATAGCGCACAACGAAAGGATTCATGTTACAGCGCTGCGACATTATGTACAGTACGTACGGTACGGTACGGTATGGTTGAGCTAGCTAGCTATATACAGCTGGCTGCGCTACTGCCGGTGAGCTGATCCGACTTGCTTATTCAAAGCTGGTAGCCAGATTTTCATTTTACATTAATAACTTAAGCAATGTATGACCGTAAGATCAAATGAACAGTATCAGAAGGGCATATCCTAAACTCATGCCAAGTTGTATGGATTTTCGTTGATTTTGCAAAAGGGACGAGTTACCTTCAAGGCTTGTTCAGATATGATGCTGCAACCCCAGCAGTACACCTCCTTTTTTTTTTTAGTAAGTGAATGGGATTTTGGGCTGCAAAAAAAAAAAGAAGCTGAGTCAAGAGGCATATTTTTAGCCTCTCGGCTGTGGACCAATCAAATTTCTTTAAAAGTTAGCCCAGAATATAACGTCATGAGTTTGTCTGCGCAACTTTTTGCAAAATCTCTTTTATTTGAATAATGATGCATTATCATACATGTACACGGTTTGCCATCTGAACACTACAGGAAAAAAAAAAAAAACGAGAGGGTTTCCGTCTACATAAATGAATGAGCCTTTAGGTTTAATACAGGGCACACCCATGTCTCGTAAAGCAATGACTTATGCCAGACTTACCTCTGAGACCGATCTTAGCACAGCACCAGAGACAAAGTTCTGGCACAAAGCAGGGAAGAACCCTCGGTACAGACCAAAGAAGCCTTCTGTGCGGGATATATGTCTGGCTGCAGATGAGGAAATTGAGAAATGACATCATACATACATGTACATGTAGCACTAAAAACCATGTTAGGCTAGCAGTTAAGCATCTAGAATTCAATGATTTTAAGAGTATCGTCATCAACGGGTCGTCACCACTTTGCATTTGGTGCTCATGGAATACCACGTGATCCTAAAAATGTATCTTTAGATGCAAGGCACACAATGTGAGACTATATTCAATCAGTTTCATGCCAAATTTCTTTTTGCTACCAAAACTGTACATGAGCTTCAAGTAGCAATCAAAGAAAAAAAAAAGGGCCGGTGCATGTATTGGCACGAAGAGTTGAAGACTGGTAACAAACCATCTCTATTTTCTCTTACCATAGTGAAAGAATCCTGGCAGCTGATGACATTCCCTGAACAAAGCGTTCCTTCCTAAACGAGGAGGAAGTGGTTCATACCCCAACTGCATTGAGCAAAAGACATTAATAAAATATAGTCATTGACTCTGCATGTACCGATGCAAGTAAGAGCCTACTCCAGGAGAAAATCCAAGATAAATAATTATTCTCTATCTAGCACTTAAACAGATTCATGAAACTTCATAAATCAAAAACAAAAATTGACGGAAGGCTGTTGGAGGAACTGCACAATCCTTTTTTTTTTTCTTTAAAAATTTTTTTTTGGGGGGGGGGGTGGTCTTATGTTAGATGCAATGCCTCGTTAACATTCCAACTTCTAAGTCCAGATGAACCTGGTTGGTTTGTCACAGATAAACATTTGACAAATTTTGAAATTTTATAAGTCTGTAAAAAAATAAGAAATGGAATGTGTTGAGCTAGATATGTTTCATTTTGAAGAGCATCAATGAAAGAGTTGAAATTCGAATTTCAATGAAATTTGGTTGCCCTAGGCCTAGTTGTCTACTGTTACTAAATCCATAATATTGATCAATATCACAGACAAAAATCACTCTTAACCAACAAGGCTCATATCTAAATCTCATTGATATACAAAACATGTTCCAGCAGAAAATCCAGCTCTGATGAAGTTTCAAATCGCTGACTGAATAATTCTAAACTTCTAAATCTTAACTTAGACCTAGACCATGTGTGTAATTAAATTATAGAAGGGGACTCATCCAGGGGGCTCATTTCACATTTATTTAGACCACAAAGTCAAAGAGAATGTAACACAATCTAGTCAGGCATAATTGTGATCCAAGTCCTGGCAAACCCGGAAAATAGGGGACCGGAACACGCGCACATATTCATTTGTGTGCAAACAAATGCAGCCGGTGGCAGCGGCAGAGTCGGCGGCGAGGGGGACGATCTGCACAAGATTCATGGATGAAACAATTGTGAGTTTGAGAACATTTCTGGCAAAAATCAAAATGATTTTCAACACATAATCACACATTTGAAAGCCGAGAGGACAATGTAATATATTAGAACATAATTACTTGATTAAAACATATTTTAAAGTCATTTTGAACTTGATCATGGACTTGTCACATACCCTGACTTTCGGCTGTTGCTGCCAATCTCTGCACAGTACAAATGGCTTGCGCGTGCGTTCCGGTCCCCTATTCTCCGGGTTTGCCCAAGTCCCCCCCCTCCCCCCCTCCCATTCACTCTGCACAGTAGCGATTTAGGCATGCTGGGGTTTATTGTGTCAGTAACAATACATATATTTCCACCTCATGTAGACGTGAGTGCACACATGTGCGAGGCCAGGCCCAAGGGGACTTCTATCACGATTATGCTTCAACGTTCAAGTAATTCTGAGCTCTGCAAGATGTTCAGTATCTGAATATGGCAGCACACTTGGCATTATCGTATCATGAAATAGGAAACCACCGTTCACTTTGTACAGAAGCGCTTTATTCAGTCACAGTACACGCATTGGTTTCCTATTTATTTCCACCTCCATTCTCTTTGTACACAAGTGCGTGCGTCAAATGAACGAGTGGTTTCCTGAACCACCACATTTCTATGTGCCGGTCAATGCAGCTACATGTAAGGGCCTTAATTAGGCTACACTAGTAAGCGATGGAGGGGCAGCGCAGCGAGGCCCCAGTAGCGGCTAGCTGCTGCGAAATTGCTGGTGCCGGTGCGGCAGTGCCCACGGCCACGTTGGGCATGCATACTCTGCACGGTACCACTATGAGTGTACAGTCAGCCACGCACATCAGTCAAAGTGAGACTCTGTAATCAATCAAATCTTACCTGAATCAGCGTTTTGACATATCCCATAGGATGACTGAATGCACTCAGACCAATGTTGGCCACGATTTGCATCCATGGGTCGTTTACAGCTGCCATTTTTAACGTTTCTTTCGCTTCGGCACAATCCTAAATTTTGTCACCAATTCCACGCTTCCGAGACAAACTCGCCCTAGGCTAGTTTGTTTTGCGAGGTTCGGCCCTCTACTCTCAGCAACTACTAGTATAGTACAGCAGTGACCGAATTGTGACACCCAGCCGGTTGGTAAACCGGGGAGTTGGAACAGACTCCTCGGCCCCGGGAGGCTGGGAAACAATAAACTTTGGATAGTTTATGAATGGTCCAGATTCACAAAATTGTACAGCTAAACAATTTGAATCGCCACCATGAATTACTAGTACTTGCAATTTGCCAAAGTTAAATGTAGGGCCTGTAGGCCACCAAATTTTCTTGTTTGTAAGGCCAGGTTTTTTTTTGTTTTGTTTTGTAATAGTATTTATTAAATCAATTCAGTTCAAATCATACAATGGTACATTGCAAATGTTACAATATACATCAAACAAAACACAGTTTATAAAGGCAAGTAATTATTCATAATAATTGGAATCAACACGATAAACACTAATTTCGAAAAACCAACTTAAAGCAACTTCACTAGCCCTGTCTATCACATTTAGGAAGGTGCGGACTTTACAATGGCTTTTTATGTAATCCGAAGTTTGAACTTGATTCGTATTGGCAGTACAATAGGCTTTCGAAATTGCCTGGTTGATTTTTCAAAAATATTTTTTTACTGTGTTGATCTTACATTCTCAGTTGTAATATAATATCTCCTCTCATTGTTAATTTTCAATAAATTCCATTTGATATAATGAACAATCTAGTCATGCAGTACATAAGGGGTCGGCCTAGAAAGGCTAATGAAAATTGCTCCCCTTTTGATCCCCACATCACTGCAACTCTTCTGCAAATGCCACTTTTAATGTAGCGTGTTCATCTTATCTTTTAAATTCGTTCACTATTTTGTGTATTGTTTGATAATTTACTTCAACTTTGTGTGATGTTACTTTTGCAATCTCATTTTTTTATGATGCAAACTGCAAGTTTGGTAAAAAGTTTGGTAAAAGTTTTGTAAAATGTATTTTTAAAGGAATGTGAAAAAACCTTAAACGAACTTTGCGGCCTTGCAAATTTGGCAATTCACAATATAAACTATTCATTCCTTCAATTATAATGAATCAAATGTTGCGCACCTGCGTAGCCAGGGAAGCAGTGAGGCCTGTCAACCCCCCCCCCCCCCTCCAAAAAAAAAAACATAGCCAAAGAAAGAAAGAAAACAAAAAAAAAAGCATGAGTGAGAAAAGAAAAAGGTAAGAGAATATAGAAAGAGCGAGAGCAGACAAGGAACAATGACAAAGAAATGTCAGAGCTTCTGCGGTTCATGCCGGAGGGGGAAACTCCCCCCCCCCCCCCCCCCACACCTTCCCCCCTATGGAGCATACTTTGCTCGCTGCTCGTTCAATGTGTAATTTGCACCCTTTGCGTGCTCACTACCGCCCCCTAACATAAACTCCTAGTTACACCACTGGTGCTGCCACAGAGAAGGGAAGTGATTAAGGTTTTCATCAGTGAATCATTTAAGATGTGAGATACAAATTAGATTGTGAACAGGAAAGCTAGCCTTCATTTTGAAGTAACAAAGATTATTTTGTGCTCAATGCAGAGAGTTTTTTAGATTATCTCTGTGGCTCAAAACTCAATGATAACTTTAGTGCGAGAACATATGTACCGAGCTAGGAGCAGTGTATGTACCGAATTGAGTAGGTATCGAGCTTTTGCCATACCGAGATGTATGGGAACCGTAATTCCCCGACGCGACCCTGGCCCTGTGCATCAAAGATCCCTTTTTAGAATTTCCGGTTTAGATCCCTCAGTATTGCATAATTTCATCGCCAAACTTAACTATATCGCTCTAAGTCAGCTCTGTTTTATGGGTAGGCCTAATGCATTATGACACATGTTGCTTTGTCGGGAAAGCACACGACAAGCATTAGCAAGATCAAAGATATTGGGACTGTAGTATCAACTTTAACTGAATACTATAAGTGTTGCTCGATATCTGTGATTATGAAGATCAAGCGTGATGAAATATGAACCTGAATTACGAAATGGTGCAGGCGGATGGCTCATACCTTGATTTTTTTTTTTTTTTTAATTTTTTAATTGCCTATACCGGGTCACCTTTGTATTCATTTAGTCAAAACTAACAAACGAACAAAGGCATTCGAAAAGGTAATTTGAAAAGAAAAAAAAATAATAATATGTGCCAGTAGTCGTTGCAAGTGCCCCCCCCCCCCCGCATCAACCTCCTGAATAGCCTACACTTTCATCCCGGGGGCGGGGCCAGTCATTTATGTACAGGCGTGACCACGGGGTTCCCAAAACCACCCTTAAAAGTTCTAAACCAACACCGGGAACACCCTCTAGTCAATCGAAAGACAGAATAAACTGCATGACAGATCAGAGAAAATTTGAATGAAATCAGACAAGGAATAAGAAGGTAATGTCTGTGTATATGACATTGTCTTTTTTTTTTCTTTATTTTTTACATACCATAGCTATTGGTGATACAATTTGTCTTCTTACACATACATACATGTAGGCCTACGCTCACGCACCCTCTCACAAAAATATACACAGATCACAGATCTCACTCCACGCAACAGTCGTATACACTTCAGAATATTTCTCCAACATGTCTGATCAAAGACGCATGCAAGGTAAAGCACCGGCGTTGCCAGGATTTCAATTTGGAGGGACGTGAGCACTCAAAGCAAAGCGTGCGAATCCCACAAAATTTCTTTTAATGATTTATTTATGTGTAATTATCAAGGGGGAAAAAAAATGAATGTGCGCGCGAAGGGGGGGGGGGTGCGGGGAGAGGGAGGTTTCCCTTCTCCCGCGTTAAGTTTTGCGAAAACTTTGACGTTTCTTTGCCTGCTGCTAATTCTCTTCCGACGTTCTCTCACATTTTTCTCTTCTTTCCTTTCTTTCCGACACCCTTTTTTTTTTGAGGGGGAGGGGGCTTTGAGGGCGACGGCCCCTCCTCCCCCACCCTGCTTCGGCCTCTATGCTATTTGGAATTAGATTTACTTGAATGACTAAAATAAGCCTCTGTTGTCTTCACCTATAGCAATCGGTCGTATCTCAACGAACAAAATTTGACAAGAGATTATGTTTGGTTAAGAGTAACCAATTTTGGTTAGTTAAACGGACATCTATCTATACAAGATATCACTGGGCAAAAAAATATGGTCGAACAAGTTGACATTGGTGGAGTACTCGTTTACATCAACGAAAGCCACCAACATCAAAAAGGGGGATGTATTTCAACAAAACATATCATACACCCCCCCCCCCCCCGCGCGAAGCGCAAAAGCTTTGACGTTTGTCATCATTCCTTGACTGTTCCTTCTCTTTCGACGTTCTCACACCTTTTTCCGCCTCTTTTTTTTTTCTTTTTTTTTTTTTTTTTTTGGGGGGGAGGGCTTTTTGGGGAGGCGAAAATGCGTTTTGCCCCTCCACTTTTTCGTTTGGGGGAGACCACCCCTCCTGCTGCCCCCCCCCCGGCTTCCGGCGCCTGTGCAGTGCATAGGTGCATAGGCGTATATTGGTATACACATGTGGCACGTGTGTATACTAATATCTTTGACCCCCCCCCCCCCCGGAATTCCACAGACATAAATTTTCACAAAATCAAATTCATTGTTTAGGCTTTTATTATTTCATTAATTTAAATCTGATAAAGATTTCCTTGACATGATAGATTATACCATAAATAAGAACAAGAAATTCAAAATGAATTCGAAATACAAGTAAAAGATATAATAAAAGGTGTGTGCTAGTACTAATAACATCTTCGTAGGTTTATAGTCTAACATTGATTTTGATATTAGCGCATATAGGTGGCATAGTTGGACTGGAGAGAGGGAGACAGAGCGAGAGAGACAGATAGACAGACGACGACAGAGAGAGAGAGAGAGATGAGAACTAAGACTTGAAACAGGGAGTCTTTCATTAGAAATAACTTCATTATTCCAAAGTTCAAACTCAATCACTGCTCACTTCTGTCAGACATTACGGTCCACGCTTGTGGAATGATCTTTCAGACGACATCAGAAGTTCTTCTACAATCAGCTCCTTTAAGTCTAAGTTAAAAAATTATAATATCGTAATACATGCAGATTGACCTTTATACCTTTATATATTTGATAAACATTACCATTACCCCACTCCAGTATGTTTGCTGGTGTTTGCTGGTGGTTTGCATGTTGGGGAATTGTATGATGTGTATCTATATTTTCTATTATTTTATTTTGTTTATTAATAGGGAGCTACACCTTACAAGTTTTCAACTTTTTTTTTTGTAGTTTCCTTTTCTTCAATCCTTTATGTTGTACATTTTACACTGTAAATACTATTGTCATGTTTTATTTTATGATTGAGAGAAAGATTAGATCGAACTTGAACTCGAACTTGAACTTGACTCAAAGGAGAGGAGAAAGAGGAAAAGAAAGAGGATGGGGTATAGAGTGGGGGGAAAGAGGACAGGGGGTGTTTCATAAAGTTGTTCGTAAGTTACGAACGACTTTACGCACGACTGGTGATACCTCCTTATGCTTCATGTAAATGAATGAGAATCTGATTAGCACCCAAAACATGTTCCAGTCGTGCGTAAAGTCGTTCGTAACTTACGAACAGCTTTATGAAACACCCCCAGGGCTCAGAAGGAGAGAAGAGAGAGAGAAACAGGCAAATTATGGTGAGAGAGAGAGAGAGAGAGAGAGAGAGAGAGAGAGAGAGAGAAAGAAAGAAATAAAGAGAGAGGGGAAGAGAAGGAGAGAGGAGGTGATATTTTTCAGGACACAAATTGGCAGATGAGACAACTTATTTTACCACTTCCCAGAGGAAAATGCCTTAAAACGTACTAATCAAATTACCGCCGTATACATGTTGAAGCTACTGTCCACCTATTCAAATAGTCGCAAGTTCACTGGAAGTAGACAAACACAATGTATTCCAAATTCTTCGTAGCACCCTCCAAGATAATATCCCTACCTTACAATTTTTCCTCAGCCAATAAGACCTTGTCAAATGCACAACAGAGGGGATTAAGCGTACTTCGGCCCCGTTTCATAAAACTTATTTATCAGTAACAACTGCCACATTTTCTATGACAAATTTGCTCTCGGCCAATCAGGTGCAAAGATTTCAGTAACTTATAACAGTTAATGCAGCTTGTCATTGATAACAAGTTTTATGAAACGGGGCCCAGATCATTATCAGGAGTACTGATTCACTGCGTTTGTTTATCTATATTTGTTTATATATATATATTTATTCGTTCATTCATTTATGTATCCATTTGTTTATTCATTCATTATATTAATTGTTTATCTGTTCATGAAATAAAATTGATGAACAGTTTTTGTATAGCGCACATCACATTTTTTCCTTATAGTATGTCCAACACTTTGGGAGAACAAGAAAAAGAAAAGATAGGTCACTTGGTTCACTTTGTTAAGCTAATAATAAGTGTGTTTTAAGGGCATAATTTAACTTATCTACTTATTAACATTACTCACTTAATCATTTACTTATTCATATTATAGTTTTATTTAGTTTTTTATTGATTTTATATCCGCAAGTTTTAGAAATTGGTTACTAAATTATGATAGTAGGTCAAACGTGTTCTGTCGAGGAAAAATGTGATAAGGGCATTATAGGCACTGATGCAATGGATTTTATTTTCGTCGTCATCATCCCCATCATTACTCCGCGTTTTCTTTTAGGCAAGGACTTATATAGTTAGTTATCAACAAAAATGACCATTGAAATAAAATCATACTTATTGCACATTTTACCTCATGGATCGGTAGTGAATCTATATTGCGGTAGTGAAAACTCTTAGAAAAATGTATAAGTTTAGATCTTTTTTGTCCCTCATTTAGAACCTCCTGAAAAGGGGTTCAATAAAGAGTTCTTTATATTTTCAAGAACTTCAAAAGGTTCACTGCATGTACAAGCCATAATGGTTCTAAAGTCCCATTTTAAACCCTTCAGGGAAGGCTATTAATGATTCTCTGAAGAACCTTGAAATGTTCCAAATGTGGGAGAAGAACAAGTTCTAATCAGTACCATCTATTTTTCCAAGAGTGAATATAATCAATACATGCAGAGTACAGACATAAATGAAAAGGTAGTAGCCTACATTTGCAAGTGGCGCCCGATCTACACAAAAGTTTTACTTTAGATTGCTTTAAGCCACAGAAAAACACTCGTAAAGTTTCAGATCCCAGTACATTCCCGTTTAAGATTTGGAAGGGAATATTTAAACATATTTTTTCTTTTATTTTCTTTGTTTTGTAAAGGCGCCTTCCTGACGCCTTAAGAGGAGAACCATTCATTTTTCACTTATTCTTTAGAATATTGTTGTAAATTTGATAATAATGATACATGTAGTTTTACATAATTATCTGTCATTTGAAATTGAAATTAGCTTATCTCTCTTCAAATTCTGAAACAACGTTGTGCAAATGTGGGCTACTACCTTAAACTCATTCACTACAGAAATCAGGTATTCCCTGCATAAAGCCTATGGAAG
Source organism: Echinometra lucunter (assembly GCA_029962745.1). Classification (NCBI taxonomy): domain Eukaryota; kingdom Metazoa; phylum Echinodermata; class Echinoidea; order Camarodonta; family Echinometridae; genus Echinometra; species Echinometra lucunter. The sequence continues at coordinate 17,013,252 of CM057171.1, forward strand.
TCAAAGAATTCAGTTGTGAACAAGTTAAGATGTATCATTCGTTTACATTACGACAAGGCATTTTATATCAATAAAAGAAGATAAAAGCAATCAATGGCATAACATTATAGACCCCTTTGAAAATAAACTAATGTTGAAAGGGCTATCCACCCTATTTGATGAAATAAAAAATGAAAATAAAAAGAATTAGATATCATGGGTATACTGACACTGTGGGGTGGGAGATGGGGTCCAGCCCATTAGGGAGGGGAGCACCAGTTGAAGTGAATGCGAGCTAATAGACAAGACTATCGAAAGTGGGCGATTTGTTTTTTGTTTTTATTTTCATTTCGGGGGGGCAGGATCACCTTTTTTGTGTTTTTTTTCTTCTTCTTCTTCAAAATTCTGAATTGAATTGAATTGAATTGAATAACTTTATTACCAACAATAAAAAGGTTACAGTACAACATGAGTAACAATAAAAACATAAATGTAGTAGTTGGTAAAAGGACCCTACAGAAATAGCAAAATAGCTAGTGAGGCGTAGGACCTCTTTTACACAATAAGTATAATAATTGTACATGTATATATACATGAAAGTGTGAATGAAATAAAATATGGCAAGACATATCAAGTACAGGATTCATCAAAAGCTAACAGAGTGAAAACTACAAACTACCTGCATTTACATCTGTACAATGCTAGAGTGTAGTTGGCGTAAAGTAAACAACTGAATCTAAACATAATCCCATAACATGTATTTCCTAAGCCTGTAGCTAAAATGTTTTATAGTATTGGGGTTTTTCAACTCCAGTGGTAATGCATTCAAGGGGAGCGTTTCATGAAGAGTTTTGTCGGTGATTTTCACTGACTAATTTGCTTTCAGCCGAACAGATGCGAGGATTTTCAGTAGCTTATAACATTTGTCGGTGATTTTCTCTCTTCATGAAACGCTCCCCCGATTTTTGACCCCATGAATGCAATTCTAGGGGATATTATTCCCCGACAGCTACACTGGCAACTGACTTAGTGTTCATTCATTGGTAATGTGAAAGGACTATCATAAAGAAAATAGTAAGTACAAATTATGATAATATATACTATATCATTTTTTTAAAAATCATATTGCAGCCCTTTACACAGATACATGAATAATATTGGTTCAAAGGCTGTAATCGTAATAGGTACTAAAGTTTGCATAGCAGGGTAAGTATACATCTTCCTGTCGCATCACTAGCCGATAGAAGGCGGTACCTGATGACATCCCTGCTCCGATCAAGGCAACGAGCACGATGAACACGTGACAAGAGTTTGATAGGCACATGGGAATACTGAAAAGAAGAAAAAGAGTAATTAATACAATAGATTATGTACCTTGAAATGTAGAGAGGCAGGGAGAGAGCCCATTAAAAGGGGGGAGAGGAAAACCCGGTTTAGTGATGAATTAAGAACAAAAAATTATTAAGAACAACAAAATTATGTTTTCATCGACATCGTTGGAAAGCTCTCTTTCTCTTCTTTCATGATATCTCAATATCATGAACAATAAACCACATGAACTATTTCAGAGAGGCAAAACTCTAACTTTATAGCTCTGCCTATACATACTTCTGTTCATTTTTTGGTGTTTTTCTTTTCTTTTCTTTTTGACACCTATGTATCTTAGGTGTGCAACTCTAATATTATAAGAACGTGTTTTTTTTTTTTTGTTTTTTTTTACACTGTGTAATTTTATGACTGTAGGGGGAACATTACAAACCTCTTTATAACACACTGTGTAAATTACAAATTGTGTTGTGGACTGATGAATGATTTTATTTCTGTAAGTTTGGCATGACAAGATACATGTGCTTGCAAACTTATTGGGGTTTTTTTTTAGACACTGTGTAACTTACGTGTTCGGTAATTTCTAATCAAATAGGCTTCCTTTTTTTGACACACTGTGTATAATTTTAGCCGTAAAGCTTTAACATTACTTCTTTTTTTTTACACACAGTGTGTAAAATGCTTTTCCTGTGAACTGGATGTGGGTTCCATCTGTGCGAGTGTGGCATTAGGCCTATATATTACCTCTGTTCAGAGACAAAAAGTCGTTAAATGTAAAATTATACAAGTCTACACCTTTGGCTCTCATTGATTTAAGCGCTTTAACCATAGACTTCTTTTTGGCACTCTCTTAAAAAAAGAAAGAAAGAAAAAGAGTGAACACGTTCACCCTGTTTGGGGTGAATTTCAGAAGAGAGAGAATTTGGAGTGGTTTAAGAGTGAAAATTTTGATATTCACTCTTCAGTCACTCTATTATGGGTGACCTCAATGATCACTCAAAATTGAGTGACCACTGAGGTCACCCCTCAAAGAGTGAATATTACAATGTTTACTAAAAAAAAAATCACTCTCTTCTGAAATTCACTCCTAACAGAGTGAATGCGTTCACTCTTTTTTGTTAGACAGCACACTGTGTAACTTACATGCTTTCAGGTGGATTGGTCAAGGGTTCCATGCTTTTGAGTTTGGAATAGATGACGATGGGTAAGATGAAGTTGACGACGGCGACGAGAGGACCGCCGATCAGCGGCAAGAATGTAGTGAAGTGCGGGAAGGTCATGCCAATAAGGAGGAGAAAGAGCATGTACAGGGACCTGAGCAAGCAACGCTTCCAGGTAAATTCTAAATTGAAAATGAAATGTAACAACATCACATTTCAATCAGTTCTCACTTGCTTTTAGAATATGGATGATACGGCACTTTCCTACAGCGGAATTTACATCCAGCATTGTAACGCTGTAATTTGAATTGTCAATAAGTAAACTTATCAATCAAGAGAAAGCAGGTCAGCCGCTCACCCCCCCCCCCCCTAAAATGGATATTTTTCCCGCGGCAATCCTGCTGTCCTTTCTCCTATGGTTCAATAGGCTCTGAAAGGCCGATGCGAGCAGATGCTTTTACCCCGTATGACTTAAAGGGTTGTTTGCTATGGTTTTTCCTTATCATGATAAGCAGTGGCGTAATGAGCCAAAATATTTGGGGGGGGGGGGGGCTCAATCTTTGCGAGGAGCGAAGCGACCAACCCTGAGGGAGTGTAGCGACCGAGCCGGGGTACACCCCCCCCCCCTCACCATATGGATTTTTTCCATTTTCGACTTAAATTCCAACTTCAGTTCAGTTCAATTTTTATTTTCTCTCATTTCCAACAAAAGGATTTCATTTTAGTGGGGCGGTAGTGAGCACACGAAGCGTGTGAATCACTTAATGAGCGCGCGAAGCGCGCTCCCTAGGGGGGAGGGTGCAGGGAGGGGGGAGTTTCCCCCCTCCCGCGCGAAGCACGGAAGCTCCGACGTTTGATGACATGTATTGTTATGGATAAACGTGTCATGAATCTACCGACCGGAAAAGGATATCTATTTTCATGAACTTGGAAACATGATTATGAAAACATGCAGCCCAAATAATCTTCTTAAGTTTCAAACAAATGCCAGCGTTACACAAAATGCTTTATTACTTCTGATAATAATACAGGCAAAGACAGTATGAAATAAAGAGGACGAGCATGGAGAGGGTGTGATGCGGTGGGGTACTAGGGTTTCACTCCCACAGTGGCTAGCTAGGATTTCATTTTAGTGGGGCGGTAGGGGGAGGGTGCAGGGAGGGGGGAGTTTTCCCCCTCCCGCGCGAAGCGCGGAAGCTCCGACGTTTCTTTGAATTGATCCTTGTCTGCTCCCGCTCTTCTTACGTTCTCTTACCTTTTTTTCTTTTCTCGCTCCTGCTTTTTTTTTTCCTTCTACTTTTTCTTTCTTTTTTGTTGGCGTTTTGGAGGGGACCGCCCCATCGCCCCCCCCCCCGGCTACGCAAGTGCACTCCCATGGTAAAGGAGTTTTTTGCAGTATTAATGGTTTGCAACTCCGTAAAAGAACACTATTTGGGACTGCAAACTTAAAGCCCGTGTCTAGCTATGGTAAATCTAAGAATATTCATTATCAAAGTTTGAATCCATTGTCAGATAAACAGATAAAACCAAGTGTTATATCATACAACACATTAGTATTGATATTCTGCGTGTTTTCTGCCTTGCTATGCATGCTATTTGGGAAATTGTGAACGCGTTACTTAACACTAGAAAGGGCGTCTAGGGAGAAGTAATGAAATTCGCGTAATAACACTAATATAAAATTGAAAATAAACCATGGTTGAAATTTATTTGGGGGGGCTGGCGCCCCCCCCCCCAAGCCCCCCCTCCAGTACGCCAGTGATGATAAGGTAAATTAGGTGATAGATCGTAAAGCCCGGCGCACACTGTACGATCCAACTACGAACCGATTTTCGAACAAATGGAATTTTGCATTTAATATTGAAGTTTAAACAAGTAAAATTGTCTTATTTGAAGTTCGGAATAATGATAGGAATACTAGCATCGAAATGTTGGTTAACTGCAAGCCTTGTGGTCGGAGTAAAGGCCAAATCGGCTTCAAATCTTAGCCGATCGCAAGATTGCTATGACGTCACTACGATTTGGAATTGAATTCGCATTTATTCCTACAGGGTGGCTCGCAAGAGCCTGGAATCTCGATTTGAGTGTTCATACGACTATTTGGAATTTTTGATCATGAGGATTTAATATGTTTGAACGTTCATATCAAATGCAATAACAACATTTTCAAAAATCGGATCGCAGTCGGATCGTGCAGTGTGCGCTGGGCTTTAGGGATGAATGAAACGTATATCCTAAATGGGAACGGAGGCACTGTTCTCTATTACATGGCGAAGATTTTTTTGTTGAGAAAGAAGAGGATGGGAGGAAGGGAAAGCAACTTGAAAAATCATCATGATCAGGGCCGTACGCAGAATTTTTTTCCTGGAGGGGGGGGGGGCAAGACACGTAAAAATTTTCAAAGAAGCTCAAAAGCGACCGAGCTGGTCACGAGGGCGCTTTCGCATTTTTAAAAGTGAAATTGAGGGATGTGATGCACATTTTTCGTGGATTTTGTGAAAATTTTCAATAAAAACAGGTAAGTTTTCAAAATTTCGGGGGGGGGGGGCAACTGCTCCCCCTGCCGCCCCCCCCCCCCCCCCGCTGCGTACGGCCATGATCATGATCACACACTTCCTCTAATCGGCAGTTTCGTAATGCACATGTCATCCACCTTGTATTAGACCCGTGCCCCAACCGCTCCTTTTTTTACCCTTTCAATTTGGCGAAATCTTTCATATCGTGAAAGAGAGGACGGTGATAAGCATGATGATGATGATGATGATGATGATGACGATGATGATGATAATGATGGTGATAATGATGATGGGTGTTGCAATGGTTACAGTTCGTTATTCCGAAGGTTCGTTATTCCAAAGGTTCGTTTATTCCGAAGGTTCATTATTCCGAAGATTCGTTGGTCCGAAAATGAAATAAGGTTCATTAGTTCGTTAGTCATTTTCGGACTAACGAACCTTCGGAATAACGAACCCTATTTCATTTTCGGATTAACGAACCTTCGGAATAATGAACCTTATTTCATTTTCGGATTAACGAACCGTCGGAATAACGCCACAAATGTTCGGATTAACGAACCCTTCTTCATTTTCGGACTAACGAACATCTAAGTATACGCAATTTGCGTGTTTCGGAATAACGAACCTTCGGAATAACAAACCTTCGGAATAACGAACATCAACGGTTGCAATATATATTGGAATCAGAATACATGGGTGCCGATGTGTGGTGAAACATCATGGTTATTGCGAATTGTAGGATATCACAAGTTACAAGATACAGACGTAACATCTATTAGTGTCCAAGTTATTGCCATACCGTAGGGAATTTGGAAGAAATCTTCCGCATCTTGGAAGAAAGGATTGGAGGTAATGATGATGACGGGAATGGTGTAAAACATGATGAGGATGATGAACGGTACTGAGATGAAATGTGACGTCACTGCATCTAGGATGTTCATCGCTTGGAATTCTTGAAAGCTCGCTCCGTAGATGACCAGACAAGCGATCGTCGTCGGAAAGTAGATGACAGCTATTACTGTAGTGAATAGAGTGGATAAAGTGGGTTGTTATTATTATTATTATCATTATTATCATTATTATTATTTTCATTATTATTATCATTATTATTATTATTATCATTATAATTATTATTATTATTATCATCATCATATCAGGGTGGCGAGGTGATGTTTCTATAATTTCCATATATCACTCTTACCTAATTATTTGCAAGGAAATCATTTCCGACCTAAAAGGCAGTGTTGCACAATGGCTACAGAAAGAATCAAACAGTCATTTTATCTGAAAGAAGTTAAATGTTACTTGTTGAGATAGAGCTCAGCCCCGCCCCCCCCCCCAATCGTACGAAATGAAGAGCATATTAAGAAGAATAAAGATTTTGGCGCCTGCATTATTATTTATTTATTTATTCATTTATTTATTTATTTGTTCACTTATTTATCTATTCATGCATTTAATCCTCATATTTATACAGAGTAGCCCGTTCAGCTCAAAATACACTGAATATAATAACAGAAAATAAAATTATGTACATGTAAAAGCAAGTAAAGAAACTGGTCTTCCACGGGGCTCTGTCGGTTAAAATAACAGCAATAACATCATACAACTCCTGTAGATTCTTTAGCGAATAGGAAAGGGTAAACAGTATTTTTCATTTTCGTTTAAGGTGTCATAATTGCAAAAAAGAATTTATAGAATTCCTCACCTGCGTAGCCTATAAGGACGCTGCTCGTAAAATCTTCCGGATTTCTCATGTCGTGCTGGACGGTGGGGTACACCGACTGACCCGCATACGCAAAGATGATATCCCCCATCGAAGAAAAGATTGCTGCGACCTCCACTCCGTGGTCGTCGTTGATGTCGGAGTAGTTATCATGGTCCAGAAGGGCGCCCACGAAGAGAAACCCCGCTGCCGTAGCAGCAGTCCCGACGGCGAAGTAACCTACAAACCTACAATGGGATTGGAGTTAACATTGTAATTTCCTACAGAAACACGATAAAAACTACGATCGAAAAATCAACTCAAGTGTAATTTCAAAAGCCTATTGTACTGCCCATACAAATCATGTTCGGATTACGTAATAAGCCCTCCCCACATTTCTGAAGGTGATAGACAGGGCTTTTGAAGTTCCCTTAAGTTGATTTATCGAAAGTAGTTTTTATCGTGTTTTTGTCAAGTAAAATGATTAACCGTTTAAACATTTACACAAAATATGATTATGTCTATGAGCACGGGATGTCAGATTGTGACACACATTATTATTCAAATAGTGTAGAAGCGGGGTATTTACAAGTAAAATTACTTCGTATGGACTGTCACATTTGGCGATATTGTGACCCTCATTTTAGCCAAAATGTTGGGGGTATCCACAGACAAACAGTGTGGACATGATATATTCATGTACTCCACACCGTGAGAGTATTTGAAATCTATTCGGTGGTCTTACTGAGATGAGGACATATACTGTGTTTCTTTTTCCACAGTGTGTCACGTTGCGTTCACAGTGTGAAAATAATGTGAACACAGTTTAATCACGTAGCAATATCATGAAAGTGATGAAATCTACTAATGTCACCAGAAGACAAAATTGACTTCTAGAAGATGAAAAGACACTCTGATTCTTTTTGTAGCCACAGTGTGTAACAATGTCTTTTGGGGTAAATGTGCTTTATTTCAGACAGGAGGGTACACAGACTTGTTTTACCCCTTCGAAAATCTGCCCTGGCGTGTCCATTCAGAAATGGAACTATGTTATGAGATTCTGCAGTCTTTGCAGATGGGGCGAGGGGCCCGGAGGGGGGGGGGGGGTAAACTTACCAGAAATCTTTGGGTGTCCCTAGCCAGAGGAAGGGGCAAACAAACACAGCTACACAGGGCAAATAGGCGCATACTGATAGGTGTACGTTTAAGAGCTTCAGCAAGATATGTAGGTTATCTGAGAGTATGAGTAGCCCGGTCGTACAAATAGCCACACCGTACAAATACAGGAGTACCGAAGCAATTCTCCTGGAAAAAAAAAGAAAAAAAGAAAAAAAAATATGTATGTAAGATATTGAATTTTTAAAAATTCCTATCCAATGACAATCTTAAGATTAATACAAATATATTCTATTTATTTGTCTATATATTTATTCATTCATTCATTTCTTTACTAGTTCATGTAAATGTATGTGTGTGTGGGGAGGGGTGCGTGCGCGCGTGTGTGTAGGTATGTTTGCATTGACTGAATTGTCTGATTGATTATTCATAATGCATTCATACATTCACTAATTCCCCATTTTATGTTCATTTATATACATTTATTCATGGGGCTGTGAAGGGACAAAATGAATTCTGATCAAAACGAAAATACAGTAGTCAGAATAAGTCACGACACTTAAACACAGTTGATGTCTAAGCTTCTGCGTGCTTGCATAATTATACGAAAATTCAATCGTCATTCTACGAAAAGGGCATTATTTTCTGTTTTTGTTTATGTTGCTCATTCTATGCATCCTACGCAAATATCTTACCTGCCCCAAATCCCATACGCCTCGTAAGCCAAGGTTGGATATGGATAACGGTTGATTTCTGTGCGGTATTTCGAGTATCTCTGTCGTAGGATGATCCAACTCTTGGAGAGTAACGTTCCTGAGAAGGCCGACAGAATTAAGGCGACCACGGCGACAACAAGACTCCATGCTCCTAATTAGAAAGGAAAAAAATATGTGTATAAGGCGAGCCTCCACTCCCCCCTTTTAAAAAAGTAGACCTACCAGGCACCGGCGTAAATCCACTTTGAGGAGTGGGGGGGGGGGGGGGGATGATCGACTTTTTTTGCCGATTTTTTATTTTTCTGTCGAACTCACACTTAAGTATAAACACACGCCCTCACCCAGCTGCACAGACCCCCTATACATTTTAATTTTCATCTTGCGAGCGAGCGAGCCAAGAATTACCACTTTTCTGGTTTTCAATCGCATTTTCAAATAGAAATTCTATAATATGATGAGCGAGCAAAGCGAGCGAGCCAAAAATAACCACTTTTCTAGTTTTAAATCGCATTTTCAAACGAAAATTCTAAAATATGATGAGCGAGCGAAGTGAGCGAACCAAAAATAAGCGCTTTTCTGGTTTTAAATCGCATTTTCAAATAGAAATTCTAAAATATGATGGTTGTTTATGACAGATTATTAAAAATTTTATTAACTGATTAATTCAAATATCATTTCTTCCTTAAAAGTGGGGTATATTTGTACACGCCACCCCCCCCCCGCCCTCTCAAAAAAGAGGGGGGATATATCCCCCCGGTACCCCCCCCCCCGGGATTTACGCCAATGCTACCAGGTACCAGGTATACCCATCATGCCCACAGTACAACCTCGGAGATTTGATGGTATACCATCAAATCACACTGTGGTGTACCATCAAATTTCCTGTGGTTATGATCATCCTTTTTTCTCAGAGCCATATTTATTTTCTATTTTCTCTTTTTTATTATTCTTTTTCCTCACTGAATAAGAAAATTGAACTATGCGTATTTGCTTCGAATGTTATCATTGTACTCTGATACCCTAAAAGTGTCGTGAATTTGTAATAACTTACATATTTTGAAGCTTCTAATATAGGCCTATTCTGTGACATTTTTAAGTTACACACAATCTTCATCTTTCTTGTCGAGCACTGTAAAATCTATTTCCGAGCTAGAAAAATTGCCGACATCATGAGATAAACAGCCTCTAGGTGTTGTAAATTTTGTTGTAATGACCATGGAAGCAAAGATGAAAAAAAGATACCTACAGTTTTCAGAACACCAGTTTTGTCTTAAATACTATAAATGTATATCAGATACAATACCAGAGATAAAACAATTTTCAGAATATATCATGCAATTCAAAAGGAATCGTGCATATGAAACGGACCTTAAAAACAGGGGCGTCGTTTTTTTTTTTTTTTTTTTTTGGGGGGGGGGGCATAAACCCAAAATTTGCTGACAAGCAAAACAAGTTCCTCAACTCAATTTTTTTGGGAGACATACGCTGTTTGCATGTTTATAATTGACACTTTGTCGGAATGAAGATTTACCAGGTCCATCCCAGTATAGCTTCTAAGGAGCTGCGTTTTGGGGATTATTGCGACAAGTAACAAGTAATCCGTATACGAAATTACATATTGGTATACTGTGATTTTTCATGAATGAGAAATGAATCACTCGTTGCACTTTCCAAAGAATATGTTATCGCAATTTTTTATCAAACTGTATTGGTAGGGAATATTCAAAATACGTTCGCTGTCTGAAAATGGCACTGTCGTGAGAGTGGGTCCTTGAACAAACATGGACTACGTGATACCACCGTGAAGAAAAATGTGCAACAGGTGACAGCAAAATTTATTGATTTCCATCAATTATTAATCTCAATGTTGAATTTTAGAGCAACAATACTCTTTGCATGTTTAACATGTTTAATATCGTAAGTGGGTGGTGGATGATTTGTGCAGAATGAGTTTTGCTTGCTTGTCGAAAATGTACCCTCAGCAGATAAAAACTACTTTCGAAAAATCAACTCAAGTGCAATTTCGAAAGCCTATTTTACTGCCCATAAAATAAAAAAATAAGCCATTGTACAGTCCGCACATTTCTAAAGGGGCTACTGATTTTATCGAAAGAAGTTAATTCCCCCTTCTTACAAATCCAGGACACAAAGACATGAAAATATGACCCCCCCCCCTTTTTTTTTTAAATATTGTTGCTTTTCGTGGCAACTTTTTGGGATACTTGCCCCCATCCACATTTTACAAAATTCTGGACCCGCCCCCGCGACTGCGTGACCATCAACGTCTTTATAGTTCTGTCGTGACTGTACCTGTTCTAGAGACAGCACCAGGGAGGATCTGAATCCCTAAACCGGCAACTTTTCCACTAATGAGAGTCGTGGCTGTCAAGATCGACAGACCACCATGACTGAATTGCTAAGGAAAAAACAAACAAACAAAAAGAAAGAGAAAGAACAAACAACCATGAAAATAACAAGAAGAATATTACAAAACAAAGAGAGAAAATAAACAACGAACTAAAGACCCTCATTTCATTTTCGGACTAACGAACCTTCGGAATAACGAACCTTATTTCATTTTCGGACTAACGAACCTTCGAACTAACAAGCCTTTTTTTCATTTTCGGACTAACGAACTATTGGAAAAACGAACCTTCGGAATAACGAACCTTCGGAATAACAAACCTTCGGAATAGCGAACTGTAACCAAACAAGCTATGCTTTCCAGTAGGCTCCCAATTCATTTCAGTTTACGATTGTATACCTTGTAAATTAGGTTGTTTTTGTTATTGGAAATGAAATAAACCTAGCATCAGTCAATCAATCAAGAACATTACGTTACCATGGTATCACTTACTGATGAATGCGTGGTGGTTTTTTGTATGTGATCGTCTGCTTCTTTCGAGCTATGACCGTACGACTTCTTCCGCTCGAGGAGCGGATGTTCCGATCTACTGCTTGCCATTCGTATACCTGCTGTTTTCTGTCAAGTTGATTCTAAGAGAAGATCCAGTTCTGAATAAGGTAAAGAATGAAAAGCTAGAGAAAAGATTAAGAAGATGATAACGATAATAATGATAGTAATACATGTAGTAATAGTAATAGTAATAATGACAATAATTGAAATAGTAGTAGTAGCAGTAGTAGCAGTAGTAGCAGTAGTAGCAGTAGTAGCAGTAGTAGCAGTAGTAGTAGTAGTAGTAGTAGTAGTAGTAGTAGTAGTAGTAGTAGTAGCAGTAGTAGCAGTAGTAGTATAGTAGTAGTGGTGGTGGTGGTAGTAGTAGTAGTAGTAGTAGTAGTAGTAGTAGCAGTAGCAGTAGTGGTGGTGGTAGTAGTAGTAGTAGTAGTAGTAGTAGTAGTAGTAGTAGTAGTAGTAGTAGTAGTAGTAGCAGTAGCAGTGGTAGTAGTAGTAGTAGTAGTATAGTATTAGTGGTAGTAGTAGTAGTAGTAGTAGCAGTGGTAGTAGTAGTAGTAGTATAGTATTAGTGGTAGTAGTAGTAGTAGTAGTAGTATTGTTGTTGTTGTTGTTGCTGCTGCTGTTATTATCATGATAACTGCTACTACTGATCCTACTTCAACCACTACTACTACTACTACTACTACTACTACTACTACTACTACTACTACTACTACTACTTGTTATCATTATTATTATTATCATTATTGTTATCATTATTACCACTATTATTATTATTATTATTATTATCATCATCGTCATCATCATCATTTGTTATTACTATTATTAGTAGTATTATCATCGTCATCATCATCATTTCATAATCTTTAACCACACAATTATTATACCTTTTGCAATCACCCCTTTCTGGCTGTAAACTGAGGCTTGTTCCACCAAATCGGTTATTTGACAATTATTATATAGATCGACCTTTTATAAGTAAAACTGCCAATGATACAAAATTTTCGATATAGGGTCCTTCCTTCCACTGTACACCTGATATCACGAATAACCGATCAGTGCCATTGTCGGGGAAGAATAAGTGGACCACTTTATGAATAATACTGGTAGCGAAATAGCGATTCAAGAAGTTTAAAGGGAAGGTGCTATTGCCTATTGCTTTAACTATATTCACGAGGCGGAGGCAGGAGCACGTGGATACCGCCCCCACCCCCCCCCCCGCCCCCGTTCGTCCCTTTATATTGTAATATATATGACCCGAGGCACGAGGGATCATTGTTCAATAAGTACATAGCCCATCATAGTCCATCATAATCCATACCTGTGTTCACTTTTCGTAACTATACTTATTTAGATGTGACAGTGAATTACAATGGTCATTTTAGAAAAAGCTATATCGAAACAGGTATGTCAGGCAAGAAGAGCAATGTTTAGTCTTCTGGGAAAAAAAAATAGACATCTGCAGTTAGCAGTTGAAATTGCTTGTGAAAAGTTTGATGAGCTGGTACTGCCTGTACCGTTGTACGGCAGTGAAATTTGGGGCTTTGAGGATATTACACAGATTGAGGTATTTTATAGGAAATTTTAAAGAAACATCTTAAATTGAATAAGTCCACAGCAAGCCGTATAGTGTATGGAGAGACAGAAAGGTATACATTAGCAAGTGTTGTGGGAATGATAATGGTAAATTTTTGGTTAGACTTTTGGTCGGCAAGCAGACTAAACTATCTTGTATGATGTATAAACTAATGAAAGTAATGCACGAAAGTGATGTAATATCTTTTCAATCCAAGTGGATTACAAAGCTTAAGGGACTTTTGGATATGAGTGGACTTGGAAACGTTTGGTTAGAACAAGAACATATGAATGTTAACTGGTTAAAAGCTGCACTTGAACTAAGGCTAAGAGATATTGATCAACAGAACTAGCATGAGGAAGTCCAAGGCAGTAGCCAATGTGTAATATATAGAATTTTCAAGGAAAACTTCGAGTTTGAATCTTATACCTAACCCAGCTAAATGATAACGAAAGAATTAACCTGTGTAAGCTTAGAAAGCCTTAAAAATTATATTAAGAAAATTTAAAAGGTAGCTCTTTTACAATGTATGCATTATAAACACACGTGTGCGTGCATGTACAATATACTGCCGTATTGTAAATATGTTATGCTTCATACATATCGATGCTTTCTTTCATGCCATCTTGTGATATTATTTGTTATTGTTATATATTTAAGTATACACTGTATCACGTTTTGGTATATTTCTCATACTCCGAAAGTAAATTAATGATCCTCTAGGCCTATTATGTTCTATTCACTGGCACACTAAAAAAAAAACCTAAAATGTTAGATCACCATTTATAGGGGTGGAGGAGGGACTACATTTTCAAAATGGTGGATGAACATTTTGACACATGCTGGATTCAACAGTAGGGGGGCAATGCTTTTTCGCATGCAACAGCCAAATTATGGAATACACTTCTCCTATCTGAGTCTTCGCTGTACTGCAACCTATTCCACCTTTAAAGGTCACCTTAAAACTTACCTATTTCATCTGTAACCATGGATTTCATTATTAAAAGTAGTATAAAATCATTTTACTATTAAAATCCGAAATCAAAATCTTATGTGTATGTACACTTTAACTTACTTTGTTATCCTGGTGGCCTCAAATGCTAGAGCTCCTGTAATTGATGTACTGACTGGGCTTTGTCCCTCGAATTGTCAGTGAACGGAGCAGCAATGAATTGCACCAAGCCTCACCATAGGTGAAGCTGGGAATTGCAATGCTGGGTGATGCAAATGTGAATTTGTTTTGAGTTTTTAGTAGTAATAACACCATTATAAAATAAATTTGTAGTATACTTGTTTTAAAGAGAACGCTGTTGCCGAGGTAGCGCCATGAGGGTCCTTGGACGGTGTGTGTGTGTGTGCTTTATAAGTTTTCACCATTATTATTCTTATATTATTTTCCCTGATACTCTAATTTGAACGCAATGCTGTATACCTGCTGCTGAACTGGGGAGTGTTTCACGAAGAATTTTGTCGGTGAAAATCACCGACAAATGTTATAAGCTACTGAAAATCCTCGCATCTGATTGGCTGAAAGCAAATTAGTCAGTGAAAATCACCGACAAAACTCTTCATGAAACACTCCCCTGAAATCTTGTCACACGTAATGGAAAAGGTGTAATATTCATAGCATGAATATTCATAAGACATCCTTACGTCACGGATTACCTTTTCCATCAAAGCTGGGCTATAAACTTACTGAACACCCTCGCGACTATACCTTTAATCAACGGTAGCTCAGTATTTGTATTTATATAATACGTAAGCGATCTTTGCTCAGTAAAGCTTTCCTTATACGAAAGACGATTCACAGCCAAAAGAATCATGGTTTATGTGCTATGAAATAAAGTTTCCTCCTGCAGTCTTTTGGGATGCCTCTATTTCTATTTGAATTCATTTTTTTTCTTTTCTCGCTGGAATGCGTTTTGTTTATAGGCACTTGATGAAAAGTAATTTGTTAAAGTCTCTCCCCCAATGTCATTTCAAAAGAAATGGGTCAAAAGTTGTTTTTATAAGTTATTTCAATAGTTACGCAAAACGCCCGCAACGCATATTTCATATACATTGCAATAATCAATGTGTTCTTTTAAATGATTTAGATCAAAAGTATAAATATACAAGGTATTCCTGAAAAGAGGCCATAGTTTATTATCAAATTACTCAACAATTCCAAGTTATTGTCTCATTTACATAATTGGAAAGCTCATTTTTGTCTTATTTGTCTGACACTAAGACATTGCCAACACATACATCACGGGTTGCCGATTTCCAATAACCGAAGATGACAGTGTCAGAAATCGAATTGTCCAAAATAAGTAGATGGCTGTATGCTAGGTTCCCACTGTTGTGCGATTTGTCACGAACGCCACGATTTGCTATTCGTAGCTGATCGTGGAACTTTCACGTTTGGGGCAGCGTTACCCTTTCCCCTTCTTGCCTCTAGCCTTAGGTGGCATTTCTCAAAGGCTCCAAATCGTTACAGATCGTGCGATATCGCAGTTCTTCCCAATAGAGCTTTATGTGTTGGTCTTTTCAAGGTTGATTTCGATAACCACGATTTGAAAGTACGATTAGACGCGATCTGTCGCGCTTTGATACGATATGATGCGATGATCACGTTCGCCAATTAATCGTACTGCTCGTAGCAAATTTTTGAACCGTCCAAAATTTTTCTACGATTTTATCAAGATTGCCACGACTGACCTTAAGATCTGATAAGGTCTGATATGATACTCCACGATTCGCGCAACGATTTCAATCGTGGCACGAATCGTGGTAGTGGGAACCTGGCATAACATTCGGCTCATTACAGTCTTCAACAGATGGCAAACGATATGGGCTTATTAATTACTAGACATGCACATTTTTGAAAAGCACATACATGTATTTTTCTCTTTTGATATTTGAGACCACAGTCGTCCCTGGTATTGATGACAGGAGCATGCAAGAGGGACCATGCAAAATTAAAAAAACAAATTTGTTCAGCTGTCTCACTTGATTTTCTGCGAACAAAATATATGCCTGATCAATAACACATTGATGGGTAACCCTATGGTCTCGTATACAAGAAGAGAAATATGTGACAAGGGCGGGGGTGGCAGACCCTATCATTTTTCGAGTGATAAAAAGGAGAAAAAGAAGAAGGAGATGAAGATAAAGAAGAAGAAGGAGGAGAAGAAGAAGAAGAAGAAGAAGAAGAAGAAGAAGAAGAAGAAGAAGAAGAAGAAGAAGAAGAAGAAGAAGAAGAAGAAAGAGTGCGGGGGGAAGAGAATGAAACGAACAATAGCCCTATTTGTTCAAATAAAGTCACTTGTGGGCCAAGGTTAAAAACTTTAAACGACGTGCAACCTTGCCATTAACATGTTACTCCCCCCGCCGCCCCCCCCCCCTCCCCCATCAAAATACCCTGGCTTCACCCCTGCTTTCAGAGATGTGTATTTTTTAAAGAATTAATAATCCCAGATCATTTCAAACCAAAACAAACCAAACATAGCAGCCACCCCCAGGCTTATCTTGGACAATTCAGTATTCACTCTGCACTCTCTTTGAAATCGATCAAGCGTGATGTATTGATCATATTTTGGGTGTCATGTGAAAAATGAGGCATTGAATTCTTAGTGATGTGTACATTACCCGAATGATATTCTGAGATTATTGAATGATTCACCCATAAGTTCAGGTTTCATTTTTTTAGGGACACCCTCAAGCTGTCGTCATTATAGTTTTCGTCATTAGAGTTGTCGTCATTGGAATCTTGGAACCGTGGCCTTTATTGCTGAATACCAAACAAGCCTAACTTCTCAATTGTACTGTGCACGCCATGTTTGTTTTCAGAGACAATATGAAGGTCCTCACGGCTCACAAACTCCAAAATTGTTATTACATTATGACTTGATTTCGTGGCATTTAAATTTAGTCAACTGTCTACACGTCTGCATCGGTTGAATGGCTAACAAGTTACTTCATTGTTACAAAGTACAAGTACATGCATAATATGGAAAGCGAATATTCAAAATGTTATTAGGGTAGTTTTGTCCCATGTTACTAACCACATTAAGAATTTATTACTATTTCTGATTAGTGTACTAAGAAAAAAAAACTATTATGCTACATATCTCCCCCATCCCCTTTCCCCTTTTGTTTCCTTTCTCGTTTAAATTGTTATTTATGTGTCTCTCTTTCAAATTGTTTTCTTGCTGTATTGTTAGTATTTTTCATTGTACAGTACATGGGCGATCCTAAATTACAGGTTTTTAACCTTCGAGGGAAGCCCCGCAGAATATTGTATATATGCATTTTTATGTTATTGTAATATTATAATGTATTTTAATTTTATTTTGCGAAATAAAGAATTGAATTGAATTGAATTGAAAAACTAGAGCTGTATGCATGCATGGGATCCATTTGAAATACGCAGTAAAATTAAAGATTTAATGTAAATATAATTTATGTTCATAAATCCATAATTTTTGGTAACACAAGGAGAAGCGGTGCTAAATAGGGACAGGGGGCCGCCCTATCATCTTTCAAGTGATCAAAAAAAAGCAGAAGTAGAAGAAGAAGAAGAAGAAGAAGAAGAAGAAGAAGAAGAAGAAGAAGAAGAAGAAGAAGAAGAAGAAGAAGAAGAAGAAGAAGAAGAAGAAGAAGAAGAAGAAGAAGAAGAAGGAGAAGAAAAAAGAGGAGAAGAAGAAGAAGAAGGAGGAGGAGAAGAAGAAGGAGAAGAAGAAGAAGAGGAAGAAGAAAAGAAAGAATGATGAGTATGGGGAAGAGAGGGCAGGGTCGTGTAACTATATAACAGCCCGAGTTGTTCATTTAAAATTTGAATAAATTTACCTGTGGACCAAGGTTACAAACGGGACGTGCGACGTTGCCATTAACGCGTCATCTTGCCGCCCCCAATCAAAATACCATGGCGCCGCCCCTGAGCACATCCAACTCCTTGGACTTTCCACAATAAGTACGTAATTTTCAGAAAGAGTTATAATGTAGGTCAAAGTGTTATTTGGTTATGGAAAGGTTAAACTACTAGAAGTCTCAGATTTGATTGACTCTGTAGTGTCAACTTGAACTTGAAACGTGAAATTTACAATACTAGTAGAGGTCACTTCATTCTGTGGTGAATGTGACCGCTGCACAGGCGATCTTTCTCTCTTTGAAAAAAAAAAAAGTGAACGCATTCACTCTGTTAGGGGGGATTTAAGAAAAGGGTACATTTAGAGTGAATTAAGAGTGAAAATTGATATTCACTATTTTAGGGGTGACCTCAGTTATTGATCACTCGGGGATTTTGAGTGATCACTGAGGTCACCCCTTAAAGAGTGCATAAAGAGTGAATATCACAATTTTTACTCTTAATTCACTCTAAATTCACTCTTTTAAATTCACTTAAAGAGAGTTCTGGACGGTTTCTAGACACGCTCTTTTCGTGGTTCAGCTTGAGTGACCGCTATAGACGAGTGGTTTTAAAGAGAGGTTGATCACTATTGTGACATGTTTGATTTATAGGAGGCGCTGTGGCTCAGTGGTAGAGCAGTGGTCTCACAACCTGAAGTACCCGGGTTCGAAACCAAGATAATGCGCTAATGCCCCTTGGTGAGGTATTAATCCTCATTACCAAGTCCTTCTGAGGGGACTTAAAGCCGTCGGTCCCCTGGTTGCTTACTAACAAGCATAAACATGCTTTCTTAGCAGTCAAGTAAAATAACTAACCGTTTAACCATTTAATCCATTGTAGATGCTGTAGTGGCTATACTAAAATCATTGTGAATCAGTGGCATAATGAACAAAAACTTTTAGAAGAGCAGCAAAAAGCCACAAAAAGCGAGGAAAACCCCCCAGAAAATCATGTAATTTTTGCAACATCACAGATATCGAATTAGAAACAAACTACTTTTTAATTTTATCGGGGGTAACTGCCCCCAAGCCTCCCCCCCCCCTCATCATACGCCAGTGTTATAGCCTGTAGTTCTTATAAAATAATAAAAAAAAGAATATGCGACTAGACCGATTAATGTAATTCTTGCGGTGTTTGACACAGCAGGTCTGGTGTATAAACCAATGCACATGCACATGCCTGAAAATGTGCTGTTTGCATAATAATTATGCCAACTTATTAGGAGGAAAAGCGGTTCGTTTGAAGGGCATTTTTCATCATCCCACCAGAGTACATTGTAATTATTTCAGTATAGAGCCATAGCTGATCTGAACATTGATGGGGGGGGGGGGGGCACCAATAGGACCAAAAAGAAAAGGGGGAAAGGAGGGAGTGCCGACGACTGTTTAAGGGGGTGTAACACTTATTTGTTTGCTGTCTCTCACTTCCAATTTTCTTCCACTTGTTTCTTTCTTTTAATTTGTGGGTCAATTTGTCATTCGAATGTTGTAGGGACAAAGTGCCCCATGCCCTTGACGCTACGCCATTCATGAAACACGTGAAGAAATTATTACGGCATGCATAAGAATCATGCACGTGTAAACAGCTGTCATGTTATGATACCTAGTTTTTTATTATCATAATTATTGTTATCATTTTATTCATTGAATTATTGATTTATTTAGTTATTCATTTATTTGTGTATTTATTTATTTATCTATTTATTTATTTGACCATGAAATGAATACAAGATATACATACAGAGTAGCAGATAAAAGCCTAAGGTATAGGACATGGCATGTGGGTCAGAGTTCACAAAAGAGAAATTCTTCTCTGTTGCCCGAAGGTATACGAACCCTCACATGTCACACGGCATTCCAAAAAAATGAAATGTTACAGATTATTTATATTATATTGCATGGCTCTGAATGGGATACCAGAGAATATTCCACGAGTTAAGACCAATATTGCACTCATCTTCGATTCGTGCACTCGCCCTACGAGTGGAATATTTCTGGTATTCCATGAAATAAAGCCATCCAATATAATTATTATTATTTATACCCAACAGGAAAGTGATTTAAAATCCAATAAAAAAAAACATTTCACCAACCAAAAAGGGCCCCTCATCATACTTTAATTTTGATCACGTGCACAAATTTGACTTGCCTCTTTATGACGTCATATAAGTATCATTTCCGCATTGCATGTACTGCGTATCCGCGCACTGTAATCCTTATCGCGTATGCACACGCGAAGAGACCATGCAAAATAGGGCATATTATTATCTATACGAGGCGTTTTTCCGTGGCAATTATTTCCATATTTTGCGTTCTCTGATTTGGCAGCGGTCAATATCATACCATATTTTCTCTCTTCCGGGTTTTCCAATTGACTTTGCGTGTAAATTGAGCAGCGGGCAATATTCACGAAATCCGGTTTGAACCGGTGTGAGAAGAAACGCAAGCCATGCAGTGTGCGCAAAAACAAAGATACGCAGCATGCAATGCGCGAATACATAGATGACATCATAAAAAAGGGTATAAGCCGTACTTATGTGATTAGAATTAATGCATACATGTCAAATGAGTAGTCGGAGGGATTTTTTTTTTAAAGTGAATTTTACATTTCTTTACTGTGGGGTATAGATAATAATAATAATATTGACTGCATTGAATGATATACAACCTATATCACCCTCTCTGAATCCAATATTGCCCGCGCCTTCGGCTTGGGCAATATTGGATTCAGATCAGGCAATATAGATTGGTATCTCATTCTATGCCAGTCAATATTATATAAATATTGCACGGCAAATTTTGTACATGAGCCTATGGGGAATTCGGCGTTTTATGCAATATGCTCCGATATTGCACAGACAAATCATGCAGACAAAAAATATGAGTTTTTAATGCGCCGCTATAATGCCTTATATAGATAATAATATATAATATTGATTGGCATTAATGATATACCAACCTATATCGCCCGATATTGCCAATATTAGATTCAGAGAGGGTGATATAATCATTCAATGCAGTGAATATAATTATTATTTTTATCTATTCCCCACAGTAAAGTAATGTAAAATCTATTTTTTTTGTAATCCCTCCGACTACTCATTTAACATGTATGCATTAATTTTATACGGCGTTCACACTATGTCCCGTTTACTGGGGGAAGGAGGGAGGGATCTAATCTTTCTAACGACCGAGCGTCCACACTATGTTCGAATACCCCGCTATGCGGAGGACAAATCACGGCTGTTTTTTTTTGGGGGGGGGGAGACGGGGAGAAGTCCCAGCGAGTGTCCACACTATGCGTTTGCCGGGGGATAGTCTGAACGCGGGGTTAATCACACAAGTATGGCTTATATTTTTTTTTATGATGTCATCTATGTATTCGCGCATTGCATGTTGCGTATCGTTGTATTCACGCACTGCATGGCTTGCGTTGCTTCTCAAACCGGTTCAAACCGGATTTCATTAATATTGCCCGTTGCTCAATTTTTGACACGAAAAGTCAATGGAGAAACCCGGAAGAGAGAAAATATGGTATGATATTGACCGTTGCCAAATCAGAGAACGCAAAATATTGGAAATCATTGCCACGGAACAACACCTCGTATAGATAATGATTAACGATATGCAAATATATAATTTTGTAAATACATAAATGTTGTATCACAGACATAGCAAATATATAACCCGCAAATTATCAGCTGGTGTGTTTCATGGGCATTCTGCTATAGGAAAAAATAATTGGTATAGCATCAATAATTTCTAGGCCTAAGGTTGTTACAATATCAGTAGCACTGGTCGATAGCAAATACTGCTTTACATAACAACGGTATTATTCTGAATCGCTTACTATAGCAGCGGTGAGTCTGAGTCCCAGCACCTTTTTTGTGGATATTAATTACCCCAATCATCGGATTTCCAAACGTATACAATGTGTGCACCTTCTTCACTCTCTGAATTACCCCATATTGATAATAACTATGATAATGATGACGATGGTCACGACGATGTCAATACTACTAACAGTAATGATAACAACAATAACAAGAAGAATAATAAAAAAATATTAATAATAATAATGGTGATGATGATAATGATGATAAAATCAATCAATCAATCAAAAATGGTTTTATTTGGAATAAACATGCTTGATGCATTAGATATTTCACATGAAAAGCAGCTAAAGCTGGATAATTCAGGTTTACATGTTTGACATTTACAACATTTAAAAGATATACTTGTTTAAAAAGGTCAAAAACAAAACAAAACAAAACAAAAACACTAACAATAACAGCAACAGACATATTATCACTGAATTTTCTTTTTTCCTCATAATTATGTACTCAGAACCATTCCTAATTTTCGAAAAATTGTCGAAAAATGTTAAATTCTATAAAGAGACGCCCCTCGAAATATCCGAGAAATTCGGGGGGGGGGCAAATCAAATTTTCTCGACAGATTTTTGAGCAAGGAAAAATTTCTAGCTATAATTGTGGAGGTGTCGTGGTGCGGTGCTTCACTCACTTGACTCTTTTAATGAATCAAAAGGTTGAAGGTTCAAATCCCAACCTGACACTAAACCTCTTTTGGCAGGGCTCCGCCTCGGCACGTCTGCCTCTCTCCACCCAGGTGAAAAATGGCTACCCGGTGGGATGGGAACGTCAGTGTGGTTAGACTGGCATGTGTGCGCATGCAAAATGGGACTATAATATTATGCTACTTATCTTTTTTTGACAAGAGTTGACCGGAACGCTGCCCAGGGAGTATATGGTGCACTTTAATATGTGTGGAACAGCGATTGAATGTAATGACCGGGGGAATTGCTATTATCATCATTATCACTATTATTATTATTTATTCTTTTTTAGGTAATCATTAAGTATATACCTGTAAGATTACTCTTTTAAGAAATGCACGAAATGTTAAACATTCTCAAACAACCCCCCTCCCCCCTCAGCCATAAGAAAAAGAATTACTTCCATATTAGCTTAAAAGTTTGCCCCTTCTGAAGCCAAGGTTCGGATTCGCCACTCTTCCGAACAATACCATGAATACAGTTATGAAAATAAAGAACTCTTTGCACTTCATAATCAAATCATCCATGAACGCTGCACCGTTTTCTCCTCTTTTTGTATTCTTTGAGTTCACCGCAATTCGGCATTTTATACACATTCAACATCAAGTATTGAATAGATTATAGTTCATGTATAAAATGCGCATGAAAATGTCAACTACACCCAACAAGACATACATGTAACAATCGTACGAAAAGATGTGAATACATGTAAGAAGAATGTATTTGGACAACCTTTTCTCCCCACCATTCACGCGTTTCTGCATGAGAATAGTCAGAATGCAGAGAGTATACAGTCATTTACTGCTGCAATGTCGAGCTACCTCAAGCAAGCGTTATGTCTTCACCATGTAACCACATTTGATAATAAAGGATTACATGAAATTTGACTATAACTTTGACTATAAATGGGAACTGTTGACTGAAGGTGTACTTAACAATTATGATATCACTATGATGTTTACAAAAAAAAACCTGTTTGATCCGACTACCTACTCAAAGACTATCTTCATGAACCCAAATACTTGCCCGGTATAGCAACAAAAATGCAAGATGAATTCCAATGCTTCCTTGCATATCAAGCATGTCAAGAGAACTAAACATTCCGTTACACGTGCTTCTGGTGTAAAACAATTACAGTCTCGACCTTAAATGCATGTAACATGTAATGTATCATTCTTCAGTGAGGGTATATCAATCACTATTATCAAAATGCATGCATACTTCTTGAATAAAAATGTCATTCTTGATCATTCCACTCGGAAGCTTGCCCAACATTGCATCAACTCATTTTTGCGCAGAATAGATAACATTTGAATAAACTGGTAATTAGAGATGAACATTATCCGTTGCTTTCCTCTCTTATACAAAAGGCAACTTTCCTTGAATAACTGGAGCACCCCACCCCATTCTATCAAAAAAGGGGGAAGAATAAACTAGCTATAGACCTATTTGATAATGTACTTGAATTTATGCATGTTTTTTTTTTCTCTACAGAAACAAGTCATTTCACATGTGTGTTATGCATACATAATGGAATCTCAATAGATGGAATTCAGTTTGCATTTACATCAGTTGCTGCTTTGTCGGGGAAGCCTCTGGCAGCTTTTGAGCTGTCAATAGAAACCGTCAACAAGTTTTCATGCTGTAATAACAGGTTTATTATCTTGCTGCGTAAGACATCATGATTGCGACTATTTATTCAAAGTATTTTAATACCAGTTTTTACTCACCAGCCTAGAAGGCACGGCCGTGAAACTATGATTCCTGCAGTGATTACTGGATACCAGCAAACATCATAACATTTATTGGCACTGATATTTCAATGGGTTTTTTCAGCTAGGCCGGTTGGTAGGCCGTTTTGTATAGGCCTGATCTTATGTCGATATTCTCTCGAAGGCTTCGTGAAATCGATGTTTCGAGTATCGCGCCCTACCACTTCAGCACAAATGAAAATGCAGGGCATATATCTTTCCAGAGATTTCACAATGTAACCTAACATTCGAGTGTGCTGATATAAAAAGAAAACGATTTGAACTTCCTGGTTCTGTTCACATAATGCTGCAGTTGACGTTTAGTCGGCTTGACAATTTACAAACCTAGAAAAGTTCTTTCCGTTGAAATTTTTTCATTGATTGAGGTTCTTATGTGGTTTATGAACATTTTCAGCTTGGTTGCCCAAACAGCAACTTTGAGCAATTTGCATAATTTGCATAAATCTATATGAATACAGGATAATTATTCCAAGCAAGACAACTTACACAGAATGTGTAAACTGAACTCCGTACTAATTGTGTATGTGCGGTGATACGGAACTTTATATAGCGTTCACTATGAACATGACGGACAAAGAAAGCGGACAAAATAAACAACCCCTCATTCTACCCTTCACAATGGTTCTGGTAGTCAAAAGAACATCCCTTCACTGCTATTGTCTAGAATATGTGGAACAGGTGTCACATGCATATTCACCTGGAACTACATGATTAAACATAATAGCTGTGAAGGGATGTTCTATTGACTACCAGAACCATTGTGAAGGGTAGAATGAGAGGTTGTTTATTTTGTCCGCTTTCTTTGTCCGCCATGCTCATAGTGGTTGTCAGTCTCGTGAATTCAACCTGTGATCACGGTGATGAAACGAAACGGGGTACACTGATGTGTATACTTCCATAAAATAGGGGGTTTTGTAGGGATGTTGAATAAAGTTTAAACATAATGTTTGCATTTACAGGTCAGGGTTTAGTACTAAATATCAAGGATATGTCAACTTCGTTATCTATAATGATTGAAAACTTAGTCTTATGCATTCATAAAGAATGGTATACTCACAGCGGTATATTCTTCCTTTAGGCCTATCTTTAAAAAAAATGTTTACTACAGTGAGTGCAATCATATTCTAGTCGGACTTAAGTAGCGTTCATGCACAGAATCACATATCAGTGGGAAAATGTTTGGGCTCTAGCATTTTAACCAAAAATACCAAGTCTTATAATTGAATATATACATGTACATCATTATGCCCCCTATAATTATGATTGCAACAATCATATCACATTTAAAAAAAAATCTTTTTAAAATGTGCAATTGAATTCGAAACATACTTGTGGTTTTCAGGTGTTCAAATAACGTTAATTTAATCCATACGGGTAACATTACACGAAGATGTACCCCAAAAGAAACTAAAACAATACAAGAAGGCTGCCAACCTGCTTGCGCACATTATTACCGCCGTTCACTAGGAGCAGGCCTACTCATTCTAGGTGCAAAAAATACACTCACAGTTGTTCACAGATAAGCAAGTTGATAATAGTACAAACTGACAAAGGCGTGATTTCTAATTGCAAGAAAAAAATAACGCTGAAACAGAGGCTGCGCCGGCGTATTTTGATAGGGGGTGGGCAAAATGACCCATAGGTGAATTTATTTGCGTTTTAAATGAACAAACATGGGTATTATACAGTTGCAGGCCCCTGGTCTCTCTTTCTCCTCCCTCTTCTCCGGGCCTCTTCTTTCTTCTTCCTCCTCCTTTTTCGTCTTTTCTCCTCTTTTCCCCCTTTTTTATCACTTGAAAATCATAGGGGGCATTCGCTCCCTGCCCCCCCCCCCGCCCCCTGTAGCGCCGCCCCTGCACTGAAATGAAACCAGTTGGATGTGCATCCATCATGTCCATATCTCATTGCGTGTATTAAGGTCGTTTGGTAAATATTACAGGTTACAAAAATGTTGCATTCACGAGATGGGCAACACTATTAGAGTTCCATATCAGCGCACATACACAATAGCATGTAGTTCAGTTTGAACATTCTGTGTAAGTTGTCTTTGCGTTGTACAACCTGTATGCATACAGATGTATGTAAATTATGCAAATTGCTCGAAGTTTCTGTTTGGGCAACCAAGCTGAAAATGTTCATAGACCCACAGGATCATAAATCAGTCAAAAAAAAACTTCAACGGAAAGAACTTTTCTAGGTTACACTGTTAGTTAAATAGGACTGTCAAACCGACTATTTCAGGGAACTCTGTGGTAAGTTATTTTTGTGTAATTGTCAACAAGGGTTCCCCGACATAGCACCGGTGTAAATCCGTTTCAATGAGTGAGTCTGGCGGATGATAGAAATATTTTGTCGAAATTTTCTAGCGTGAACTCAATTTTTGTGTTGTTGTTTTAACTGATATTTAATTTCCTTCCTCTTGCCATACATCGCTACAAGATACATTCACAAATACTTCATCATAATTATGAATACATAAACTGAAGAAGAAAAAAAACCATAATGTACTTCGTTAATTATCACTCAAGGGTCATAGAAAAATCTCAAATTATACATGATTATACAATTTTTTCCCCAAAAAACAAAACAAAACAAACAGCTTATAATAAAAGAAAGGGAGGAAGGTTTGCACAAGTTACAAACACACCCCCAACCACGCAAACACACACCCACACACATACCATCCTAATCCTTTTCAATAACATTTCAGAATAGGAATTCTACTAATTATATAACCGTCGTTGATAACAGATTTATCAAAAATTTCAACAACTGATTGATTTACCCTCTCTAAAAAGTATGTGTGTGTGTGGGGGGGGGGGATATACCCGCATTCCCCCCCCCCCTCAGATTTACATCAGTGCTGGTAAGTTACCTCGTGTAATCATCATGGTAATTGCTAGCAAAGGTTCATGGACAAGAAAAGGGAGTGTACACAAAGAATCGAGTGATGTGTCCCGACAGGTTTCTCGAAATAGGAATGCTCGAAGCTCTCGAAATTTGACATTTGTCTTTGAAGGTAAAACAAATTGATTTATATTTGTGTTTACTAAGGAAATATAGAAATAGGGGTAAGAGAATATGAGATATATATATATATATATATATATATATATATGTATATATATATATATATATATATAGAGAGAGAGAGAGAGAGAGAGAGAGAGAGAGAGAGAGAGAGGGAGAGACAGATCTTGGTAATGGTTTATCTCCCTCCAATAGGAAAAATTCATGACATAAGTCTTTCGTGAAATCTCCCCTTTGAAAACTTCTTTGATGTTTGATAAGTTTGTAAATTCATGATTATTTTTCAAATTTCTTTGTCATACTAAAAACCACTTGTACCCCCACCCCTTTCAAAACATAATCAGGCAAGGCGAGCTCATGAGCTGCCATGCCAGCATGACCAACGACTTTATAATTCTGTGGTAATGACACGATTATGGTTGTATGGAGTATGCCGTAGATGGCAGTATGTAACATCAATCTCTGACATCAATATGCTCTGTCAATATGCATGGTGAACACACGAATATATTTTTTTCCCTCTTTCTATTATGTGCGTTCTTTTCCGCTATCATTTTTTTCCTCGTTCCTGTTTTTCTTGTAATTTCTTCTTCTACTACTATCAGATCCCGTTTGTCTCCTATTACGCTTTTTGCAGATTTTCATTTTTCTTATCGAACATGATCTTTAATCCTTCTTCTTTACTAGATTTTCAATCTCTGAGCTCCTTAATTCATTTCACAATAATCGTTGAATATTCGTTTCCCTACATTTATAAGCAATCTGCCGATGCCTCAGCCTTTTAATCCCCATTGCACAGACCCCCCCCCCCCCTCTCTCTCTCTCTCTCTCTCTCTCTCTCTTCAACCCTTTTCTCTTTCTCCTCTCTCTCCCTCTCTCGCTCTAATCCTCCTCTCTTCCACATTTTTCTTTCTCCCCCCTTCCATCCTC
The DNA here is from genome assembly GCA_029962745.1 of Echinometra lucunter. Classification (NCBI taxonomy): domain Eukaryota; kingdom Metazoa; phylum Echinodermata; class Echinoidea; order Camarodonta; family Echinometridae; genus Echinometra; species Echinometra lucunter. The sequence goes on from CM057171.1 coordinate 17,041,461, forward strand.
TTTCTCTCCTCGCTCTTTCCCTCTTCCATATCTTTTTCCGTCAACCCCCCTCTCTCTCCTCTTCTTCTACCTCCCAAACTCATTCTCCTTCTGTCCCTCTCTCTTTTCTCCTCTCTCTCCTGTCTTGCAGTGATGTGGGTCTCAAAATCTATTTTACAGAAAGGGGTGAGGGAATAAGTACGTTTTGTTTTTTGTTTTTTGTTAATTTGTATTTCACCAACCCTTCTGGACTTTTTAAATACAGAGGGTGGGGACATAGCAGTGAAATTTGTTGAGACAAAAATTTCGTTAGAAATATATCAGATCATCAGATCAAAACATATTTTGCTTTTCGTTACAGGTAATCTCGGATGCTGTGACCCCTTCAGTTTATTTTATAGAAGATTGTCCTATTCTCACTACGGATAGCGCAACAAAAACCAAGAAAATGTAGGCCCATATTCTATATAAGTCAAAACTTGACAATTATGGGTTATGCATGGTCTAGTTCATCAGGTGACAACCCACTTCACCGAAGGCCCGCGAGACTGAAGGCCCGCGAGGCCGAAAATAGCACATTGTAATCTATAATATCACACCGTTCTGACCAATTCCAGAGCCAGATGGAAGTTTAATAATTATCAAGGTGCAAAGAGGACTAAACATTTTATGCTAATGGAGAAATAATTATTTCATCTACCAATAGCGCATTATTTGTGATGAAGGAAAATACGATACGAGAAAAGTCAGCCTCGCGGGCCTTCGGTCAAGTGGGCGGACCCCGTTCATCAGTGGATGTTATACCAAGATTTAAAAAGTATTTCCTTCTTTTAAAGAAGCATGACTTGGTCCTTGCATCCAATTTTGACTGCATTAAAGGTAGTAGCCCACATTTGCAAGTGGCACCCAATCTGCACAAAAGTTTTACTTTGGATTGCTTTAAGCCACAGAAAAACACTTGTAAAGTTTTAGATCCCAGTACAGTCCTGTTTGGGATCGAGAAGGAAATATTCAACACAACTTTTCTTTGATTTTCTAGGT